>JALPQD010000099.1:2782775-2891436 GCA_023101885.1 Typhlomys cinereus | reverse complement strand
ACAGAATGCCACTGGACATTCTGGAACAAAAGAACCTTGAACTAAGGATGTGCATGGTCGTCTTCTCATCATAGCTGTAAATTATATCAAATTGGGGCTGGAGAGATGGCTTAAGGGTTAGGACTCTGTCTTGTAAGCAGAAGGTCCTGAGTTCAGATCCCAGGTCCCACATTAAAAAAAAAAAACGACTCCAGGGGGAAAGGGTGGCGGTGGGCACTTTCAGCACTGATGGGGGGAGCTTGGAAAATCCCAGAACGAAGAAAGGAGGCAGACGCAATCCAGGATGATTCCCAAAGTCACCCTTGTTCTTTTACAAGGACACACAGTGCCCTCTGAGACACACACACACACACACACACACACACACACACATTAAATAAATAAAATATTTGAGTCAGGGTCTCATATAGCACAGGCTGGCCTTACTCACTATGCAGCCAAAAATAACTCTGAATCTTTGATTCCCCTCTGTAACGGTTACTCTTTACTGTCGCTGTGAGAGAGCACCCAAAGTCGAACAACTCATGGGAGAAAGGGAGATTTATTCAACTTACAGTTCCAGAGGGGAAATAGACGTAGCCTCTCAAAGCAACGGGAGCATCAGGGCTGAAGCTGGCAGGCAGGCTAAGTCACAACAGACCTCCACATGGCTTGAGCATTCCTGAAATGTCTCCCTCTCCTATATTCTGTGGTCTCTTCTATATGATCCATTACTGGGAGGTTCCTATGAGATCTATGGAGGTTCCCATGGGATCTAGGGCGGGTATAATCCTTTCAAATGGGTCTCAGTTGATCCTTTCAGGTGTGGTCTCAGCTGATCTTAGTTAATACCAGGTGTGTCAGGTCGACACCCAGGATTAACTATCACACCCTCCTTTCCACCTCTTGAGCGCTGGAATTACAGGTATGCCTGTACCATCATGTCTGATTTAGCCCAGTGTCTGGTAGGCCAGCACATTACCAAGTGAGCTACGACCCCAGCCTCTATTTGAATTGTTAAAGTCTATTTTTTTCATATTTAAATTTTCCTGTTCTGTCTAGTTCTGGCTATATGGAAATGCAGGAGTAACTTTTTTTTAAACAACAATGCCCATTTAAGTGTGCAAAGTTGAGTAATTGAAGAATGTCAACAAACAATAAAGTAAACAGAGAATAAAAAGACAAATAGATAAAATGGTTTTTGGATTCATGTAAGAAACTCTGATCCACAATGAAAATGCAATGAGTAATTTTTTTTCTCTAAGTTTAAAGTTAGAAAAGACTGTCTTGAAAAATCAAAAATATAAATAAGTTTAAAAGTAAAATGTAATTTAAAAAAAATAAAATGTATTATTGAAATGTAAAACTTAAAAATGTGCCCCCAGACTTCGAGCTGGAAAGGGGCCTGTGTGCAAACCTGAAAATCTGTCTGCCATCTCCAGAGCCTACATGGTACACAGAATCAACTTCCAAAAGTTGTCTTTTGACTTCTACAGTCATGCCATGTCACATGCTCACTCGCTTGTACTCTCTCTCTCTCTCCTTCCCTTTCTCTCTCTCTTTCTCTCTCTCTCACACACACACAAGTAAATATTTTAAATCTCCTCAATGCAAAGTCACCATTTCAGAAGTAATCACTATTAACAGTCTTTATATATCCTTCCAAACGAATTTATTCATGTGCCCATGTCGCAGTTACTCTGCATGCTGCTGATAAATTCATGACCAAAGAGCTTATGGGGTAACAAGGGGTTTTATTTTCTCTTCCAATAGTCTGTTTTCAGTTCTTCATCTAGCTTGGCAGGAGAGTCCACACCACCATGGGCTGAGGGAACTGTCCACACCATATCCACATGTCTGTAGGACTGCTGCAAGAGGGAATCCTTACTTGCCAGACTAGCACATCTGGCCAAGTATACCAAAGGATGTCAAATCCTAACCACTTCCCTCCATCCTGTTCACCTCAGGCCCTAGGCCCATCCACCATGGGCTGGGCTCTCCCCATCAATCAGATAATCTGCTGCAGACTTGTTCAGGTCCCAAGTCAACTCCCAGTCCTTCACAACTGTTCCCAGAGCTCCAACTTTCAATTGTTAAGTTGACAAAAGTATCTGACTATGACAGTTGATGAATACATGTTTCTTTTAAGACAAATGGTACCACAGTGCTTGTACTCCTTTCTTATTATATTTCACAATAATAAATCTTGGTAGACAATTTGTATCAGTATAGGTCGAGTTATCTTATCCTTTTCAATGGCTTCTACAAGGGAAGAGAGTGAAAGAAAAGCAGAAATTATTTATTCTAAGTATTATTTCTCAGTCTCTCCAGGTCCTTCAAACAACTGGCAGGCTCCTAAGCCCAGGCAAAGGGGCAAGCAGAAGGTCCTGAGTTGTGATCCCAAGTCCCATGTAAAAACACCAGGCCTGCACTTCCTGCCCCGGTGGGCACACACATAAAATAAATGAGTAAAATATTAAAAAAAAAAAAAAAAAGGCCACATACTTGATCTTTCACCCTCCAAGTAATTGGGCACAACTTCCAATCCCATGGCTTGGGGCAGGGAGAGGTTATCCACACCATCGATGCCCTTCACAGGAAAGCAGGGAGTCTTTCCCCTATCATGTGCCACAAAAGTTTTTGTGGCATAAACTTGATTGGCTCTTAATTTTAACACTATCCATAAACTCTTTAAATCTGAATGATTAACAACATGCAAACTCAAAACTGTCCGCTCCTCTAAATAATTCTTGTACCCAGAGTCCTTCCCAGGGGACTCCTGGGTCCTTCATGCAAATAGACACCTGGCGGACTCTCTCCAAGTAACCTCCCAACCGGCCCAGTGGGTCCCAGTCTATTGCTTCGAGATGGTGGTGCATACCTGTAAATCCCAGTTTTGAAGGCAGCCCAGGCTATACCGTGAGACCCTATTTAAAAAAAAAAAAAAATCAGCCCCTTCTCCTCATCCTCAAAATAAACATAGCAAGGTGCTCCCGAGCATCAGCCCATCTCACAGGAGCCTTGTCAGGCATGGAGAATGGGAATTTGCTTCGGCGGACTTCAGAGTTCTTACTCAGAGTTCTTCTCCACAATGAGGAATGTGAGGGTAAGCATCTCCTGGGGAAAGAAGCAGGACCGGGCTATTCATGCAGGGGACTGATAGTAACATGTGCAATTTCCCCCCTGCTTTCAAGACCTGGAAAACCCCTCTATCCATCAGAAAAAAAAAATATTTTAAGCACTCTCTGTGTTCAAATGCATACTGAATTCTGCATTCATCTTCACCAGTTATGTGCCCTTGGGAGAATGACACATTTGATCATTCATTTAAAAATACATCCTTGAGTACTAGCAATAGGCTGTCTACTGTGGGTGGCTCTTAGTTTTGCTCACGAGGTAGAAGACCATATAATTTTCAAATAAATAAGATGCTTACAGATCACAATAAACGCTGTGGAGGAAATCAGAGGGTAATGTGATAAATTATAACTAACTGGGGAGAAGGGGCTATTTTGGACCGAAGGGTCAGGGAAGGTCTCCAGGTGACATTTCAGTTAATGCCCAAAGGATGAAAGAGGAGAATGAGTCAGTCATGGGTAGACTTGGGACAAGTGTCCACTGGCAGCAGGCGGCAGCACCTGATCCTTTCAGTTCAGCTCAGCATCGCACCATGTTGAACTCAAAACACACTCCTCAGATGAAAATGAATTCACACTGCTTTGTCGAGTGCACACACAGATTTTATGTGATCTGAAGTTTTATTAACACTATGCCAAAATAACAGTTTAAATCATTATAGTATTTATTTTTAAAATGTTCTTGGCAATCACTGTTTGATAGTGGGTATAATTTAATCCTTCAGTTAAGTTTTTATCAGGTCTCTGTTAGGTGCCAGAACTCGTGCTGGAGTCTGGTGATAAGGCAGAAGCTGATTTATAGTGGATATCATGGGATGGTGAGATGGGTAAGATAGCTCCCTTTATGTGACTTGAATTTGATCCCCATCCCCAGATTTATTTATTATTAAAATAAATAAATACTAGATTGAGCATCACCCTTCCAAATGCTAGCTCCTGTTTTTCTTTCTTGGTTCGATGATCCACTAGCTAAACTTTCTGCAACTTGACTTTCCAATGGTGAAGTATTTATGAGCCGGGATAGCTCAGTACTTCTTCATCCAGTTATGTGCATGTGTGCATGCGTGTGTGTGTGTGTGTGTGTGTGTGTGTGTGTGTGTGTGTGTATACTAATCATTCAACTGTTCACAGTCAGAATACTGAATCTAGAAATAGTCTCATCTCTTCTGCCATCTGATGCACATGGGACACTGTAGCCACATGTGCAGTGCCCCTAGGGACAGGCTTCTTCATCCAGTGGTGTCCTTGGAAGACCAGCTGGACCCTCCCCACCAGGTCAGCTTTTGTGTGTTTTATATATCTCTATCCCTCCTAGGAGTCTGTCAAAGAAACAGGTTCCATTGTTTAAAAGAGAGGAAAAAGATTTGAAAATCATTGGGTCCCACGTTTTTCTGGAAACAAGATACGGTATTGCTGGGTTGGGGAGATAGCTCAGTGGGGAGTGCGCTTGTTGTGCAAGTGTGAACACCTGGGTTTGAATCCCCAGAACCCAGAGGCCCAGAACTTCCAGGCACAGTTATGCGCATCTGTGTCGCATTGCTCCTGCGCTGAGGTGGGAAGCAGAGACAGGAATCCCTGGAAGCCCGTGGGCCAGCAAGCACGGGGCGTGCAATGGACAGCATTGAGACCCTGTCTCAAGCAAAGGCAAAGCAAGGACTGACGACCAAGGCAGACATCCAACTTCCACATCTTCACTGTAACATGTGCATGCTAGTACTTAATCACAGAAACGTGCATATACTCATATCCACACATGCCCACATCCCACATCAGAGCAAGAGACAGAGAGAGAGTTAAAAGAAATATATGGCTATTGCTATGGATAATTTTTTCTTAGAATTTGTTACAAACAATATATGAACATCCACTTTGAGACAATTCAAGAACAATATAGGATAAAGAGAATTCCTCCACTTGAACAAATACAGAACACAAAAGACATACTTTAATACACACATGACAGTTCCCCAATGATGCACAACATTAATCACTGTGATTAATTCAATTACTGCTGATATTTTAAATATAATCTCCTTGTTCTTTCAGAAGCTTAAGTTTTCCACATGCATCTGAACTGGCTTCTTTTTCTCTTTCAAAACATCTGATTGCCTCTTAAATAATAAGGAAGGAAACCCTGAGCTGGCAAATGTGGGATGTGAAAACGGTGCTATGGGCATGAGAAAGTTGCTCCTATTATGTTAGCAAGTTTCAAGTCCGTTATGAAAAGAAGAACTAGCTTGTTAATACCAGTTTTGCTTAGTCATGTCATTTTTTTTTTAAAGTGATTTCGCACTTATGTAGTGGGTTTTTCGCTGGCATCCATGTGGGAAAGTCACATGAATTCAAACTTGTGCTCATTTTTTTTCTATTCTTTTCCTCTTTGACACCTCTCTAGGGTGTAGGGATGTTATGAAACTAGTAGCAAAGATTTCTAGCCCTTGCCAAAAAAAAAAAAAAATCAGAGAAAGAAAAAGATTCACATCCTTTATTTTGTTGCCTGAACTACTGAAATGCTGCTTGCTCTAGAGTGTGCAAGACTACTGTATTATATATCACGGTGCTTTGAATTAAGTTGAGACCTTGGTAACGAATATGTCAGGTGCTCATGGTTGATCTGAAGAAATATCATGTTGGTCCTTTGCTTCCGAGTTTCTCCTTTGCCTGCGTGTCACCTACCACTGAACCTTACTGTGATGTCAAATCTTGGTTGTCAGATAGACTACACCTATGAACAATGAACAGATTAGCGGCCAGCTCACTTGAAATTATCTGCATTGAGATATTTTCAACACAAAGATCATCTCTATATCTGCATGATCCCCTCCAATACCTGACCAGATAAAAGAATCACAAGAAGAGTTAAAGACTCTGTTGTCCTGTGCCTACAAAATCTTCTCTCCTGCCACCAATCAAGGACCAAGCTTCTTCCACCTTCTGTGATGTAAGCTACTTCCAGCTTCTGTCTTCTGCCAAGTCCTCTCTGCCTTAATGGATTGTGTCACTCCCCTCTGGAATGGTAGGCCAAATAAGCCTCCTTTCTCCTCTTATTTTTTTTTTTTAAAGAGGACTAAGGATTTTTGTTTTAATTTTCTTTTTATTAATTCTTATTTATTCAATTGTGTATTGTGTGTGTGTGTGTGTGTGTGTGTGTGTGTGTGTGTGTATGTAGAACCACGGACGAATTTGGGAACCACCATGGACGCCTCCACCTCCTCCTTGTTTACTCTGCCCTGGGATTCACAGGCTCTGCCCTACCAGGACCAGAAACGCAGGCCGCTCCTGCTTCTGCCTGGCATCTATACGTGGGGTCTAGGATCCGAACTCAGGACCTTCCGCCTGCAAGGCAGAGGCTTAACCTCTGAGCCACCTCTCCAGCCCCTCCCTTTCTCCTCTTAAGTTGCTTGAGTGTGAGTGTCGTCTCACAGTAGCAGAAAGATTAACTGCCACACCTATCTAAGTGTGAAATCCCTAATCAAGTCTCTCAAGCTTCAAAGCACTGTGATGTCTTCTCTTTCCTTTACCTAGTCTGGCTCACATAAGACAGTCACATTCAAGTATCAGGACCAAAAAAATAGTAATGCTTGTTCTCATGTAAATGTTGTGATTCAGTGGTTTTCTGAAGAGTGATAATAGATACGGGATTAAAGATAATAATGGGGGAGGTTATTTCTCCCTAAGTTTGAGTTTTCTTCATGAGCTTTTATTTCATAATTAATTGTGTGTGCACACGCGTGCGTGCGTGCGTGTGTGTGCCTATGTCTGTATACAAGAAGGCATTTGAGTGTGGATGCCCTATGGAAGCCTAAGAGTGACATCTGTAATTATCCTAGATTGCTGTACCTCCCTATTTCTCTGCTTTGGGGTTTCCCAAACTGCCATCTAGGGCCAGAATTACAGGGTGTTTTTACATGGGATCTGGGTATCCAAAATCAGGTCCTATGTTTTGCCTTAAACCAACCCCCTAGGTGCTCCCCCATCCCAGCCCCTGCAGCCAACTCTCTTTCCCAACTCTTTTCAAGAGCTTTTCAAGTTCCCTCCTAGTGAGGGTCTTTTAGCTGAATGGAGGTAAACCATCTGCCTGTCTTATTCCATGCAACGTGCTGACTCATGCTAATGATGTTCCCTCTGGTAATGATTAGTAAGCAACATTTCAAAGTTTCAACAACAACAAAAAAAAAAAACATAGCGGACGGCTGCCTGAGGCTGTTAGATTTAAATTAGCAATATGGAAAGCAGCTACATTACTTAATCTGCAAGGTTATGTTTCTGATAAATGAGGGCGGTTTTGTATTTTAAAATGCTCACACAAATAAAGAGGAACTCACGAAATGTAGACTATTAGTGCTAGAAGGGACTTTTGGGATCTTCTAGGCAAATACACACATTTTATAGAAAAAGAAACAGTAGCTCCAAAGCTAACTCACTCAAGAGCATCCAGCATGAAGTGGATGTCATCTCTCAGTTCCAGCCCATCAAAGCTTCGGGATCCTTGTTCTTCTTCATAGCACGATATAAGAAAGGCATCTACATCTGTTTATCACTATAAGATCAAGACCGTTTCTACCCTAAGCTTGTCACCTCCCTAACTATAAGAATCCTACCTGGTTTGTTTGCTATTTATTAGAATATTATTAAGCGCATGGCCAAGGTATATAATGATTATTTGCTGAACGAATGTCAGAAAACTATCAGCAGGGCTGGAGAGGTGGCTCAGGGGTTAAGCCTCCGCCTTGCAGGCGGAAGGTCCCGAGTTCGGATCCCAGATCCCACGTATAGACGCCAGGCGGAAGCGGGGGGCGGCCTGCGCTTCTGGTCCTGGTAGGGCGGAGCCTGTGAATCCCGGGGCAGAAGGAGGTGGAGGCGTCCATGGTGGTTCGCGAATTCGTCCGTGGTTCTACATATACACAGACACACACACACACAGACACACGCACGCGCACATACACACGCACATGCGCACAGTTGAATAATAAATAATAATAAAAAAATTAAAAAAAAAAAAAAGAAAACTATCAGCAAATTATCCACCCACACAGAAGAAACACTATGAAATATTTGTCAAGTGATCATGTGTTACATGAATTAGCTAACATAAAGTAGTCAATGACATGTTAGGTTCTGCTACATATAGTAAAATACATAGTGATCAAGTAAATGACAGAACAATTTAAGGAAGAAAATAGACAGACAGACAGACAGACAGACAGATAGATAAGACTGAAACCCAGCAGAGAAAACATTAGATTCTGTAACTCATGTCTGCCATTTGAGCATTCGATGACATGATACGAGCTCTTACAGGCGTGAGCAGTCCTGCCTGTATAGACTTGGCATCGGTGGGCCATGTGGCCCTTGTTTGGGTTGGCTCTACTCATTGCCTGAAACTTTGCTCACCAGATATTCCATGTTCCTGGCATTGACAACATCCACTATAGACTAAACTTCACCCTCGAAGATTCACACATTGCTTTTCTCAGGACTGTCTTTAGGAACCCTGATCTGCCACATGTTGTGTGCCTGGCCTCCTCTGACATGCAGAGGTGGGCATGAATCTAATGCAGAGTTTGAAGGTAGTAGAGAAGGGAGACAGATTTAAAAAAAAATGAAAGGCAGAGATGTCAAGTGTTACCTTGATGTGGCCATCACCATCTTGAAATCAGAGCACCTGAATGCCCACATGACACCCTCACAAGATTGGGACCCCCACTACAAACTCAGGGAATGGGGGCGATAGGAAAGACTGTGTGAAGGACACAGTATTCTTCTTTAAGAAAATAAGCTGTATTCTCAGACTCCTTTTCAGCCATTTTTGTTTTTCTTTGCTTGCTTGTTGCTTGTTTTTGAGACAGAGTCTCACCCCAAATACAGCCTGGCCTATCCCAGGACTCAGCAGAACTCATGGCAATCCTTCTGCCTCAGCCTCTGGAGTAACTGGGATGACAGGTGTGCTCTCTTAGGCCCACCTACTTCCCCGAGGTTTCCAGCAGCAGATTATGATTTCTCTCTTGCAAATATTTGAAGGCGGGAAGGGGGGGGGATGTTCCCAAGTGGGGAGATTGGCAGGGTTATGGGGTTAGAGACTGTAAAATTCTGTTTACGCAACAATTGAAGGGGAATGGAAATTGTTTTGAAAGCAAACACTTTCTGGCAATGGAAATCCAAATGTATCTACTAAAGCGTTTGCAATTTTTTTTTAACTTGTGTGTGTGTGTGTGTGTGTGTGTGTGTGTGTGTGTGTGTGTATCAGATTGCATCCTGTGTCCCTGTGGAGGCTCAAGGATGACTTCAGGAATCATCCTGGATGCTCTACCTCCTTTTTGCTTCCCTCTGGGATTGCCCAGGTTCTGCCTTTCAGAGCCAGAAGTGCAGGTCAGGGTGCTGCCATTTTTGCCTGACATTTTTACACAGAATCTGGGTCTTTCTGCTTGTGAGGCAGAGGCTTAACTCCTGAGCCATCTCTCCAGTTCAGCTTGCAATGTTTTTTTTTTTAAAGCCTATATAGTGTCAGTTTTGTGACACTGTAAAGAAATATCCAAGGTGCCAACAAGGTTGCTCAAAGAGTAGAGCACTTGCTTGCAAATCCGGCAACCTGAATTCTGTCCTTAGATGTAAATATGGTAGAAAGAGAGAACTGACTTCTGAAAGTTGTCCTGTGACCTTCACCCATGCACTGTGGCATAAATATTTAAAAAAAAAATAGCTAGCACAGGATACTTATATGAAAAGAGGGATTTATTTAACTCATGGTTTTGGAGTTAGAAGTCAGAAAGGCATGGGGAAGGCTCACTGCTCAGTTGCATCGCTACAGCTATGACTCGCAGCAAAAGAATCACGTCAAACTAGGAGCAGAGAGTGAGGGGAGGGGCCTGGTTATCTCCTTTTATGATAACTATCATGCTTGAGCTAAGTGACCTGGAAACTTTTCACGTTTCCACCTCTTAAAGATCCACAACCGCCTCCCAATACCTCCACTTTGGGGACCAAGTTTCCAACACATGAATCCCTTGAGACACAAACCATATTCAAATCACATGTTACCCATTCCCTTCAAAGTCTCTCTCAAAGTATTAAATCAATGACTCTACAAATTCTGATGGCTTCTCATTTCCCCCCCAAGAGTGTTTCCATTGGTTTAGTAGCTGCCCTGAAAACTGTCAGTGAACACAAATATAAGGGTCTGTTAACATCTCGAAGATGGTAGGTTGGTGGTTTTCAATTCGTAGACACATTGCTGCTTAAAGATTTATGGGAAAGTGGCTCAGTATCAGGGCTGTGTTAATTGCATTACATATTGACCTTTCAGATTACTTTCATTTATATGTAAAAGGTTTGAATTACTTCAATAACTGGATTTTTGCTTTTGAGAGATCATGCAATGGAACTGCTATTTTGAGGGATCTTTGTACATTATATATATGCCAGTCTATTTTGTCCTTTATACAATTTTAGTTTAGAATTTATTCTAGTAGGAACTGGCAAGACAGTTCAGGGGTTGAGACTGTGCCTCACAAGCAGAAGGTCCTGAGTTTGGATCCCTGATCCCATGTAAAAATGCCAGGCAGAAATGACAGCGGCCTGCACTTTTGCCCCTGGAAGGAAGATCCGGGAAAACCCTAAAGTATGGGAAATAGGAGCTGGAGCAATCCAGGATGATCCCCAAAGTCACTCTGGGACCTCCCCACAGGCACACATAGTACCCTGTGGAAAGAAAGAAAAAGAAAGAAAGGAAGGAAGGAAGGAAGGAAGGAAGGAAGGAAGGAAGGAAGGAAGGAAGGAAGGAAGGAAGGAAGGAAGGAAGGACCTATTCTAATTAAGCCATCAAAAAAGTCCTATGAAACAATAAAAGAACGAGTGGGGGTTACCTATTGAGCTTGTATGATTACTAAAAAAATAAAATGTGGGAGAAAAAAAAAAAGAAGAAAGCAGTATTTCCAAAACTCCTGACAAGAGTAACTGAGCTATGTCCTCAGTCCTAGATTATCATCTTTTAAAAACTTTTTATTTATTTAGTGTGGGTGTGTATCAGAGAACACTGTGTGTCCCTGTGGAGGACCAAGGGTGACTTTGGGAATCATCCTGGATTGCTTCAACCTCCTTTGTGCTTTGCTCTGGGATTTCCCAGGCTCTGCTTTTCAGGCCAGAAGTGCAGGCCACTGCCATCTCTACCTGGCATTTTTACATGGGACCTGGGACCCTGACTCAGGACCTTCTGTTTGCGAGGCAGAGTCTTAACCCCTGAGCCATCTCTCCAGCTTCTAGATTATTATTTCCTTAGAGGATTAAGATAGAGTTTTTTAGAGGAGAGAAAGAATGAAACTCACAGACATGAATCCACTAGATGCAAGAGAGCAGCCAAGAACTCACAGGCTCCAGGCATGGACACCATGAGCGGCAAGTGAGCCCTACATTAATTTTTTTTTTTTTCCTACATTAATTTTTTAAAGAGATAAAATAAGATTATTACTATTATGCAAACAGCACTGATATTCCCACTTTAATCAGAGTTCTGAGAACAAGCACTTCATTCAAAACTGGATGGATTTGGCAGCCTTGGCGCAAACCCTGGGCTAGGTTGAAACCAATCGGAAGCAGAGACTTTGGTTCTGGAGTTCTCGGGGGAGCCCAAGACTCCAGCATTCATGATGCGGACTATGGTGATATTTTCCTGGAAGGACCCGATTGTGACGAAGACCTTGAATTCTAGAAGGATGTGGTTTACTCCTCCGCTTATTTCCCAGAGGTTGACCTTCAGAATCTGTGTGTCTGGGTTCATTGCTAAGGAGACTAACTATAGTCCTCACCCCGGGGGGAAAAGAGTTTGAAATGATTAAAGGCGGTTCTAAGCATGTGAAAGGTATCGGAGACTGGGTGGCCACCTCTGGGAGATAACCAGAAGCTGCCCGCTGGCACTGTGACAAGCAAGCTGTTTCACTGATATGTTTTGGGCCACCGTCTAAAGCCAAAATAGCCATGTGCTGGGAGCCCTGTCAGTCTCAGGCAAAATGGATAGTTGGAGAATCCTCCATATGCCAAACCCACACCCACGTCCAATAAGAGAGAAGATCATGGCCATCTCCTCCATGGGTGCTTCATCTATCTCCTAGAAACTCTCCAGGCTAGAGGGCACAGTCGGTGTCTTTTCATTTGCACATGTGGATAGGTGACTTGACTCCATGGAATTGAGTTTCACTTTTGAGAAGATGACGGGGGGAGGGATGGATTTATTTGCCTCTGCAAAAATATTTCCATAAAGATGAGGCTTTTCCTCAGGCAAAAGTGCTGCATAAGCTTGGCGGTCATTTAAACTTTCTGTGTCCTATAATAAATGGCGATAATCGTATTTTTGCTGTGTGGGACGGTGTCCACATACATGTTCCTGAGTGAGCACTGCACGTGTGTGGAGGCCCGAAATTGAGTCAGAGTATCTTCCGCAATTGTTCCGCACCACATTTATCAAGGTCTTTCTGTGGATCTTGCAGCTGGGGATTCCCTGCTTCTGACTGCCGAGTATTCGGATTATGGATGGCTACAGGACCCACGTGTCTGTGCGTTGATTTCCATTTGTTACAGAGAGAAAGTTTCTCTGCTTATAGCTGAAAGTGGTTATTTGGCTGTAAGTATAAACATCAATGTTTGGAAGGTAGCTTGGTGTAACATTGTTTTTGGCTAGATAACAGTGCTAAGTTCCCTGAGACCTCCTCAGACTCTCTTAGCTATGAGCTTTTGAGCAGGTCTGTAACACCAGGCTTGAATTCCCTCCTAAAATACCAGACATGGATTGCTCTAATGTAAGGGGTCCCAAAATCCAATCAGAGTGCAGTTTTTTTTTTACCTCTATAACAGTCACACCATTATTGCACAAGCGGATACATCATATACATCTGAAATATGCACGTGATATACACCTAAAAAGTGTGTATTGCAGCTCAAAAGGTTCACTCCTAGCTAAGACTGTTGATGTCTTTTCGGTATAGCACCTTCAAATTTTATCATTTCATATTTCTTTGTAGTTGAAGAAAATTCCTTTAAGTATATGTACAACATGTTCATCATGAATGGACATCTAGGCTTATTCATTTCCTTGCTATTGTAAATGTGAAGCAATCAACATGGATGTGCAAGTATCTCTATAGTAAAATAGATATAGAATCCTTTGGGTATACGCGCAGGAGCTGTATGGCTGTGTCAAGGTAGTTCTATTTCCTGCTTTTTGAGGCATTTCCACGCTGATTTCCACAATGGCTGTGCCAGTTTGTATTTCCAACAACAGTGAAAAATGGTTTGCCATTCTCTCTTTTTCTCTCTTTCTTTCCTTCCTTTCTCTCTCTCTCTCTTCCTCTTTCTTTCTTTTTAACTTTCTACTGCAAAAGGAATATTTAAGATTGGGCTGGAGAGCTGTCTCAGGGTTTAAGCAAAAGGACCTAAGTTCATATCCCAGATCTCATGTAAAAATGCCAGCAGAATGGTGGCAGCCTGTACTTCTGGTCCTGGAAGGCAGAACTTGGGAAACCCCAAAGCAAAGTAATAAGAAGATAGAGCAATCCAGGATGGTTCCTGAAATCACCCGTGAGCCTCCACAGGCACACAGGGTCCTCTTGTACACAGGCACACACAGTGCCCTCCACACACATATACATATGCAACAACAATTGCACACACAAAAAACAAAAACAAAAAAAGACGGACCCAATCTAGGATGGGATGTCAGAAAAACCTCAATACACTTCAAGAATAAGACAAATGCTTGCAGTTACTCCATATTGTTGCTGATAAAACCACCATCAGAAGACTTAGGGAACAAGGAATTGGTTCTCTTAATGATAGTCTGGTTGCAGTTGCTTGCCCAGCTTAGCAGGAGATTACGCACCATCACCAGGGCCGAGGGAACTGGCCACACCATGTCCACACAATAACGGAGAGGGGGACAATCCTTACTTGCCAGACCAGCATGTTTGGCCAAGAAAGCTCTGTATTTTATTCACTTGTTCAGGGCCTAGTCCCACCCGCCTTGGACTGGGCCTTCCCCCATCAGCTAGACAATCTCCTGCAGGTTTGCTCTAGGCTTAATTCAACTACTAATTATCTACAAATGTGCCTAGAGCTCAGTCTCCAAGTTCAAGCTGATACTTGTATCTAACTATGACAACAAATGAACTATTAGAATGAGCTGAAGGTTAGCTATTCTCTTCCTATCTGTCTTTAACCAGGAAACATTTTCTATAACCTTCTCACCAGGTGCTTATTAGATTTCCAGATCTATTGCCAAGATTTAAAACTTTTTTTTTTTAAATATTTCTTTTTTTTTAATTATTATTATTATTTATTCAACTGTGTGTATGTGCGTGCGCGCGTGTGTCTGTGTGTGTGTGTATGTGTGTGTCTGTGTATGTGCAGAACCACGGACGAACTCGCGAATCACCATGGACGCCTCCACCTCCTTCTGCCCTGGGATTCACAAGCTCCGCCCTACCAGGACCAGAAGCGCAGGCCACCCCCGCTTCCGTCTGGCGTCTATACGTGGGATCTGGGATCCGAACTCAGGACCTTCCGCCTGCAAGGCGGAGGCTTAACCCCTGAGCCACCTCTCCAGCCCCAAGATTTAAAACTTTAAAGAACAAAAAGTTCTCTAATCCCCTTTACTGCTTTGCTAGTTAAATAGATATCGCCAAGAGAACACTCACTGTGTGCATTTAGTCTCCCTGGCCCTGGGTTCTACAGTTCCTCATTCTCGGAAATTGCAATCTTCCACCTGAAGCTTGACACCATCTGATTTGGACAACAGCATGTCTGTTGCTTAAGATTTTCTAAAATAATCTTGGTCACCACTGAGGACAGTGAACTTCTGCAAAAGAAAAGCTGTCAATCAGGGATCCTCTCTGTGGAATCCTTGGCTTTCTATTTGGTTCCCTTCTGTATTTGAGGGCAATCTTAGCATCCTCGCCTTGCTGCTTCCACAGGGTCGTATAGACTGGGTAGTGATGTCCTGTGTATGTGCTGGGTGATCTCTGAGGCTGTCAGTCCTTAGACTTAAGAGGATATAACAAAGTGGGAGCTCTTGCCTGTTGTCCTTCATCCCCACTGGAAGGCTTCCCCTAAAAAGTGTGCCAGAGGTGGACATGGTAGCCAATGCTGACCGCAGCTGCTCTATAAATGATTGCACCTACTCTTCAACTACTTGGCAGCCTGAGGAGGGGGGACAGTGAGTTAAGCCCAGCTGGTCAACACGGGAAGACCCTACTTGAAAGAAAGGAAGACATGTTTGCCCAGGAATAACTCTCAGCTTCCAGTAGGCTAAGAATAAGAACTTTGACCTCTAAAATGCTAAAAAACTTATGATGTCACCTTCTCCACTTTCTCGTCCTAGAAAGCACCCAAGAGCATCTTTGCTTTTTTAATCTGGAATGCAGGGCTGCAGTCAAACACACTAAAGAAGCTCTAGACAGCAGCCATGACTTGCATTATGTCTTGACGTCTGGTTTCCTCCTCCTCCCCTCCCCCCTCCTCCAACCCCCTTCTTCCTCCCACCTCTTTCCTTCTCCTCCCTCCTCCTCATCTTCCTCCTCCTCCTGTTCCCCACCTCCTCCTTTTTTAAATATCAAGTCAGATTCTCCTATAACCTAAACTGTCTGGAACTCCCTGTGTAGCCAAGACCACAATGAATCCTCCACTTTCTAAATGCAACGATTACAGGTGTGAGCCCCCATGCTTGGTTTTATGCAGAGCTGGGTATTGAACCCAGGGCTTTGCGCATACTAGGCAAGCTGCCTACTGAGCTACATCCTGAGCCCTTGGATGACATCATGAAGAATGAAATTATGGAGATACTGATGGGGGGAAATGAGGCTTATTTCTTTACAATTTATTTGTTTACTGGAGACAGGGTCTGTTTGCCTATGTAGTGCCGTCTGCAGCAGTCCTGCTATTCAGCTTCCCAAATGCTGAGAACACACACACGCACGCACGCACGCACCACCACCACGACCACCACAAACACCACCACATTCTGCTGAAATGCTACTTTATGAAATTCCTGTTCTTCATTCATTTCAAATACTTCTTTTCCAGTTTTATTATTTAATTTTATTATTTTTCCTTTTTAAAATTATTTTTCTACTTTTACAAGCATATTGAGTACTTATCCTTGCTTCCTTCTATCCCACCTCCCTCCCATCACCCTTCACTTCCCTCCATCAATCCATCCATTCCACTCCCTCTCACCCTCCTGCCTCTCTGCTTCTATGGACCCCAGGGTTCCCTCTGGCTTGTCTACTCTTGTGGGGGTTCAGGCTTCTTGTGGCATACCAAGTTGACTCTCTTCAGGCCACCCCATTAATAGGGCCATTTCCCTTCAGTCATCCAGCTTTAGTCCCTAAGGTTTCCGCTGTACGTTTACCTCTCTTGAGTTCTCTTGAGTTCCTCGATAGCCTATGGGGGCATTTGGTACGTCAATCATGATACGCATGTGGTATACAAGTCTGGTAACTACAAGTCTCACTGCAGTGAGTTAATTTCAAGTACCTCTGAATCCAGGAGTATGTGACAAGGATATGTAACAAGGGGCCACTCAGATAGCTCACTCTGATCTAACAACGTATACAGAACTGAAGACACAAGCCTCCAAGGCTGATTTTTTTTTTTTTAAAGTTAAAGATTCTTTTATCAATAAATTTTCCCCTCCAAACATTCTCCCTGAAATAAATACCTCCCCCCACACCGTTTTGGCGGTGGGTGTCTTTATGCCAGGGAGAACCCTTCCAGAGGGAGGGCCAGGCCCCTAGAGTTCAGAACAGGTCTCTATAACCCCTCAGGCTGAAACGTGGATAGGGGATTTCAGTTCGCTTGAGTGGGGTGGGACCTAGTGTTGTGTCTGCTCCAGATAACAGGCCTCCGGGACATGGGGTGGGGGCAGCCCGAGTTTCTTAGCGTGGGTGGCCTCCTCAGCCACCTGAACTCCCCCGGAGCCCTGGGGCTCTGTCCTTGGAGGTGATTCATCACCCCACCCCACTCCCATGAGGCCCCAGGTTGTGTCTGGAAGGCCAAGCTGGCTCCAGAATGAACGAATGGGCCGTGAATGCCTGCGCAGCCCTCTCCACCCTCCTCCGCGGGTTGATAAACTTTTCTCTCCTGCAGCACCAGGGAACACAGAAAGCGGTGCCAGCACCAGGGTCAGACTCAGCGTGTCCCCCCAGAATGGGCCAAAGAAACCCGAAGGGGGCGGGAGGAGCCAGAAGTCACGGTGTGGTCGCTGCAGGGCGCGACGCGCAGTCCACGCCCTGTGGGTCGAGGTTCGCGCTCCAGCACCTCCCATTGGACAAGCTACAGCCAAAACTGCCGCGAGCACAGAGCCTGGAGGCGCCTACCCCGGCCACCGCCCTCTGCTCCCAGGCCAGAGAGACTGCATTTGCATGTGAAGTGACCAAGACTCGGGTCTGCAGCAGCCAAGCCCACCTCCTTAAGAAAAATCATGACTCTTCCAGTCTCCACTTACAAGCAGAGCCATTCAGTAAAACCCTTAGCGTTGAAGATTTTTATGAGATTTTTCTTAAACTTGATCCTATGGGCTGGAGAGACGGTTGAGGGGTTTAAGACCTTGTAAGAAGGATCTGAGTTCAGATCCTAAATCCCATGTAAAAATGCCGGGCAAAAAATGTTTGCACTTCTGGCTCTGGAAGGCGGAGCCTGGGAAGTCCCAGAACAAAGCAAAAAAAGAAAACAGGATGATTCCTGAAGTTACTCTTGGACCTCCACAGGCACACACATGCAAGGCCTTCTGATATCTACCTACTACCTGCATACACAAATAAATAAGGTCGATTCTGTCCCCTTCTCTGATTTTGCCTCGCCCCAAGTTCCAAGCTTATTTTCTTTGAGCTCCTGGTCTCTCTGTGTCTTAAATAAGTCAGCTGTCCAACCTACTTATTGTCCATTGACAAGAAAACCCTGGATCTTGTTTCCTTCACTTATGTCTTCTAACCTCTCTTCCATTCCCTTCTCCTTTCCTCCTTCTTCTTCTCCCCCTCCTTTTCCTCTTCTCCTCTACTCCTCCTCATATATGTCTATATCCCTGGCTAGTCTGGAACACACTACATAGACCAGGCTGACTTCAAACTGGCAATCCACCTGCTTCTTCGTGAGTGCTGGCAGGGCAGCTGTTTGTTACCATGCCCACATTTGCTCAGTTATCCTTGGATTTCAGCTCACAAGCAATCCCTTCAGAGATGAGTCTTATCCAATATCACATGTTCTTATCTTTCTCTCTTATGATTAGATAACATAAGATTAGATACTTTTTCTCTAGTGTGTTTCTGTGTGTGAGAGAGAGAGAGAGAGAGAGAGAGAGAGAGAGACAGAGAGAGATGGAGTGTTTTGAGTATTTTTTTAACTTTTATCACATGCCTGTGTTTGTGTGTATACAAGAAGACGCTGGAGTGTACGTGCCTGTGGAGCTTCAAAAACGACAATGAGAATCACCCTGGAATCACTCCTTATGGCTTTGCTCTGGAGTTTCTCTGCCTTCCAGGGCCAGAATTGCAGGTTTTTGCCATTTCCGTTCAGCATCTTTTTGTGGGATTTGAGGATCCAAACTCAGGCCCTTTTGCTTTCGAGACCAAGATTTTTAACCCCTGAACCTTCTCCCCGACCCTTGATTTTTGTTTTTGAGGGTGAGTTTCACTTGCAGTCAACGCGCTATAATCCACAGTGGCCTCAAATGAGCCAGCAGGCTTCTCTTTGGGTCTCCTAAATGCTGGAATTACAAGTGTGAGCTACAGTTCACCACGACAGTCAGGCTGTGTGCTATGCAGGCTTGGAATCTTCTTCGATCAGTTCCTCAAGTATAGGATCATAGGTGTGTGCAAAATCTGTTCTCTCCGGATAGGGTGCTGTCTTTTTTTAAAAAAAATCCCTTCTCAGAAAACTTGTTCAGAGCTGTAGTGGTGACAGCAAAGAGAAAAAAATATTAAAGGAATAGACTAAATGGAACCAGGTTTGTGGAAAATGGAAGAGTAGGGCTGGCAAGATGGTTTCAGTAGGTAAAGGCCTAGTGGTAAAAGACACTGGAATCCACGGAATGGTGGCAGGAAAGGGCTGATTCCACAAAGTTGTCTCTGATCTCCTCACTCACACCCAGCAAGTACACAAAAAAGCATTCACACCTTGTGTGGAATCCAGTAATATATTTTTCTAAAAGTTAAACTTGTTTATAGATAGCAAGACTGCTACAAACAAATCAACAAGAGAAATGAGCTTTTAGAAGGACTGTGTGTTCATATTTACATAACAAAATGGCTCTAAAGAGTAATTAACTTACAACAGCGGTCCTAGATCCAAAGGAGCCCAAGATTCAACAACACAAAACCCCAAATCTTTGGTAACTTTTAAGCCACACACCCTCCTCCACCTCCCTACCCTGCAGCGCTCAGCTATAATTTCCCCTCTGGCTAAATGGAACTGTATTAAAAGGGTCGGGCTTGCACTGGAAGCAAGTTCATGACTTCAGAGGCAAGGAAGCTTACGGCCTTCATTCAAGTGGATTCTGCCAGATTCTTCATTGGACACAGACAGGTAGGTAACGTGAGAGGGAGGTAAACTCGGAGGGCGGGGGGAGCATCTCATGATTTCCCTTAGAATCCCCCAGACAGATAGGCAACATGAGAGGTAAATGTGGAGGGAGCATTCCATGATTTCCATTAGAGCTCCCCAGAAACGCTCTGGGTAATCATATTCAGCCGCAGCACTTAGGCACTGTCAACCAACTTTACATCCTTGAAGCCTGGTGGAATTCCTAGCAGAGGGACAAGTTCTAACTTCCACCTCTGTTTTCTTTCTTTTTCTCTCTTTCTCTCTTTCCTTCCTTCCTCCCTCCCTCCCTCCCTCTCCCCCCCATCATCTTGGCGTCGTAAGCCAGGCTATCCTAGAACTCGCGGCACTCCTCCTACCTCAGTCTCTGACGTACTAGAGGTGTGTGTCATTTATTTCTCATGAATGAGCCATGTCAAGTAGGGTTAAGGCTGTCAAGAAAAGCCTCCACGTGGGAAGGGGCTCAAGTTAAGCTACAGTGGATGACCGCGTGAGTAGTAGCTTAACACGAAGGGGATCATTTGGGAGGTCAGTGCGCAGACTGTTAGAGAAAAGGCAGAACAGTATGGAATCTGTTTTTTTTTTAAGATGAGAGTAAAGGGTAGATGAGAGTTCTTGGCCAGAAGTTTCTGTGAGACTAAGCCAACTAAAAAAGTTGTCCGGGACGGAGAGGGATGTGGGGTTAATTCTCGGGTTGGGTTCTAATGCTTTTAACCGAGAGGATGCAAGCTGTTTCATTCCTCTTCAATTAGCCTCTGGTGTCTTATTGGCTACATCGTGAAATTATGAAGACACTATCTTTTTTTTTTTTTTCCCAAAATCCCCTTTTGTAGCACTTCCTTAAAAACAGCTATTTATTAGCCCAGCTCAGCCAGTGTGCTGGAGATAGTTGAATGTCTGAACTGCTAATGAAACATCTTTGGAAAGGGCTCAAGGGTCCGTCTGGTAAGTGTTCGTTCAGCTTAGTTTTTTTCAAGTCTTATCTAGTAAAGTCTTTGTCTTTGGCCGAGATTATGTGTTTTGGGTTATTGTCTTGTTTCCATGTTCAGTTTCAAAAATATTAAGACACAGAAGGGAGCCATAAGGTTTTCAAGTATTTCTTTTCTTTGTATTTGCTCTTTAGAGAATGGTGATAACTCGTAAGGTATTGTAGTCAAATACATGTCCGTTTCCTTTGAATATTTAGTGCAAAATACACTCAGCACTTACGAGTCAAGACATAATCAACTGAATTCATTGGTTTGAGTTTCGAAACTTTAATTGTTATTGTACACATGGATGTGAGCACGCGCCTTGAGAGCACTCCCCCACACTGCGGCTGGCCACACGTGGGTACACACACGCCGGCACTCATGTCCCTTCTGTGGTGCACATGTGCAGGCATGTGCAATTTTGGAGTCATTCATTTTCTCTTTCTGCCTTACATGGGTTCCAAGGACCAAACTCCTGTACCAGCTTTGCGCAGTAAGCTCCTTTCCCCCGCTGAGCTTTCTTGCTGGCCCTGACGTGTGGCTTAAAACATTATCTATTACTGATAATATTCATTAGAAGTGTGTGGTAGTAGATGCCTGTAATCCCAGTGTTTGGAAGCCTGAGGCAGGGGGGCTGTGTTGAGTTTGAGATCAATCTAGGCTAATAGGGATTTTTTTTTTTTTAATGTGTGTGTGTGTGATAAGATATTGGAATTGTGATAAGATATTGGAATGGAGTATGATTATGTTACATGCATGATCTCACTGTTATTCTAAATACTAGGTAGTAAGCTTCTTTATTGTATTCTATTAATGTATGAGTTGCTAGATTTTTTTTAACACTTATTTATTATCCATATGACACATCACCCGTGTGGAGGTCAGAAGAGAACTTGAGATCTCTCCTCCCACCCTGTGGTGCAAGGTGTCAAACTCAGGTCATCAAGCAAGTGCCAGTCATTCCACTTAGCCCACTGGCTAGACTTGGTAAATAAAGTGTTAACCAGTATTAGACACTCCCTCCCCCCATCTCTATACCTTAGCATGTAGGCTTTTGCCACTCTGTTAAGACACACAGATGTCTATGTGATAAGGGCTATTTTAGAGCCAAATCTCAGTCATTGGAACGTATAAAGACACAGATCATGTGAGTCCGCTTCTTTTCCTCTCCTGAGGAAAAAGAATCATTCCCTGTAACTCATGGTAAATCTCTTGCTCCAGTCTTCCAAGTGCCCAAATGCTAATGTGCCAAATTATAGGTTCAAGTCACTATGTCTGGCTAAAAAGATTATCTTTCTTGCCAGATTCTGAGAAGGCAAATGGAGTTTTTAAACGTTTCATTTACTTATTTATTCATTCATTCATTCATTCATTCGTGTGTGTGTGTGTGTGTGTGTGTGTGTGTGTGTGTGTGTGTGTGTGTGTCTGTCTGTCTGTCTGTCAGAGGGCACTGTATGTCCCTGTGGAGGATCAAGGGTGACTTTGGGAATCATCCTAGATTGCTTCTACCCCCTTCTTGTTTAGCTCTGGGATTTTTCCAGACTCTGACCACTAGGACTGGAAGTGCAGAAGTGGGACTTGGAATCCAAAGTCAGGGGACCCTTCTGCTTGTGAGACAGAGTCTTAACCCCTGAGCCATCTCTCCTGTCCCCAAAGTGGATTTTTTTTTAAATCCCATTATTACATAGAACCATGTTAAGATGAGAAAGGTTTTGATATTCAAGTTTTAAGTACTCAAATACTTGTTTGTTTTCCCTTTGAGACAGTATCATTGTGTAGCCTGGGCTGGCTTCAAGCTCAAAGTAATCCTCCTTCTTTTGCCTTCTGCCAGCTGGGAATCTAGAGTGCTGGCATTCTGGGCATAGACACCACTATGCCTGGTTTAGAAGAATTTAAAAGTTACTTGGACTACTTAGAACATATTCCCTAGTTAGTTATTTCTGTACTCTCTTCTCAGTTAAACAGTATTATTGATAAATAACTCTAGGGTTGTTTTTTTTTTTTTTGCACATTTAATAAACCATAATGATAGAAGAGCATAAAGAAATGTTTGCGGGGTATTTTGCAGAAAGAAAAATCTGTGTCCCTGAATGAATTCAGTTTTGGTTTGAAAGATATGTTCAGGAAATATTCACTGGGAAGATCTTTTCAGAATTAAACTAGAAACTGCAATTTGTTTTTTAAATGTTAAACTTTTAGGTTGGGCAGAGTGGTTCCATGCCTGTAATCTCAGCATCCAAGAGGCTGAGACAGGAGGATTGCCATTATTAGCTCGAGGCGTGGGCCAACCTGGGCTGCAAACTGGAACCTCATCTTAAAAAAAAAGTTAGACCTTTTTGAAATGGTCAATTTCAGATTTTAATTGGTCTTTTTTTTTTCTTTTCCTTAGAACTTGTGATTGAACATTGTGCATGCCAGGCAAGTGCTTTACCATTGTGTTTCATCCTGAACCCAAGATTCCTCAATTAATTAATGAGCATGGTTAGTGTGCATTTCAATACCTTATTTATTCTCCATGTACTATTGAGATTATTTTAAACAGGATCATACGTATCCTAAGCTTGCCTCGAACACTGTATAGCCAAGGATGATAACCTAAACTTCTGGTCCTCCAGTTTCCAACTTCCAAGTTCTGGGATTTCTGAAGTGTGCCACCAGGTCTCAGTTTAGTAGGTATGGAGATCAACCAGGGCTCTGTGCATGCTAGGCAACCACTTTACTAACAGATGCATTTTCAGCCCCGAGAGCTTTCGTGCTTAAGTAACATGTCACAGATTCTATTCCATCAACTATTTCTTTGAGCCCCTTTCTCTCTTTTATCTTTCTCCCCTCCCTTCTTTCATCTCATTTCGTTGACCTCTTTCCATCTCTCTGCACTATGACTCCTTGCTAAAATTTTGTCATGAACTATAAAGTGAATACTTTCAGTTAGCGCTATAGAGTGAATATTTTTCTCTGAGACATTAGATTGTAGAAAAAAAGTAGCTCTCACATTTGGTGGCATGAGATGGATATGTGTGTGTATGTGTGTGCACACAAGTACGTGCACATGTGAGTGTACACGTATAGAGGCCAGAGCTTAGCTTCTGGCATCTTCCTAAATTTCTCTTCAATGTGCTAGTGAGTGTTATTCTAATAAATCACTTTAATAAATATTTTGTCACGTGGGCTTCCAGAGCTTAGAATCACATCACCAGGTTTTTGAGAAGGCACCTTATTTGCTGAGCTATCTCCTTGAACCTTTTTATTGGTGTGCGCACGAATGCACACATGTTGTGTGGCACAAAGCGCATGGTGGTCAAAGGAGAATTTTGGAGTTGTTTCTCTATTAGTGAAAGAGAGAAGACTTCATTTGCCACAGCGCACCTGTGAGGGTCAGTTTTGCCAAGGACTTTTGGAAGTCAGTTTTCTTCTTCAAATATGTATGCTCCAGGGAGCAAACTCAGGTTGCCAGGTCTTCAAGAGCCTTTAACTACTGAGCCATCGAAGAAGCCCTGGTTCTAGGATTCGAACTCCAGAGATTTAGTCTTGGCAGCAAGTGCCTTTACCTAATGAGCCATCTGGCTGCTTATCTCAGCTTTAATTTTTCAGAATCCTTACACCGTGTGTGTGTGTGTGTGTGTGTGTGTGTGTGTGTGTGTGTGTGTGTGTGTGTGTCTGTGTCTGTGTGTGTCTGTGTGTGTGTGTCTGTGTGTGTGTTTGTGTGTCTGTGTGTACAAGAAGGCACTGTGTGTGCCTGTAGAGACCCAGAGGCACTTTTTAGGAGTCATCGTAGATTGCTCTCTCTCCTTTTGGCTTTGTTCTGGGTTTCCCATACTCTGCCTTCCAGGGCTGGAAGTGCAGGCTACCGCTACTTCCACATGGAGTTTTTGCTTGTTCGTTTTTGTTTTTGCTTTTTAGTTTTACAAACAAAGAGTGGTTATCCTTAAACCCTCCTCTCCCCTCTCCCTTCCTCTTTCCCCTCTGCTTCTTTCACCAATCCATCTTTCTCCCTTCCACCCTCCTGCCTGTTTGTGTGGGCCCCAGGGTTCCCTTTGAGTTGTCTGCTCTAGTGGGAGTCCAGACATCTGCGTCAGATTAAGTGGCCCTTCCTTAGGTAGACCCACAGATAGGGACACCCCCCCTTCAACTGTCTAGCCCTAGCCCTTAGGTTCCTACTGCATGTAATTATTTCTCCTGAGTTTCACTAGTCTATGGGGGATATATCAGTTATTGTGCAGGTCTGGTGAGGATAAGTCTCTTTGCAGTGAGTTTCTGGACGCAGCAGCTCTGCGTTGAGTGCAATGTCCTGGCCAGCCCTGAACCTCCCCACCGTTAGGCTCTTCCGGTCTGCCCCCCTCTTCTGCAAGGTTCCCTGAGCCTTAGGACCAGAAGAGATTTGGGTTGGGCTGATTCTGGCTGAGAGATTTAGGGGCGCAGATTCTCTGCACTCTGATCGGTTGTTGTCTATTCCACTGCTCTTCCATTGCATTAGGCTGCATCTTCTTTGAATGTTGATCTTTTCTTATCTAAAGACAAAACGAGAGGACTCAGGTCCAACTGAGCCATCTTCAGCTCTGTATGAGATACTTGATTGTCATGATAATGGGATAGCTGTGGGCATCTACCAGGTGGAGGCCAAGATGTGGAGCATCCCGCACTACACAGACCAGCCTCCTACATCTAAAATTCAGCCAAGTCAATGTCCATCGAGTGCTTTTAGCAGTACTTTTGGATCAGGAAAGTTCGGTTTCATTGATAGCTCCTGCATTCCACTGTTGTTCCACCCAGACTTGCATCGAACATGATAAGTTGGGCCAAGCATTTGAAGATGCTTTGGAGGTAATGAGACATCATTCAACTGAAGATCTTCAGTATTTTTCAGGTAGAGATAAGTTTATGTGTCGTCTTCTCTTGACCCATGGGTGGCTGGTTTGCTATGCACATATACAAGAATAATGGTCAATGTGGTAGCACATGCTTATAAATCCAGGGCTTGGGAGGCTGTAGCAGGAGGATTCCTGTGTGGCTTACAGACCAGACTACTCTAACGGGCGAGCCTCAGCCCTGTCTCACAAAATGAGGTCAGGTGAACTGAGGTGACATTTGGCCTTCACATGCATACTCAACATGTACCCACATGTGTGACACCCTCCCCCACAAAGATAATGAGACTGCATATAGCAACACCTAGAGAGTGATGGCTTCTGTAACCCACATCTGTACTCCCTGGACTTCCACGTAGAGGCCGAGGACTAGGAATTGAGACCGCCTGAGATACATGGCCGGGCCTTGTATCAATAAAACAGAAAATTAGAATAATAGCAATTCTGTCTGGCATTAGCGTAACCATTCAGAAAAGGTGTTGTTTCAATTGTTATAATTTCTCAGACTTTCTACTCACCCAGATTATGACCTACATGGGATAATATGTTCTTAAAAATATTTTATTTACTTATTTATTGTATGTGTGTGTGTGTGTGTGCAAGCACATGCTTATGTGTTTATGTGTAGTGTGTAATCAGAAGACACTTTGTGTCCCTATGGAGGACCAAGAGTGACTTCCAAGAATCATCCTGGATGGCTTCTACCTCCTTGTCGCTTTGCTCTGGGATTTCCCAGGCTCCGCCCACCAGAGCACGAAGTGTAGGCCGTTGCTGGTCTGCTTGCCATTTTATACGTGGGACCTGGGATCTGAATTCAGGATCTTCTGCTTTTGAGACAGAGTCTTAACCCTCGAGCCATCTTTCCATTCTGAAAATACATATTTTTATCCATTCTTACTGCCTTACAGACTAGATAGGGCCAGCCCTGTTGAGTTTGTGTAAGGTACTGCTGTGTAAGGAATTCTCTGCAAGAGCTTTACACTAGTAAGGAGTGTATATACCTGTAAGTACAGTAGGAATATATACCTGTGTGATGCTGTGAACATTGTGGGAACAGCCATTAGAACAGACTGTGTCAATTTGGATTCGCTGCATGCGTGTATGTATGTAAATACTTATGTGAGTGTATATTCCTATAAATTGACTTATTGTCTTTTTCTGTTTTATTTAGAGTATAGAAAAAGTCTGACTTTCTTTAGCCACTGTTCTTACCCCCGAGGCAATTCTAGTTACTGTGACATGTTTTCTACAGAAGAACCCAACTATAACTGGAGAACCGTCATAGTGAGTATCTTGCTAACCCTCATAACAAGCAGACCCCTAACCTTACCCCCGACTTACGTGAGCAGTGGACGTTCACATATCCTTGTCACTTGTGATGGTGAGAGCTAGACTCTTCCTTCTGTGCCTTCTCTTGTCCCAGCCGCCATCTTTCTCTTGGTGGGGATCCACTTCCCTTTTGCTGACATTTCAGTCTTTTGATTCTTTCTTTTTTAATTAAAAAAAATTTTAAACTGTGTGTGTGTGTGTGTGTGTGTGTGTGTGTGTGTGTGTGTGTGTGTCTGTCTGTCTGTCTGTCTGTCTGTCTGTCTGTCTGTCTGTCAGAGGGCATTGTGTGTCCCTGTGGAGGACCAAGGGTGACTTCTGGAATCCTCCTGCATTGCTTCTACTTCGTTTTTTTTTTCTTTGCTCTGAGTTTTCCCAGGCTCCACCCATCAGTGCCAAGAATGCAGGCCACCATTTCTGCCTGATTTTTTTTCAGGAGACCTGGGATTCCTTGTGTCTCTGGGAGACAGAGGCTTAATTAATCTCTGAGCCATCTCTCCAAGCCACCGATTTTGTTTTTTGAGACAAGTTCTCAGTGACTGGCCTGGAGCATACTGTGTGGTCCAGATTGGTCCTGAAGAAACAGGGCCTCTTCCGCCTTGGGTCTTCTGAGTACTGGGATTAGAGGTTAGAGGTCTGTTCACTCATTGGATATCTTTAAGTGGAAGGATGAACACAATAGGGGAAGTCACGAAACTTTTTTTGTTTTTTGGAGGTTAAGGCGTTTTATTAGAGGGGAGAAAGAAGGGAACTCGTGGACTCCAGGCATGGAATCCATGAGGGGCAAGGAGCTGGAAAAGAACTCACGGACTGCAGATGTGGAGTGCTATGGAAGGCAGGTGCTGGGTCATGAACTCTTGAAGTCAAAGGCTGTCCTCCAACCTTACTCCTCCTTATCGATTCGATATCATTTAGCCCTGGGGGTGCTCAGAACACAGTTGTCCGACACACACTTAGTGCACTTAGCACTAGACTTCATCCACTAATTGGGGATCCAAAGGGCAAGTCCCAATTAACACTCTGCTGTCTTGTGTATAGAACAATACCACGGATTTGTATTTGGAAGAAAGTAGTCATCAGTCTCAGCAGACCAAAACTGGAGACCAGCTGGTACAGCCTGCCCTTTTCCAGGAAAAGGGGGGGAAAGGTATGTTGGTATGTAAAACACAATATATAAGTAAAAACATAACCGTCAACAGCTTAAAAGGGATTTTTATATCTGTCTAGATTTTTTCTTTAAAAAAAATTTTTTTTTCGGTGTGTGTGTGTGTGTGTGTGTGTGTGTGTGTGTGTGTGTTTGAGATCAGAGGGCGCTGTGTCTCTGGAGCACCAAGCAGAAGAGGAAATGGTAGCAACCTATACTGCTCTAGAAGGCACAACCTGGGAAATCCCACAGAGAAACAAAAAGGAGTTAAAGGCAATTCAGGATGATTCCTGAAGTCACTCTTGGGGTCTCCATAGGCACACGCAGTGTCCTCTGATACACACACACACACACACACACACACACACACACACAAATAGATTTCAGTTATAGAAGGGGGAATTTCCCATAAGTTGGTTTAGCAATCCTTTTTCTTATTGTGAAATTCTTGATGGAAACCTATTTCTGAAATATGCTTCTCGAGGTTTCTGCAAGAACAAGACCCACAATTTAGTATTTCATAAATCTGAAATTATGATTTCATAGAATGAAGATAATAGTATCATTTAACCAATTGTCTGAGGCAGAACAGGGTGTCACTTCTGTTGACTAAGATGTGAACCTGGTGACTAAGATGTGAACCACGTGGAATTTGCAGGACTGGAGACTGGAAATAGGCACAATGCTTTGAAAAGTACTTTGGGCGTAAAGCCAGACTTCAATATGTTCATTGCAGTCAAGCTTGCTGTCAGACAGTAATCTCAGCATGGAGGAGGCAGAAGCAGGAAGACTGCTACAAGTTAGAGGTCAGCCTGGTCTACATTGTACGTTCTGAGCTACCTGAAGCTACATAGAGAGATTGTCTCCAGCAACAACAAGAAAAGCAATCCCAACAAATAAAAAGATTAATTCAATTTTATTTGACACTGAAAAGAAAAAAGGTAACTCACTTATTTTTGCTGGTGTATAAAGGTAGTGAAATATATAAGGTTTGTGAGATGGAATTGGGGGTTGGAAGATAGCTCAGTGTGTAAAGTGCTTGCTGTGCAAACACGTAGAACTGAGTTTGGATCTCTCGCACCCACATAAAAGCTAGGTTGTGGCAGTGTGTATCTATAACCCCAGCACAGGGGAAAACCCTGGAGCTTGCAGTCTACCTAGTCTAGCCAAATGGTGATCTCCAGATTCAGGGAGGCTCTGTCTGGAAAAGTAGTTAGATGTATAAACAACAAGGAAGATATCCTGAAATCAGCCTCTGGCTTCCACACACACCTGCACTCTCTGAACTCGACTACTGCACACATTGGCAACACATCCATGCATGTTTTCTGTTTTCAAAAGACAATTGCTAGACTATGCTAGAACTTTATTTTAACTCTGTTTTTAAATTTATTATAGCACATGCGCGCATGCGTGCGTGCGTGCGTATGGGATCAGTTATGCACAGCGGAGCTGTGGAAATCAGAGAAACACTTTGGAGTTGGTTCTCTCCTTACACCTTTTTGTGGGTTTTGGGGATGGAATTCAGATTGTTAGGCACCTACCCACTGAGCCATCTTGCTGCATTTTTTTGGTATTGGAGACTGACCTGGCAAAGTGCTGTACTACTGAACTGTGTACCTCAGTCCTCTGCTTTTTGCTTTTGAGACAAGGTGTCCCATGATGTTTGGGGCTGGCCTTGAATTTACAATCCTCTTGCCTTAAACTTCTGAGTAATAGAATTATAGGCATACTCTTCCATGCCTGCAGTAGCCCTTTAAATCTTAAAAGATTTAAAAGGTTCCAAAGATAGTGATTGACTTGATTCAAGTGGCAGTTTTGTTTTGTGCTGTGTCTTTAATTCATGTTTCTTGGTAAGTCCCTTTCATTTTTCACTGCATAAGCTCGAGATAGTGTAATACAAATAACAGCCCTTGTCAGGATGTTGGACTTGATGCAAGTGTAGTACTCCCCCGAGACTACAAAGTTTGGGAAATCATTCTACCTTCTCAAAGAGAAAACAGACACTAGCTCGAATTTTAGCTACTGATGTTTGAGTGGAGCATGATTCAGCATCTGCAGGTTAATTCACACACCTGTCACCTTTGTCTCCATGCTAAAGCTTCCTGTCTAATTATTTTGATTTTTTTTTTTGTGTGTGTGTGTATGCCTTGTTATTTTGAAATGTTAAGTGGCTACATTCCTAAAAAGATGAAAAATGTTTGGTAGGACCACTTCATTTATTTCACAACTTAAAAATATTACCATGGCCTTTGTTATTATTAGTATATAATGGCATGAAAACATTTTTGGCATTTTTGCCCCAGTTTTTTCAAGGACAGTTTGTAACTCCAGAATTATCTTGTTACCCTAAGTCATTTAACTCAATTTGTGTGTGTGTGTGCGTGAGTGTGTGTGTGTATGGGGGGGAGGAAGAGGGGGATTCACATGTGCGCAGACAAGAGAGCACTTGAGTGTGTGTGTGTTTTTGGAGTTCCAAGGATGGCATCAGGAGTCGTCATGGATTGCTCTATCTCTTTTTTATTTCATTTGTATTTCTCAGGTTCTGCCTTCCAGGGCTGAAAGTTAGGCCTCCACCTGCCTGGCGTTTTTATGTGGGGTCTGGTGCCTAGATTCAGATTTCGTGTCTGGGAGGCCGAGTCTTAACCACTGAGCCATCTCTCCAGCCCAGTTTCCCTAATATTACTTTCTATTTGCATACTGTTGTTCAAACAAACCAGACACACTGGTAATTTCAGCACTCGTAGAAGCTGAGGTAGGAGGCTCATGAGTTCAAAGCTAGCCTGTTCTACATAGCAGCTTCCGGGGGAAATAGTGCATATCTTTTATTTCATTTGACTAATTTGTTGGGAAATAGCATCAAATGACTGCTGTCTCTATCAAACCTTGGAACTTTCCATTCCATTTGTTGTGGGAAAGATTATCCTGGGACAAAAAAAGGGGGGGGGGTGAATCCCAGGAGTCTCTAGGCTTTGCTGTCAGTTTATATAGCAAAGTAAGGTTTAGTTGAAACCGTAATAGACCAAGTAGATCTTTGCCCTGCCCTGAAAGCATTCCCAAGGGGGTAAGAGGAAACCAATCCCCACAAACTTTCAAGTCTAATTTTTCAGGAAGTCCTTCAGCCCCCACAGTACATTCAATGTTTTCATGCCTGTATTGCAGGTCGGAGGAAGCTTCGACTGTTTGAATATCTTTATGAGTCCCTGTGCAGTCCTGAGATGACCACTTGCATTCAGTGGGTGGACAGAACCAAAGGCATCTTTCAGTTCATATCCAAAAACAAAGAAAGGCTCGCGGAACTTTGGGGAAAAAGGAAGGGCAACCGGAAGGCGATGACTTACCAGAAGATGGCCCGAGCCCTGCGCAATTACGCCAGGACTGGAGAGATCACCAAAATCCGGAAAAAGCTGACCTACCAGTTCAGCGAGGCTATTCTTCAAAAGCTGGAGCCGTCGTCACATTGCCCGGTGAAAAACGTGTACCCGCAGTACGTCGGCCCTGAACAGGAATACCACAGCTTGAACCACTGGCCTGCAAGCTACTATGCATATACCAATTACCAGGAGCTAGGCCACCCCGGCTGCTAACTGCTGGCCCAGTTCTTGACTTCCTGGCATCAGGAATCCCCGAGCTTGAGAATTTTTTCTACACAGCAAAACCACAGCTGCCCACCATATCAATAGGTTCCACGCTCATGAGTTTTCAGCCACTTGATCGTCGAAGATTCAAACATGTATGTCTGTTCAGAACAGACTTCTTGCCATCATTTTCTTCCTAGATAACTTTTTCGAACATTTATATTATGTTGTTAGGAATATAAAGACTTAAGATGTTTGAGAAGGATGATTTTAAGTTTTGGAGATGCTGAACTTGAGCATCCTTGGATTTTTGGTACCCCAGGTCACCTTGGAACTATCTCCGCAGAGGGAATGATCGCTTAAATAGCACCCAACTATACTAACGAGGAATTTTGCTGCTAATAAGCAATTTTAATGACCAGACCCCAGTTGAAAGTGTAGACTTGAATACCCCTGCTTCTACCATTGTCTGTACAAACACTTCGAGATTGTTGGTTTGAATGATTTGATTTGTAGAATTCCATTGTTTATTGACAGCTTTGCTATGTATGTAGCTCAGGCTGGCCTCGAACTCACAGACCCTGTCTCAGGGTCTCAAGTGCTGGGATTGTCATTGAGACCCATCATGGCAAACTGGATAGTTTGGAGATTGACTCTTAATCCATATCATGGTTTGAGATGTTTTCTCTCTCCTTGGCTTGTTTCTTTGCTCCATTATTTTCCTCTGCTATGCAGAGCCTTTTTATTTCATGCAATCCCATCTGCTGATTTTTTTTTTTTTTCTGTTTCTATTGCTTGTGTTTTTGGAGTCAGACTGAGGAAATCTCCGTTCAGACAGACTACTGTTGAGGAATTTTACTTCCATTTCATATTTTAGTGCCTTCAGTTTCAGTGTCTAACCTGTTTCGAAATGATTCCTATATACAAGCTGAGATGAGGGTCACATTCATTCTTCTGTATTTGGATGGTTAATTTTGGTTGTCAACTTGATTGAACTAAAAAATAAGTAGGAAGCTAGGCTCAAGACCGACCTGTAATTTTAACTATCTGGGAAGTTGAGGCAGGTAGATTTCAAGTTCAAGACATTCCTGGGCTAGAGTAAGGTGGTAAGGAAAGGGGGGAGTAAGGGGGAGGGAATGCCTAAAGCATTAAGGAAGCATCCTTGGTGTGTTTGTAATGATAGTTCCATAGATGATCAGATAACAGAATTTTAACCTAGAAATGGATTCATCCCTCAATGGATTAATAGCAGAATGTCGGGCTGGAGAGATGGGTCAAGGGTTAAGACTCTGCCTTGCAATCAGAAGGTCCTGAGTTCAGATCCCAGGTCCCATGTGAAAAGCACCAGGCAAAAATGGGGGCAGCCTTGGTCTCTCACCAGAACACACAATGCCCTCTGATACACACTAAACAAATATTTAAAAATAGCAGAATGTCATTGTCAGAGGATGATAGAGTTAGAGGAAGTGAACTACTGGTGGCGTGTCTTTGGGACTTACCTAGGTCCCTCTGCTTTGTTTCTTGCTCATCATGAAGTGAAGTTTCTATTGCATGTTCTGACCACCATGACATACTACCTCACATAGGGCACAGAAAGAGGAAGCCAGGAATCCCTGGCTGAATCCTGAAACTGAGCCAAAACAATTCCTTAAATTGTTTTTGTAGGTTTTATTTTAAGTGTGTACCTATGAAGCCCTCCAGATGACATCAGGAATCATCCTGGATTGCTCTACCTCCTTATTGCTTTGCTCTGGGATTTTTCTAGGCTCTGCCTTCCAGGACTGGAATTCTAGGCTACCTGGCATTTTATTTGGAATCTAGGGGATTTGAACTTGGGTTCTTTTGCTTGTGAAGCAAAGGTCATTTCTGAGTCGTCTTTACAACTCCTCTGTCAGGCATGCTACTTAGATATAAAGGTGTCAACTTGACCATTGAAGGCTGAGCTCTGGACGCATTTGTGAAGAATTAATAGATGAGGAAAGAGCTCAGCAAGCCTACACGAGATTATCTAATTGTGGGAAGATCCAGCCCAAAATAGGGACCATTCTCTAGGGAGGTGGATGAGAGAACTGGTTTGGTATAAAGTTTGGCAGTCTGGCAAATGAGGTATGCTCCTCTCTCAGCAATCCCTGTGGATATGGTGTGGCCAGTTCCCTAGGATCCTGGCATTAATATGAGCTTTCCTGCCAAGCTAGACCAAGAATTATAACCAAATATAAGAATGCAACATCTTTTTTCCCCTAAGCTCTTTGGTCATGTATTTATCAACAGGCAAATTGAAACAGGCATTTCATCACTGCAAAAAGTATCCCACATGCATGTAGATGTCCACTTTTTCCAATGCCATTTGTTGAAGAGACTTCCCTATTGTATGTTGGCATTTTATTCAGTAATCAGTTGATCTTAAACTTGAGGTAATTGTCTTCGTTTCATTTCTGTTGCACGATCTAGAGATTCTTCCACCTCAGCCTTCCTAACTCTGGGATTACAAGCATATATTATTATGTCTGGCTTCTTGATTGTTCATTTCATTGGTCGTTGTGACTTGTCTTGCCGATAGGTTATTTTGATACCATAACTTTATAATAGATTTTGAAATCTGGCAACACTGCCTCTTACTTGGTCTATGAGGGAATGTTGGTATGTCAATCTTTTTTGCATGTCAGGTAAGGACAAGCCTCATTGCAGTGAGTTCCTGGATGCAGCAGCCCTGCCTTGAATGGAGTGTCTTGTCCAACAATGGACCTTCCCATCTTTAGGATCTTGGAATCTTCCCGCCCCCACCCCCTCCCGCAAGGTTCCCTGAGCCTTAGGATGGGGAGAGATTAGGTTGGCCTGATTGTGGGACAGCGTTGCAGGGTTGCTGGTACTCTACATTTTGGTGGCCGTTGTCCACTTCGCTGTTCTATCGCCCACCTTTTTTTTAGATGTTGTACATAAAGTACAGTGGCTTTATAATATTTTCAGTCCTTAATCCCAAATCTTTTTTTTAAACATTTTTTATTATCTCCGCTCATGCAAACTTAATAGGTACTCCTCCTCCCCTCACCCCTCTGCTTGCCCTCCCCTCACCTCTCCCTCCCCACCCCCCAATGCCTCCCCTCCCCCAATCCCCAGAGCATCCTTTAATGTGCATGCCAAACTCTGGGCCCTCTTCTCCGATGACGTACAAGGACCCAGCAGCGTTTCCCTGAACCCTTTCCTTTGTTCCTCTTAAGCATAGGAACACTATTTTGGCTGTCAATCCCTTGCCTCCAAGGTACTTGGTGCTTTTAGCAAATGCTAGACTTTGTGGGGTCAATAGTGTGTTGGACATTGCACAGGGCATGCAAAGTCCAATTATGATTGCTTCGGCCCTAACTTGAGTGGAGTATCTTGCATATCATTGCTCCTCCCATCCTTGTGCTCTTACATTCTTACCGCCCCCTCTTCCGCAAATGTCCCTGAGCTTCAGGGTGGGGAGAGATTAGGCTGGCCTAGTTCCAGGTTGTTGCTTCATCCCAAATCTTATCCCCCCCCCCTTTTTTCCCTTGTAAACCTTCATCTCCCCTGCCACATTCCCTCCTATTTTTAAATCTTTTCACTGTGTGGACCCCTGTGTTTCGTGTAGTTTTGATTGATGCTTCTCATGGTTAAGGTACAGGTGTCAACCTGATGGTCAAGGGTTCGAGTTCTGGACACATTTGAAGAGATTAGTTAAGCCCAGCATGAACCTTCAGAAGATTGCCTAGTGGATGGGAAAGGTGCAGCCATGGTGGGTGGGACTTGTCCTTGGCAGGCGAATAAAACAGAGGGAGCTTTTTGATAATGCAGGCATCCATCTGTATTGGCCAGACATGCTGGTCTGGCAAGTGAGAACCGATCCTCTCTCATCTGTTACGTGACTGTGGCATCACTAGTTCCCTTGGCCCTTGGTGTTGGTGTGAGCTCCTGCCCAACTGGACAAACAACCGTAACTGGACAATTGTTAGAGAAACTAACCCTCTTGCTCCCTTAAGTTGTTTTGTGATTTTTGTCAGCAACAATGCGGTTGGGTGTTGTTATTTTTAAATCTTTTCACTTGTGGACCACTGTGTTTCATCTAGTCTTAATTCCTTATGCCTGAGCTGATTGATGCTCCAGCAAGCATCCTAGATCAGTGGATATACCACTGAGGAAAGCATCCTCCTTTACCTCCCCATCAGCATTAGTCCTTATCGGTCTCTCAGAGGTGTGGAGCTCTTGACATGTTTCTGATGTAAGATGTTGATAAGGCAATTCCAGTGCAGTTCTAGTGTAAATATTCCTATCTGCCTTGAAATCGTTCCTATCAAGACTGTCATGTCCAGGAGATAATGCATGGCCCACCACTTTCTCACTTCAGACTCTTGCAATTTTGCTGCTCCCTCTTCTGCACCCCCTCTTCTGAGATGTTCCCTGAGCCTTGAGGTGTGGGGTTTATATGTCCTACGTAGGGGCAAGCGGTCCACAGACACTTATGTTCTGCATTTTGGCCAGTTGTCCTTTCCACCTGCTGTATGAGGCCTCTAGGTGGAATGATGAATGCTCTTCCACTCTGGGTGTAATAGCAGGGATTTACAGAGCAGTTGGGTGCACTGTCTTCTAGCTAAAGATTCAAAGTTTGTTCTTCCCTTATGACCTACTCCTCTTTCATAGGTTTTGGTTCTAGTTTATAGTAACAGGAATGTATTCCATTCTGACAAGTAGGCCTTAAATCCAATCAGAAAGCTGTTGATACTCATGCTACTGTTACCCTGTTGACATTGGGATGGTACTTTTTCTTTTTATAATCAATATTTTTTTTCTAGTTTTACAAGCCTATTGTGTACTTATCCTTGTTTCCCTTCCTTCCCCTTCCCTCCCATTCTTTTCCTTCCCTTCATCAATCCATCCTACTCCCATTCTCCTGCCTGTCTGCTTCTGTGGACCCCAGGGTTCCCTCTGTTTTATCTACTCCTGCGGAGATTCAGGCCTCTGTGGCATGTGAAATTGCCTCTCTTTCAGCTATGCCACTGATAGGGATATTTCCTTTCACTCCAGCTTTAGTCCCCAAGGTTTCCACTGTATGTTTCTATCTCTCTTGAATTCCTTGATAGTCTATGGGGACATGTTGTTATGTGAGTCATCATGCAGGTCTGATAAGGACAAGTCTTAATGTAGTGAGTTACTAGATGCAGCAGTCCTGCCTTGAATGGAATGTCTTGTCCAATGGTGAACCTTCCCATCTTTAGGTTCTTACAGTCTCACTGCCCCCTCTTCTTTAAGGTTCCCAAAGCCGTAGATGGGGAGAGATTAGATTGGCCTGATTCTGGATGAGCCTTGCTGAGTTGCTGGTATCTGCATTCTGGCGGCCATTGCTGTCCACTTCACTGCTCTTCTGCTGGCCTAGGCTGCATCCTGTCAGGGTGTTGAGATCCTCTACCTCTGTTGTAGAAGACTTCTAGGCTGATGTTAAGTGTTCTTCAAATCTATGGCTATAATAGCAGCTATTTATAGAACATTTTGGTGTACTGTCTTCCTATAGGTTCCTTGGCTGTTTTTTCCCTATTGACCTATTTCCTTCCCTTTTTTAGGTTCTTGTTCTAGTTTATAGTAACAGGAATGTGTTCCATTCTGACAAGTGGGTCTTGAGTCCAATCCTGATCCTGATTTTTAAGCTGATTTTGTATTCTGAAATTTTGTTGAATTTATCATTTCTAACTTTTTTTTTTGCTGAAGTCTTTAGTACTTTTGTGTTGTGTTGTGTGTGTTATGTGTGTGTTGTGTGTGTGTGTGTGTGTGTGTGTGTGTGTGTGTGTGTATGTGTGTGTGGTTTTGTATAGAAGAAAACATTTGAATATGTGTCTGTGGAGGACCAAGGGTGACTTTAGGGACCACCCTGGAATGTTTTACTTATTGCTTTACTTTAGGGTTTTCTGGACTCCACCTTTCGGGGCAGGAAGTATGAGTAGTCACCATTTCTGTACAGCTTTTTTACATGGGCTCTGGGATGTGAACTCAAAGTCCTTTTGTTTAGGAGACAGAGGCTTTAGCCCCTGAGCCATCCTAATAGAATTTTTCTGTATGTAAGATAGTGTTATTGAAATTGTGGAGAAAAAGCCTTTATATACTGTTGGTGCTAATATAAATTAGTACAGCCATTATGGAAAATAGTATAAATCCATGGAAAGACATGCATGGTCCAACATTCCTGGGTGTATACCCGACTAGGTGCAATTGGCATACCTCAGAACTGTCTGCAGTCCCATACTTATTGTATTGTTCATTCACTAGAATGTCTACTTACCAAATGGATCTTTTTTTAAAAAAGGAAATGTTCACGATGACTCACATTTGGTCCCTTTATTTCTGGGCCAGAAGCAAGGTGTGAAGAGTGTGCTGGAAGAGTCAACGAGCAAAGGTGATGTATGTATACACTCAAACCGAAATACTATTTAGAACAAAGAAAAACATGAAGTAAAGTGGAATTATTAGGGAAAAGGGAGGGGAATAGTGGAAGATTTGGGGAACAAAAGGAGTAATGGGGGAGTGAATAATCAAAGTACATTGTGTGTAATTATTTTATCTGGAATCAGTTGAGAAATGATTCTGGAACGGCCTAGGAAGGAGTAACAGAGGGGGAAAGCGTTCTGAGGAAAGAAAAGGGCTGGTGTTTGCCTGTTTCTGCTTCTTGCTGGTGAGCATATCTGTCCCGTTGTGATTGTCGCTGTTGCTGTTCCGCCGCCACCATCCTTGACTGCAATTTGAACCCATCTTCTTTGGCCGTGGACTGGGATTGAAGCCCAGCAGCCCTCCAGGAAACCCCTAACCCCAGACCGGACAGTTGAGGCTCTCAGCCTTGTGGACTGAAGAGCTACTGCTTTCTCAGAATCTCCAGTGTGCAGACAGCCATTGTTGGACTACTCAACCTGAATCGTATAAGCCAATCTAATAATTGTGCTATGCATCGTCCCACCACTTCGGTTCCTTTAGAGAATCCTGACTAATGTACACGCATGTATAAAATGTCTGTATGATCCTTCCGTATGATTAGTGTATACTAATAAATTTTTTAAAGTAATTTTCTGTCACTTGAAATAAGTGTAGACCTTAGAGAATAATGTTAGGTGAACTGCCGGGCACAGAAATAGGCAACACGTGGTCACCTGCATGCGGCATCTAAAAGGTTTAAATACAGGAGTGGGATGGTTGTTACCTGAGACCTCGGTTGAAGGTGAGGGAAGATTTAGAAAATGAGGAGAGGTATAGTTAGAAAAAGTTTTGGCATTTTAATGTGCAGTAAGATGATAGTTAATATTTCATATGCTTCAAAGTAAAAGATTGTTTTAAGTGTTCTCAAAGGATATTGAAGTGGTATGCTAATTACATGAGCTGATCATTCTACAATGTCACAATGTGTATCCATACACACACATATTGCATAGATAGTGTGCAGCCATTGTTGGGCCTACCCAGTCTAATAATAAGTGTATTAAGTAAAAATGGTATCTTCAGTCTATGTTTTTTCTGCGATTACATAGAGTTTGCAACTCTATGATACTAAAAAACAGAAATGTAGGTTCAAGGAAAATGCCACTGTAATAATAGCCCTCTGACGGTCACATCTACCATAACCATTTTTGAGGGTTTTTCCAGGGGGGCAAATGTCTCCTGCGCAACTGCAACTTGGCCACAGAGAGGCGCTGCTGCCCAACCAAGGATCCAGGTCTCTTCCCTCGAACTGAGAAAGGCAACCAACCAACCCTGAACCTGAATATAGATAGGCAAAGTTTAATCCTCTGTCAACACCATATTGGAATGCTTAATTTAAAAAAATTATTTATTTATTTTTGTGTATGTATGTATCAGACACACACATGCACATGCACATATACACTCAGGGGTTAAGACTGTCTCAAGAGAAGGTCCTGAGTTCTGATCCCAGGCACCACCTAAAAACACCAGGCAGAAATGGCATAGCCTGCACTTCTAGCCATGGTGGGCGGAGCCCGGGAAATCCCAGAGCAAAGCAATAAGAGTAGAAGCAATCCAGGAATGCTTAAGATTTTACAAAGGGTTCTGGATTTTGCTTTTTTCACTGGCCCATAAATATGCAGCCAGTCCCAATAATTGTTCGATAGGTGATAGGCAAGTGGGCAAGGCAGATAGATAGATGATAGATAGATAGATAGATAGATAGATAGATAGATAGATAGATAAATGGATGGCTGGGGAGTTTAAAGTACCTGAGTTCGGATGCCAAGATCCCCTGTGAAAATAATGCATGAATGTGGCTGTGGCCTGCAATTATGGCCCTGGAAGGCAGAGCCTGGGAAATCCCTGAGCAAAGCAACAAAGAGGTAGAGCAATCCAGGATGTCACCCTTGTTCCTCTACAGGTGTGCACACTCAAATGCCCTCTTGATACACCCCCCCCCACATGTACATAGACACACACAAGAAGAACAAGAAAGAAGGAGGCTTCTTACTGGGTGAAACATCTCTCATTCACATGATACACATGTGCATCCACAAATTGGCTGGATTTACCTAAATCCCAAACACCATTAGTTTGGCAGAGAAGCAAATTCTACCTGCTCTAGCTTAGCCTGATGAAAGTCAGCTAAAAGCGCCAAAAGCACCTGGTATTTCATTAAGCAATTTCCTATCATTTTCTAAGGTCCAAGCCCATAATCCCAGATCTTCAGAGATATATCAAACTTAAGACTGTCCTAAACTCCTTCTGGATCACATTGGGTAGATAAGCATAGTATAGGCTCAGTTTCAGACAAGTTTTGAGATTTTAATAAATACTTAGCAAAATGCCTGAATATTAAACTTACAGATTGATATATCCACCCACATACCAGCTATCAAACTAAGCGCCTCTAGCCACTGAACCAATTCACTGACCAAGTGCCAATTTTTTTTAACTGTACAGAAATCTCTCTCTTACTCTCTGGACTCCAAAGATGGAGCAGGAATCCTGGAACAGGCAAACACAGCTATCTCATCTGCCCTAGTGCTCTCCCACCATAAGGCTATGATTCTTCCTTGCTCCTTTGAATAGTGTGTCAAAAGTTTCTTCCCCTTTTCTCTCATTTTCAATCAAGTCTCTGCTTTAGCCTCAAAAACATTATATGAGCTAGATTTTAAAAGTTGAAGTGAACCAAAGTACTTAAATGAACATTAACATTTGTTCTCATATGAATGCACCAGTCATTCCAGTTCTGGGGAAGACACGACACCTGAGCAGAGAACTAGCCACCAAGATTGAGACCAGGGAGAGCCATAAGTACACGGCTGGGAGAGGACAGAGCTGTGGTACGACTGCACAGCTGGACAACAGGAAGGAGAGAGGATTGGTGGAGCCACAATCTTTTACAGTCTGTGAGTTGTTAACGAGTGTCCCAGAGCGACTGGGAAGTAAAGACTGGAGGAGTTGTGGGCCTGGTTCCCACAGGACCGGAGATTCCTAACTACACCAGCTGTCCAACAGAAATTAAATTATCCCCATTGGGCTATCTGATATCCCCCCATATCTATCTGATGAGGATGTCTGATTCCTCAGGGAGAAGGGATAAAGACTGATCTGGATGCTTCGTGCTGAATGGGGTCAGACAAAGAAGGGGGGAGTTGTCAGAGAGCCTCAGAGAGCCTCATTTCAAGTGTCCAGACAGTCCAGGGGTCCGTGACAGATGAGATTCTATTGGATTATCATCTGCAAGTCTTATTGCACTTATTCTAGAAGAGACAGAATGAATAAGAAGATTAAGTGAGCAAGGTCCAAACATAAGGACTAAAAAAAAATCATATAACCAGGGTCCAGCAAATGGCATAAACCAATGTACTCAGGAGGTAGGAAGGAAGAGGCTATGTTGAGCTTGTTAATTACCTAGTTCATTTTATCTAATGACATTCTTAGCCCCCTGCATTCCAAAGAATGTAAGTGATAGTCAGCAGAATAGGGCACATATGCCGAAGGGCAATAAATGGCAATTAAGGGGCTAAAATGGACCCAAGATAATCTGACTTTGGACTTGCAGCATTTCAGGTCTTTCCACTTCACTGAAGCTCTAGTCAAGTCAATCAGCCTTGGAGGTACAGCAACTTCTTTTCAAGAGCTTCCATTCATAGTTCCCCCTGTTGGCCAAGCATCATGGTTTTGTGCATGGGGGTGTGTGTGTGGGGGGGTGTCACATCTTAATGTACCATGTCTTAGGAAGACTTATTCCTAGTATCTGATATAGATGAAACTGACTAATTTATATAATCTTGATCGTGTATTCAGAAAGTGTAGTTTCCGATAACAAATATACTAATTGTCATAGTTAGATGCAGGTGTCAATCTGATGGGTAAGGATTTGGCTCTGGGCACATTTGTAAAGAATCACTGGTTGAGTTAGGCCTATAGGCCCCCAAGCAAACCTGCAGGAGATTGACTAATTGACTAATTGGGGAAGGCCCAGTCCATGGGGCTGTGGCTAATCCTTGGGCAGGTGAATAAGATGGAAGGAGTTGGTTAGGGAAGTTGGCATCTTTTAGTATACCTGGCCAGATATGGTAGTCTGGCAAATAAGGATTGTCTGTCTCTTGGCAGACCTTTGGATATGTGGATATGGTGTGGTCAATTCTCTTGGTGTTGGTGTAGGCTCTCCAGTCAAGCTAGACAAGGAACTGTAACCAGACAATCGTAAGTCAAAATAAAAAAAAAAAAAAACAAACTTTTTCCCTTACGCCATTTTGGCCATGAATTGATCAATAGTCATGCAGAATATTTGCAGTAGAATGTGGTATCAAGAGTGGGGTGTTTCTGGTAAATCTGGCTATGTGACTTTTGTGGATTCTGAACTGTTTTTTTTTCTGAAGGACTATGGCAATGCTTGAGGACATTAAAGCTGTGCATTATAAAAACTGTTCAGCAGAGTTTCATGGGCTGTTTGGAAGATAGTGATGGTGAGAGAGCTGTGAATTATTTGGGCCCAATATATGATAAAGGGAACAAAGGGCAAAGCTGAATTTAAAGAACTGGTTTGCTTGCTAAAGGAGAGCTTTGCTTGCTGCATTAATATTTTGATGTGGAAAGGGCAGACAGCAGAGCAGCTGTGCTACTGGAGAAATGAACCTCAGTGAAGGAAGACCTAGGGCTTTTCATTGGGATGGTGGAAGAAATGAATACTTTTGTATGCAGATTCTGTGCTTTGAAAACCCGATTCCTTCAACTTAAGCCCAAGCTGTTTTTTGCCCTTCAAACATTTTGACTGTCTAGAAAAGTCCTTTCTTAGGATCAGCATGCACAAGTGGGTACAGCTGTAGTTTGAAAGGGCCAAGTTATATCTCAACCTCACTGCAGTACTTGCATCTTTGTTCAGAATGTACTGGTTTTGATGCAAGATTGAGGGGGGTTCATGGAGAGTGGCTGAATCTTATTACCATGTGCAAAGAAAAGTAACACTTCCAGCTGCAAGAGGTGAACACAGAATGTTATTGGAGATGCCAGAACCCTGAGGTGTATGCTGAGGACTGTGAGTGCAAGTTCAACCTGGTCCAGAGAAAAGCTGATTGTGAAACTTTTGAGTTTTAAAGCGGGACTAGGATTGCCCCGAATCTTTGAGTCGCCCTGCTTATGTATAAAACAGAAGATGGACATTGAACTACAGGATGGGATATTTGACTTGCCAGATGTTAGTCTTCATTTGATATTTTCTTGTTTTGACCCAGTATTTCCATCTTAATGTTTATTCTGTGTGAAAGTATTTAACTTGATTTAATTTGATAGAACCTTATGATTAAGAGATTTTTGGACATTTTTTAAAAAGTCTTTCAGTTCCAACAGTTTAATAATTGGATATTAGTGACCAACATTTTAAAATCGGACTATGAGAACTTTTAATTTTGGATTTTAGAATTAATAAAAGTAAATGTATTTTACGTCCAAAGATAAATGTAACCTTTAGGGACAGGTAGTGAAAAGGTACAGCTTAAAAGTAATGTGTTTTTCACACACACACACACACACACACACACACACACACAAGCACACATGAATAAAATAATTAAAAAATAAAAAAAAGCACTAAAAAAAAGTAATGTGTTTTTGTGTCAAGTTGACAAGGGGCAAAGTGTCATAGTTAGATACAGGTGCAAACTTAATGTTTTTAAGGTTCGAGTTCTGGGCACATTTGTAAAGAATCAGTAGTTGAAGTTCAGTCCCCAAGCAAGCCTGCAGGAGATTGTTTAATTTAGGCGGTCCAGCCTATAGTCGATATGGTTAGTCCCTGGGTACGTGGATAAGATGGAGGAATTGACATCTTTTGGTATAGTTGATCACATGCTGATCTGGCAGGTATTGTCCCTCTTTTGGAAGAACTGTGGATCTATGGATATAGTGTGGGGAGTTCCCTTAGCCACTAGTTGTGTGTGCTCTCTTGCAAAATGGACAAGGAACTATAATTAGACTATCTTAAACCAGCATAAAATCCCTTGTTCTCTTAAGCTGTTTTATTTTTTGTTGTTGTTGTAGTAGTTGTCGTTTGCAGATTGTTTGTTAATTTATCAGCCACTTGCAGAGTAACTGCAACATTAATATAAAGTAGCTTTACAGTAGTTTGTCTTTTGTGGATTGGTTAATGAAAACATTTGTTTTTTTATTATTTATTCAATTGTGCGTGTATGCATGTGTATATGTGTGTGCGTGTAGAACCATGGACGAATTCGGGAACCACCACGCACCGCCTCCACCTCCTCCTTGTTTACTCTGCCCAGGGATTCACAGGCTCCGCCCTAGCAGGACCAAAAACGCAGGCTGCCCCTTGTTACGTGGGGTTTAGAATCCGAACTCAGGACCTTCCGCCTGCAAGGCAGAGGCTTAACCCCTGAGCCACCCCTCCAGCCCCAATGAAAATATTTGTAACAACAGTTTCTGGTCTACACCTCTGCCTTGTAGCTATGCTGGGTTTATCTTTGCCATTTGGTAAAGAAAAAAACATGGTCTGCATTTGAGAGACATATTTGCCTAGACCTTTCCAAATTAGGCCTAGGCAGATTCTAAGAGCCATGATGGATTTAAGAGGAGTGGCGAGGAGTGGGGGATGACCACAGGTAGAAACTGTATGTGCTTCATCCAGGCCAGAAATGTGATGGTTCCACGCCAGCGTGCCTGAAGAATTATTGCCCAGAATGGGTATGTAGCTCAGTGGTAAAATGCCTACCTAGCAGGCAAGATGTTCTGGGTTCCATCCCTGGTTAGAAAAGAAGAATAATTGCTAAAAAATAAGTCTATAGTAACCCTATTAGGAAAAAAACTAAATTTAAAAATAAAAATATATTTGGCTTATTTTTCACAGGAATAATCTTTTTATACTATGAATATTACAAAAAATTGTCAGATTCTGAATATTTCTTCTTTGTAGATTTTTGGAATCATTATGAATAAAAGTTTGTTACTTTATTTTACTATTTAAAAGATGTAATTTTACCATGTGTTACCAAGATGAAACTGCATGGTAGCTTTTTTGTTTTTGTTTTTGTTTTTTATTTCTAGGTCACAGGGGGGGAATTTTTTGCAACTATACACATAGCTGCAGTATTAAAAACTATTAAAATTGTTTAAAAAAAGAAAAAAAGGAAAATATTTTTTAAAAAGTTACACCTTCTTTTCAACATGTGGCTGAATGCCTCAATATTTTCATGTTTTTCCTGTATTTCTGATTTGTAGACATGTCCAAACAGGTTGTATGCTGGAGTTCCTTCAAGACAAAAGCAAGCTCAGCTTGGTCTAGGCCATTACCTGTTTTCCCATCTGTAGCGATTCATTGAAGCCATGTACACGACCGTTCTGTAGCAATAAATGTGCTATTTTATTAAAAAAAGAATAAGAATACTAAATAAGCCTAATCTTCTGAGTTAGTCATCCCTCAAAAGACATTGTCAGTCAATTTAGTCTACAATAAACTATTGTATATTTGATGAAGAGCTAGAAGGAAAGCATTACAGGAATATCATATTACATTCCTTAATTCATGATATCATATTATATTCCTTAATTAATGATAAACTAATTAAATTAAATGGTTATCCCAGTGGTCTTATGTATGTTTTTGGCCTATTTTTGTAAGTTGACTTACCTTCAAAGTCAGTGACATGATTTATTATTTCAGGTAATACTTCTATATTTTTTCATTTTTGTGACACTTTTATTAAATCACTAGGGAATCAACCTAATGTAAAATACAAGAGGGCTAGACGATAACTACAAGCTCATTAATGGTTTAGACTATTTGAAAGAAATTGCATTACAGAACTTTTAAGTATGTGAGGCACTTGAAAAAGTATAAAAGCCACCAGTTCTATGCTGTTCACAGGATGGCTTTTTCTTTCGGATTTTCCCTGTGTAAGTCTTTTTTGGAGGCAAAGTCAACCCAACATTTCTTCTGAGTATTTTTAGAAGCATTTATATGTAGGGCTACATGATAGCAGGATGATGTAAAAACATTTCGTAAAGCAAGAATGTGCTATCATGTCTCTGAGTGACAGAAGGTCTATGCCAATCCAACTCATAAAAATATTTTTGCTATCTGATTTCTTCCAAACTAAATAACTTATTCAGCTCATTTGACTTAAGTGGAATATAAAGAAACTTATTTTGGTAGAAATAACAGGGAGAACGTTTAAGCTCAGTTCTTAGATAAGCATATATTTTTAGTTTTTTAATTCAATTTAATTTAGTTATTTGAGAGGAGAGGGAAAGGGAGGCAGGGACAAAGAATGAAAGAAGGAGGGAAGGGAGGGAGGCAGGGAGGGAGAGAGGGAGGGAGGGAGGGAGGGAGACTGTATACAGACATGCACACAGATAGAGGTCAGAACAACTTTCGAAAGTCTTTTCTGGGCTGGAAAGGTGGCTCAGGGCTTAAGCCTCCGCCTTGCAGGCGGAAGGTCCTGAGTTCGGATCCCAGATCCCACCTATAGACGCCAGGCGGAAGCGGGGGCGGCCTGCGCTTCTGGCCCTGGTAGGGCGGAGCCTGTGAATCCTGGGGCAGAAGGAGGTGGAGGCGTCCATGGTGGTTCACGAATTCGTCCGTGGTTCTACACATACACAGACACACACACGCGCGCGCACATACACACACACATGCACACAGTTGAATAAATAATAATAATAATAATTTTTTTTTTTTAAAATTTTTTTTTTTTATTATTATTATTATTATTTATTCAACTGTGTGCATATGCGTGTGTATGTGCGCGCGCGCGTGCGCGCGCGTGTGTGTGTGTGTGTGTGTGTGTGTGTGTGTGTGTGTGTGTGTAGAACCACGGACGAATTCGCGAACCACCATGGACGCCTCCACCTCCTTCTGCCCCGGGATTCACAGGCTCCGCCCTACCAGGATCAGAAGCGCAGGCCGCCCCCGCTTCTGCCTGGCGTCTATACGTGGGATCTGGGATCCGAACTCAGGACCTTCCGCCTGCAAGGCGGAGGCTTAACCCCTCAGCCACCTCTCCAGCCCAATAATAATAATTTTTAAAAAATTAAAAAAAAAAGTCTTTTCTGTCTTTCTACCTTGTGGACTTGCAGGGATCTAATTGAAGTCCCTAGGTTTGTAAGTAGGTGTCTTTCCCTCTGAGCTATCTCGATGGCCCCCCTTTTTTAATTTTAATTTTTCTCTATTATGCTCCTCCTCTTTTTCTCTTCTTCTTAATAGCAGTAATGTGATATCCAGGAGAAATTATGCTAAGTCTTGCTTTAAAATTGTTACTTATGTTTTTAACTCAAGTTTGAAGTTATTTGTGTGTGTGCGTGTGTGCGTGCGTGCGTGTGTGTGTGTGTGTGTGTGTGTGTGTGTGTCCATTTGTCTGTCTGTCTGTTAGAGGGCGCTGTGTATACCTACAAGGGCTCAAAGGTGACTTCAGGAATCATCTTGGCTTGTTCTACCTCCTCTTTGCTTTGTTCTGGGGTTTTCAATTCCTTCTGCTTTCGAGGCAAAGACTTAATCCTGAGCCATCTCTCCAGCCCTTAGAAGCTTTAAAATGGGTCATTTTATTAAGACTCCCTCACGAATATGTTCTGGCAAGCATTTTCTCATCCTTTTGTGTGCTTGCTCCTGAACATAACAGCTTCTGCCATAACATAAGACAATCTACACATGCAGACTAAGGTGCAAGAAAACCTGGACAATGATAAAAAAAAAAAAAAAAGATTGCAATGTCTACGAGAAACAAAAATCATAAGAAAAACAGCTGCTTGCCCAGGTACGGGCTGCCCTGCTGCTTCTCTGCTGTGTAAACACACTTCTTGCCAGAGAACATAAGTAACCACCAAGTGTAAAATAGACATAGGATGATGTAAATTTACCTACAAAACGTGCTCAGAACTTGGAAATGATTTCTCCAGCCTCTCTACTGTTAAATACAACTTAACTGTGAGAATATTCTCAACGAGTCTTGTCTTTGTCACATGGGAGTCACTACAGTTACCAGTGGTGGTGGTAATAGTAGTAGTAATAGTAGTAATGGTAGTAGTAGTAGTGGGGAGGGAGAGAGAGAGAGGGAGGGAGGGAGAGGGAAGCATGCACATGCTACAGTAGGCACGTGACAGTCAGAGGACAACTTTGTAGAGTCAGTTCTCTCCTGCTTTTATGGGAATTCTCGGGTTGAAACTTGGGGGTTTTCAGATTTGACAGCAAGTGCTTTTCTCACACAGAGCTGCCCCATCAGCACATGCACAAGGCTCTTGATGAAAGAAATCTGGGGATAATTTGTAAGAAAAAAGAAATCACAGGTGAATGAAATAGATAAAAGAGCATTTTATAAAGGCTTATGATGTGGAGAATATTACTGACATAACAAACATTATGTAAACGTGTGTGTATGTGTGTGTGTGTGTGAATTGTAAACTATCCCCTTTCTTCTGTGCATGTGTATCAGACTTAAATAAGTCTGAGTTTGAATCTTTCATCTTGGACCACTCGCTTAATTTCTTTGAGACACAATTTGCTTGCCATCCCATCGCCCAAAATAAAATGATAGCAGGAGGATGCCACGGCACAAGCCTTCTTCACAAGGGTTCACACGGATGGAGAGACAATGTCATCAGGGTTTTATTTTGTCCCCTTTCTGGACACCCATTCTCCCTGGGGACCCACTGCGACATCCATCCTCCCTGTTCCCATTTTGGAAAGTTCGTTTTGATTGTTTGTTAAGGAGGGGGAACATCTACCTAGCGCCGGTGCCACAGGGAACATTTGTGGTGCCCTCACGTTGCCTGCCAGGCGCTCAGCTGAGGGCTTTTGAGCCTTATCATACTAAAGCCACACAGCCACCCGGCCTGGCACCAATGGGTATCTTGGGAGGCCTTTTGGGTCCACCAAATCTCCACTCGGACCTTCAAATAAACAATCTAAGTCAAGAGCAAAACCAACTTCAAACACATCCCCTCACATCTCTTTCCAACGCCACGGCTGCTCCTAAGCCCTTGCTATATGGAACATTCAGGGACTGGTATGCACTAATTACCACCCCCAGCACACAGATAGGAAAGACAGGACCTGAAAATTTCTACAAACGACCCAAAGGAGTTCACATCAAGGAAGGGGAAAAAGCGGGGGTTCAGGACCAGGGTGTCTGACCACATGGAGACCAAGGTCTTACTTTCTGTCCTGTACTGGAAAAAGGTGGCTAAGATCATTATTATTAGTCTAGGACAGACCTTGGCAAGTTCATTTACTGGTGTGATTTAGAAAGAGTCCATTTTTACTTTATTTTTATTCTTTTAGTGTTTGGGCTGAAGAGATGGCTCAGGGGTTAAGACTCTGCCTTGCAAGCAGAGGTCCTGAGTTCAGATCCCATGTCCCAAATAAAAAACCACAGGCAGAAACAGCAATAGCCTATACTTTTGGCTCTGGTGGGCAGAGCCTGGAAAAATCCAGAGTGAAGCAAGAAAGAGGTAGAAGCAACCCAGGATGATTCCTGAAGTCACCCTTGGTTCTCCACAGGGACACATAGTACCCTCTGATACACACACACACACACACACACACACACACACACACACACACACACACAAATAGTTTCATACATGAGTATAATGAGTTATATCATTTTTACCTTCTAGTTCTCAATCCATCCCCCTTTCTGCTCCCCTTCTTCTTCCTTACCAGGCACCCTCCTGATTTCACACCTTTCTGAGTGTGTGCCCCACTGTCATCTGGATTGCCTTTAATGACATATGCCTGAACGCTTGTTGGAGCATGAATGATATGTCAGTGTGTATGTATGTTATTGAGACGAGTAGCTCTCCTCCCCTGTCCCTCACCCCCAAATCCAGCGTTAACTTTCAGGGAGGTGTGGAGTCTCTTGATGTCTTACCCCTTCCATGGTGAAACGTTTATAAGCCAAGTCTCATGCAGGTCATGCAAAAATAAACACAGGTACTGTGAGTTAGTTCACGGATGCAGCAGCCCTCTCAGGTCCAAAGGATACATAGTCTGGCATACTCTTCCCCACCCTCGGGCTCACATACTCCTAGCACCCCCTCTTCTATGCTGCTCCCTGAGCTTTGGGGTGGAGTGGTGATTTAGATGTCCTGTTTTAAGACTGAACAGTCCATAATCACTTAGTTCCCTGGACCTTGGTCAGCTCTGGTTCTCTGCATAAACATCTTTCATTGCAAGAGGAAGACACTCATTGGACTTTTGGGTGCCTCTCTAATCTATGAGAACTATTGCTTAGATAGAAAAGTATTTCTTTCCTATTGACCGTGTCAGGTGTTCAAGTCTCATGCACATCTTTGTGTGCTGAGAGTCTTCTGCTTCTGTGGCAATCATACAATCACCATCTCCCACGCTGCAGTCGAGAAAGAAGGCAGCCCACAGGGTATGCGCCACCGGGTTCTGTTCTCAAGATCGCTACATTCTCATGAAGAACCAGTCCAATGGAATTTGAATAGAACACTGCCCAGATTACCAAAGGTCTCTATTAATGAGGTGGAAACTGTGCAATAATTTGTTGAATGTTCGTGTAGTGAGGCTTTGTACTTGGGGATTAATTTAATCCTTTTCTTTCACCTTGGATGTTGGTCCATTGTTACTTACCACTGTTTTTGCGCTGTCACCCTATGCATTGCTTTATCTCGCTGTGGAGTGACAATGAATGACCGTTTAAAAACAAACGCGGTTTCCTTTCCACCCACACACAGTAGGCAGAAAAGTCACAAAGTATTGGTGTGATTGATATATATGGCTTTACCATCTGTGACATCTCTCTCATGATGAGTTGAGGACCTTCTACAGTTAGACGACAATTTCCAGGAAACCCAGATCCACAAAGAATCCCTGAGACATGTTCTGTCTCTGCTTGACCTTGGGCAAGTCTTAGGAACTTCGTGATATTCATTAAAAAATGAACTGAACACACAGATGGCATTCAGATGTATCACATCCTGATTAGTTTCTGTGACATCGCTAAGAAAGTACCATAAATTGGGTGGGCTAAAATCCAGAAATGTGTAGTCTCATAATTCCAAGTGTGGTGATCCACACCTGCAACTGAGATGTGACCCGAGGGTGGCTTGGCTCAAGGCCTCTCTCTCTGGCTGGTGGTTGATCATCTCCTAAGCCTTTAATACATTTTTGTTTTATTTATTTTAGTGTGTGTGTGTGTGTGTGTCAGAGGTCACTATGTGTCCCTGTGAGGGCCAGTGGTGTATTAGTCAGGGTTCTCTAGAGTCACAGAGTCAACAGAGCGAAAAAATATATATATATATATGGAATTTATTGAGTTGGCTTATGAGATATGGCCAAGGTAGTCCAACGATGGCTGCCAGTAGCTTCTCAGTCCAGTAGTCCAGTGGGTGATGGCTGGAGGATTCCTGGAGAATCTCTAGTCGAGTTGAAGACTTGGAAGGTTAGAGAGCTGGAAGATCGAAGAAAACAAGAAACCAGGTGGCAGGAGGGAAGAGCGGTTCCTAGCACAGCTTCAGAGAGTCTCTCCTCCTCCTCTTCTGATCTGTGGCTCCTTTTATGCTGGTCCACTACTGGGAGATTCCAATGAGATCTAGAGAGGTTCTGATGGGATCTATGACTGATCTTTATATTATCCAGATAATTTCTTCAGATGGTCAGCCGATCTTGCCAGGTGTGGTCTCAGTTGATCTTGGTTAATGTCACAAGTGGTTACTTAGGGAATCATCCTGGATTGCTTCTACCTCCTCCTTGCTTTGTTCCGGGGTTTCCCAGACTCTGTCCACCAGAGCCAGGAGTGCAGGCCGCTGCCCTTTCTGCCTGGTGTTTTTTACGTGGGACCTGGGATCCAAACTCAGGAACTTCTGCTTGGGAGGCAGAATCTTAATTCCTGAGCCATCTCTCTGGCCCTTAACATGTTTTTATATAATTCAAAATATTAATGAAAATGACAAGCTATTTTAGGTTAAATATCTCTTCAAAATGTTATGCCAATTCAGGTGCCCTAGCCCCTCATGGCACTCAGAGTACCGTGAGTTCGTTTCTAGCTCCTTGCTTCTCATAGATTCCATGAGTTCTCTGGGCACCCCAGCTCCTCACTGCACTCCACATCTGGAGTCCATGAGTTCCAGCCTTTCTCTCCTCTAATAAATTCTACCTTAATCCTCAAAAAAAAAAAAATGTTATGCCAATTCAAAGACTCAACGTTCAGGGGTACGGAGAGGAGGGACACCTTCTCTCTAGATTGAAGAGATCGGGCTAAGAGTGAGGAGGTTGATAAATAGCTGTGAGGCCAACATTCTATTCACCTTGGCAGTGTCTTCTATTACATCTGGGGTCAAAGTGTCCTGTTAGATGATCTACCACTTTCTCTGGCCTCAGGGCTCTCTGCCTTTAGTGAACTACAGTCAGCCTTTGCTTTCCAGTCTTGGTCAAAGCTTCGGCGTTAATTAGCTCTTGTACATTGAGAATGTCTATATAGACATTTTAAGATATTGTTTGCCTGTAAATGTACAAATTTCATATTTAATTCACAGTGAACATTTAATCAACACAATATAAATATCTTTAGAGACAATTTTAGAAATAGAGTATTTTCTTCACCATGCCTTGCTTTTTCTTTCCTTGCTTTTTCTTTTACTTCTTCCTCTAGCGCTTTCTCTCTCTCTCTCTCTGTCTAGGTGTGGATAGATGTGTAGGCAGAACTGCATATGAGTGTAGAAGAGGGCGCAGTGACTTCCCATATCATCCTGTATTGCTCTTCCTCTCTATTGTTTTGCTTTGGGGTTTCCCAGGCTCCACCTTCCAAGGCCAGAAGGGCAGACTACCACCATTTCCTCCTGGCTTTTTTTTTTTCATGTATGATTTTTTATTTTATTTTTCTCCCACATTTTACTTTTTTTTTGTAATTATACAAGCTCAATAGGTACCCAGTCCTCTCCTTCCCCCATCCCCTCCCTCATTGTCTCCCATTGCATTCTCCCCGTTCCCCGCTTCCTTTCACCCTGCTCCCAGTGCCTCCCCCTTCCTCCCTCCCCTCCCCCCGGAGCATTATTTTATGCGAAGACCAAACTTCCCTCTGAGTCCTCCCCCTAGTGAGAGTTCAGGACTCAGTGGCATACCCTGGAGCCCCTTCTTGGGCTCCCCTCTAGTATGGGAACTCTATTATGACTGTTTAATCCCTTGCCTCTAAGGATCCTACTGCCTGGAGCCCTCTCCCCTGTGATGCATGCTAGACTTTAGGGGGTCGTTGACATGTCCGCCATGGTGCAGGTCAGGCAAGTCAAATCCTGGCCGTCGCAGCCCTAACTTGTGTGAAGTCCTCCTGGCATTTTTTTAAATTAATTTATTGAGATAGTCTTTTATTTTTTTTTAACATGTATGCGTGTGTATATGTGTCTTGTATATCAGAGGGCATTGTGTATTCCTATGGAGGCCCAAGGGTGGCTTCAGGAATCCCCTGGATTGTGCTGCCTCCTCTTTGCTTTGCTCTGGAGTTCTTCCAGGCTCTGCCTTCCAGGGCTGGAAGTAGAAGGCCACTGCCATTTCCGCCTGACATTTTTACGTGAGATCTGGGATCTGAACTCAGGACCTTCTGCTTGCAAGGCAGAGGCTTAACCCCTGAGCCATCTCTCCAGCCCCCCCTCCTGGCATTTTTACGTGGGCTCTGGGATCCAAACTTAGGTCTTTTCTGCTGGGGAGGCAGAGGTTTAATCCTTGAGCTCCTCTCTCTGTGTGCTTGCTTTTTAATTAAGATTTTTTTTTTAAATGAGTTGTTGTCCATACCCCCTCCCTTCCTTGCCCCTCTTCTCCCATCTTCCCCTTCCTTCCCAAATACATCTCCATCCCTTCCGCTTACATGACTCTTGGCTTGTCTCTTGGCTTGTGTGCACCACAGCTACCTTGTGTTGTCTGTACTAGTAGGGGACCCGGCCTCTGTAGCAGTATCAGTGCTCCTTCAGTGGGTAAACCCACTGGTGGGGACACTCCCCTTCACCTGTTTTGCACCTACTTCTATAATGCCCACTGTATGTAGTTTTTTCTCCTGAGATCTTCCACTGGTCCATGGGAGAATACTGATATGTCAGCCATTGTGTAGAACCCTGTTTTGTTTTTTTTTTTAGAATCTTTTTTTTTAAATTTTTTATTATTTTTATTATTATTTATTCAACTGTGTGCATATGTGTGTGTATGTGCGCACGCGTGTGTCTGTGTGTGTGTGTGTGTGTCTGTGAATGTGTATGTGAAGAACCACGGACGAACTCGCGAACCACCATGGACGCCTCCACCTCCTTCTGCCCCGGGATTCACAGGCTCCGCCCTACCAGGACCAGAAGCACAGGCCACCCCCGCTTCTGCCTGGCGTCTATACGTAGGATCTGGAATCCGAACTCAGGACCTTCCACCTGCAAGGCGGAGGCTTAACCCCTGAGCCACCTCTCCAGCCCCTGTTTTGTTTTTTTTTTAAAAATATTTATCTATTAGGCAGACAGGGAGAGAGAGAGAGAGAGAAATGCATGCATTTTATGGCATATGGGTTGGGTCAGAATTCAGTTCTGTGCTTATTATGTGCATGTATATATGTTGTGTATATATTGTATTACATATTTTATATATTATATATTTGGACACACATACACACGCAGCTTCATACTGAGGCTGATCCTCTCACCTCAGCTTCCTGAGCGCTGGGATTACAGTCATGCCCAAGATACCAGTCAGAAAACTTCCTTTGGGGAGAACTTTGGAAACAAAGCTTATGCCCAGGACCTCAGCCCTTCTCCCCCCCCCCAACCTTGCCCTTCAATTTCCCTTAACCACTTGGTCAGAGATTCCTTGATCGCCATCTTTTTCTTTCAGGACAGAAGTCGCTTTCTTGTGTCTGATTAGGTTCATATCCCCTACCCCTGCACAGATAGGAATTGAACCCAGGGTCTTGTGTGTGCTGGGCAAGAATGCTACCACTAAGCTGTATCCATGTTCTAATTCATACTTTCTTTTTTAGTGTGTGTGTGTGTGTGTGTGTGTGTGTGTTGTGTGTGTGTGTGTGTGTGTGTATTAGAGGACATATGTGTCCCCGTGAAAGGGACCAAAGGTGACTTCGGGAATCATCCTGGATTGTTTCTACCTCCTTCTTACTTGGTTCTGGGATTTCCCAGACTCTGCCCACCTGGGCTGGAGGTTTTCCTCATCTGTTTTTTTTTTTTTTTTTTTACATGGGACCTGGGATCCGAATTCAGGACCTTCTACTTGTGACACAAGAATCTTAACCTCTGACCTATCGCTCCAGCCCCTAATTCATATTTTCTACAAAAAAGTTTACAAAACATCGCTCTAAAAACACAACAATATTTAACATTTAATATTTCCTTTCAAATGTTTTCCATATACATACAAACATATATTTTACAAAACAAAGCTAGGAATGTAGACCTCCATGACCAAACATTGGCTTAACACAGGTGAGACCCTAGGTTCAATCTCCAATTCCAAAGAAAATCAAAACGAGCAGATGAGAAGGTACCATGGTGTGCGCTCCGCTTTTTAACCATCTATTTTTTCCTTCATGGTGAATAAAACTTCATGTCACCCCTTCAATAGTAGTAGTGCTTTCTACAGACATCTCAGGAGGGTTCTAACAGGTTAATACCCCCCCCTTCCAGACACTTGCCTTGATCTGCGACATTTTTCAAAAAAAAAAAAAAAGCCCTTTTGTTCCGCCCGCCCGCCTGACTAGGACCGGACTCGCTCCTGGTCCTCCATCCCAGGTGAGTTACCCAGCCCCCAGGTCGCCTCTTGTCCCATTATCCCAGCTCCTCCCACCAGCCAGCCTGGGCAACACCCAGGCTGCCTCCGATTTGCCTGGCCCATGCCCCGAGCCCCAGCCCCTTTTTTCTCCTGCCCGCCTGCCCGTCCGACCTGGACAGGAATTGCTCGTGGTCCTCCATCCCTGGAGCCTAGATGGGCCAGTAAGTCAAGTCCCAGGTCCCAGGTGAAGAGTTCTGCCATCACCATCAGCCCCTCTGCCCCTCGGACCCACCGGAGACCCTCGTTCATGGTCCACGGAGGACACACTGCTACTCAGAATTCAACAGAATTCAAAGAAAACCCAAGCAAAGCTCTAAGGGACAAAGACCATACGTCCGAAGTCCTCTAAAATCATCCTATCACATGGGAGAGATTCTTCACATCCAGCCCCAAAATAAGTAAACCTCCTTTTTTTTTTTAAACCATACTGCTCCTTTTTAGTATTAATCACTGTAGATTAACTTTTCCATACAGCCACCCCCAAAATATATACAACTCCAGGGATTATACCACTCACCCTCATATATCACCAAGGTACTAAATCATAAAAGTGCACTACCATACTAATATTCACTCCCTGTCTACTTAACCTGACTTAACTGATGTATTAACAGCTTAATAACCTCATCTAGTTAATAATACTAACAACAGACAAATGAACCCAAGTACAAGGCAAGCACTAGTAATAACTGCCCGAGAGTAGTAATACCAACTAAATCAGTTCAGTCAAAAACACACAGAAACTGAAATGTCTTAAGAGACAAAACGACAATGCCTAAGTCAAAGGGCAGATCCATGAGAAACAAAACCCAGGAAGACAAATCTCCCACCAAAAGAATTAACCCCATAATGATGGATTCCAACCAGAACAAATTCACAGATAATAGCCAAGAAAGCCAGACCCAAGATAATGACTTTCAAAGTATGATCATTACCATGATTAATACTATGAAAAAGGAAATCCAAGAGAAATTAAACAACCACATCAATCACTTTGAACAGGAACACAACAGACACTTGGAAGAGTTGAGAAAAACAGTTCAAGAAACAAAAATAGACATAGAGCAGTTAAAACAGTCTCAGGCAGAGTCTAAAATTGAACTAAAAGACAAGTTATCTTCAACCTAAAACTCAACAGAGAGTCTTATCAGCAGAACTAATGAAGCAGAAAATAGAATTTCAGATCTTGAAGACAAAGTGGGAGAATTAATCAACTCAATGGAAGAGGTTCTTAAAGCCAAAAAGATACTTGAGAGGAACATTCAAGAGCTATGGGACACCCTGAAGAAGCCTAACATGCGTATTCATGGAATACCAGAGCAAGAATTCCAAAATACCACACCTGAGGAAAATTTTCAAATTATCATAAATGAAAACTTCCCTCAACTAAAGAATGAGAGGCCCATCCTAATACAAGAAGCATTCCACACCCCAAACAGATATGACCAAAATATAAAATCACCATGGCAAATAATAGTGGAAAAACTCCACATTCAAGACAAAGAAAAGGTGCTGAGAGCTTCAAGGGAGTAAAAACAAGTCACTTTTAAAGGTAAACCTATTGAAATAACAAATGACTTCTCAATGGAAACAGTAAAAGCAAGAAGAGCTTGGAGAGACATACTTCAAGTATTAAATGAGCAAAAATGTCAATCCAGGCTGATATACCTGGCAAAACTATCAGTCATGATTGAGGGAGAAAGAAAAGTTTTCCAGCACAAAGACAATTTGAAGGCTTACATGTCTACCAAACCAGGCCTTCAAAAAATGCTAAAAATGATACTCAAGCTTGAAGAAAAAAACAAGCATATCCAGGAGGACAGAAAGAAAGTATAATACCACCAAAACCTAAATGTTAAACAATACACTTACAAAAGCCACTAAACATAAAAAATGTCCAGGATTAAAAATAATTTCTCCATTATAACATGAAATGTCAATGGTATTAACTCACCAGTCAAGAGACACAGATTACAAACTTGGATTAAAACCCACAAACTATCAATCTGCTGCCTTCAGGAAACTCATCTCACCACAAAAGATAGGCACATCCTAAAACTAAAAGGCTGGTCAAAATTCTGCAAGCTAATGGAACCAGGAAACAGGCAGGGGTAGCCATTATGCTTTTGGACAAAGGGAACTTCAAACCAAAAAAAATCATAAGAGACACAGATGGATACTACATTTTAGTCACAGGTACAATTCACCAGGAAGACTTCACAATACTGAACATATATGCACCAATACGAGCCCCTCTACATTCATTAAGCAAACCCTACAGCGTCTAAAGTGAGAAATCAACCCCCAAACAATAATTCTTGGGGATTTCAACACTGCCCTCTCAACATGGGATAGATCAACAGGACAAAAGCTTAACAGAGACACTTTGGAACTCAACCAAACCCTTGAAAAAATGGACTTTACAGATCTCTATCAAACTTTTCATCCACGCACCAAAAAATACACATGGAACTTTCTCCAAAATAGATCACATATTGGGTCACAAAATGAATCTCCACATATACAGGAAAGTTGAAATTCTAGCCTGTATCCTATCAGACCATCATGGTCTAAAATTTGACATCCACAACACAATAAACAACAGAAAATACACTAACTCCTGGAAACTTAACATGATGATGCTGAATGAGAATTGATTCAGGAAGAAATTAAAAAGGAAATTCAAGATTTCCTGAACGTGAACGATAATGAAAATACAACTTATCAAAATCTTTGGGACACAATGAAAGCTATCCTAAGAGGTAAGTTCATAGCTCTTAATGCCTACATCAAAAAAATGGAAACATCAGAATTAAATCTTAACAGTGCAGCTTAAAGCTTTAGAGACACTAGAGCAATCTGATCCCAAAAGCAGTAGAAGAGAGGAGATTAGCAAAATCAGGGGAGAAATATCCATAATTGAGATTAGGAAAACGATACAGAGAATCAACCAGTCAAAAAGCTGGTTCTTTGAAAAAATCAATAAGATTGATACACCCGTAGCTAAATTAACCAAAAGCAAGAGAGAAAAAAACCCAATTTAACAAAATTAGAAATGAAAATGGAGTTATCACTATGGATACCCAAAAAATTCAGAGTATTATAATGTCATATTTCAAAAACTTCTACTCTGTGAAATTTGACAACACAAAAGAAATGGATGAATTCCTAAGTAAGCACAACTTACCTGAATCAGGAAGGTGTGAATTATTTAAATAGTCCTATAACATATGAGGAAATCGATGAAGTAATCTCGAATCTTCCCACTAAGAAATGTCCTGGACCAGATGGATTCAGCACGGAGTTCTATCAGACATTTAAGGAGCTAATAACACCAATACTCCTTAAACTGTCCCATCAAATAGCAAAGGAAAGAACACTACCAGATTCTTTCTACGAAGCTAATATCCTCTTAATCCCAAAACCTAATAAAGATACACTTAAAAAAGAAAACTATAGGCCAATCTCTTTGATGAACACAGATGCAAAGATTCTCAACAAAGTCTTAGCAAATCAGATTCAAAAACAGATCAAAAAGATCATTCACAGGGATCAAATAGGCTTTATCCCAGGCACACAAGGTTGGTTCAACATACGCAAATCAATAAACGTAATCCACCATATAAATCAGTCTAAAATCCAAGACCACATGATACTCTCGATAGATGCAGAAAAAACTTTTGATAAGATTCAACAGCCTTTTATGATCAAAACCCTACAGACAGTTGGAATGGAAGGAACCTTTTTCAATATAATAAAAGCTATATACAACAAGCCCACAGCAAGGATTATACTCAATGGGGAAAAACTCGAAGTATTCCCGCTTCAATCAGGAACTAGACAAGGCTGTCCATTTTCACCACTTCTCTTCAATATTGTACTTGAAGTCTTGGCTGAAGCCATAAGACAAGAAAGGGAGATAAAAGGGGTTCAAATCAGCAAGGAAGAAGTCAAGTTATCTCTATTTGCTGATAACATGATTTTATACCTGAGTGATCCCAAAAACTCCACCAGGCAACTCCTGGAACTAATACAGAAGTTCAGCAGGGTAGCAGGATACAAAATAAACATACAAAAATCAGTGGCCTTCCTATATGCACAGAATGAAAGAAGTGAAAAAGCCCTGAGAGAAACAATCCCATTTACTACAGCTACTAAAAAAGTGAAATACCTTGGTGTAAACCTAACCAAGGAAGTAAGTGACCTTTACAATGAAAACTTTAAAACCCTAAAGAAAGAAATTACAGAAGACACTAGAAAGTGGAAAGACCTGCCATGTTCCTGGATTGGCAGAATCAATATCATAAAAATGACCATCCTACCAAAGGCAGTATACAGATTCAATGCTATACCAATTAAAATCCCAAAGCAATTCTTTAAAGAAGTTGACCAAACAATCTTAACATTCATATGGAGGCACAAAAGACCCAAGATAGCAAAAACAATCCTGAGTAACAAAAACACTGCTGGAGGTATCACCATACCAAATCTTAGTCTATACTACAAATCCATAGCTGTAAAAAGAGCCTGGTACTGGCTCCAAAATAGACACACACATAAGGGTTGAAGACCCAGATATAAGCCCACACAACTACAGCCATTTGATCTTTGACAAAGGGGCCCAAAAAAATCCAATGGAAAAAGAACAGCATCTTCAACAAATGGTGCTGGCAAAGCTGGATCTCCACATGCAGAAGATTAACACTGGATCCGTACTTGTCACCATGTACAAGACTTACTTCCAAATGGATCAAGGACCTCAATATAAGGCCAGTGACTGTAAAAACCTTAGTTGAAAGGGTAGGGGACTCCCTGGAGCTGATTGGACTAGGCCAACAGTTCCTAATCGGAAATCCAATAGCATAGTCAATACAACCAACACTCAACAGATGGGATCTTATTAAATTAAAGAGCTTCTGTTCAGATAAAGAGATTGTAACTCAAGTGCAAAGGCAACCCACAGAATGGGAGAAAATATTCATTAACCATATATCTGATAAAGCTCTATTATCCAGAGTGCACAAAGAACTTAGAAAACTAAACACCAAGGAAACAAATGGCCCAATTAAAACATGGACCTTGGAACTTAAACTTTACTAAGGACGAAATTAAAATGTCTAACAAATATCTTATAAAATGCTCTACATCCTTAGCCATCAGGGAAATGCAAATCAAAACCTCCCTGAGATATCATCTCACTCCAATCATGATGGCAAAAATCCACAATACAAACAACACCAAATGCTGGAGAGGATGTGGAGAGAGGGGAACTCTCCTACATTGATGGTGGGAATGCAGGCTCATACAACCACTCTGGCAAGCCGTCTGGAGATTCTTAAAGAAATTAAAGATTGAAATGCCATATGACCAGCTATTCCACTTTTGGAAATAACCCTCCCATACAGGAAAAATTCACCTCCATAGCACAAGCACAACCATGTTCATAGCAGCACTGTTTACAATAGCAAAGTCATGGAATCAACCCAAATGTCCAACAGTTGACGAGTGGATAAGGAAAATGTGGTACATTTATACAATGGAATACTACTCAGCCATCAAAAATGATGAATTAATGGAATTTGCTGGGAAATGATGGAATTAGAAACAATTATATTGAGTGAAGTATCCCAGACACAGAAAATTAAGCGCCATATGTACTCCTTAATAAGTAGATCCTAGTACCAAACCCACTTAGAGACACACTCAAAGATAAATCTCTGTAATACCTACAGTAATTGCAAAGATTATAAACAGAAGAGAAAGGGAAGGAGGGCCCCACCAGAAACAAGAGAGGGGATCATGCTACAGCAGAGAAAATTGGCCACCATCAAGGACTGCAAGTAAGTAATGAGACATCTGGTTAAGCTCACAGATTGTCCTTCCTTGCAACTGATGGGGTATGATCTTACCAGAAAGGGAGGGCATACAGTCTGGCAGATAGAAGGTAACCATTTTGTAATGGGAGACTGACCCACCCCTCACTGAAGTCTCTTCCTCTTATTCCATCTACCTTTGAATCTATCCTTATAATAAGACTCTATTTTAACAGCTTTTTATCTCTGGCCAGGGGGTGACATCCAATACCCATCAGGATGGAGCCAAGGGCATTGTGGGAGCAGCAAAACTGAAAAAAAAAATCAACAAACCATAATTCAGAACATCAGAGACTCTATATCAACCACCTGGAATCAGGCCTGCCTAATCTCTCCCCATCCTGAAGCTCAGGGAGATTTGCGGAAGAGGGGGAGGTAAGATTATAAGAGCACAAGGATGGGAGGAGTCAAGATATGCAAGATACTCCATGCAAGTTAGGGCGGAAGCAATTATAATAGGACTCTGCATGATCTGCGCAATGACCAACATATCATTGACCCCTCGCAGTCTAGCATGGACTAAAGGCACTAGGATCCTTAGAGGCAAGGGATTAACAGTCACAATAGTGTTCCTATACTTAAGGGGAACAAAAGAAAGAGTTCTAGGAAATGCCACTGAGTCCTTACACCGCATCAGAGAGGAAGACCCAGAGGGAAGTTTGATACACACATTAAAGGATGCTTCAGAGATGGGGGAGGGGGCACTGGGAGAAAGGGAGGGAGGAAGGAACAGGGAAGTCGAGGGAGGAGTGGAGGGAGGGAGGGGACGGGGTACCTATTATGTTTGTATGAGCGGGAGAAAAAAAAAAAAAGGCCAGATCCCCAGATCCCACACCAACTTTTATCTCTTTCTCAGGGGCAGCCTTTTTTAGAGTCCCCGTTGCCAGTTCAGCAATAAAAATAGAAACCTGAGGCACCGACGCCAGAACTCCAATCACTCGTGTCAGGTCGCGTCCTGCTGCTCAGTGCCTCTGTTTTTCCACTGTGAAACATTACTAAACCAGATTCTCAAAATAGCGCTCCCCTCTTCTGAGCACGGCAGCGTCTCCACGGGGGTTATCTGGTCCTCCCCAGAGGCCGGGCAAGAATTCTCAGCTCCTCCAGCCTCGGAGTCCCTGTCCACCCTTGTGCCAGACCAGACTTAGCCGCCAGGGCAAATCGTCGGGAGCTGTGGGCAGCTGGACCCAGAGGATGGCGAGGGCGATGCAGACATGCAGACCGCTGCCAGCTCTCTGTCTCCACCGGGTCAAGAGATCCGGGTGTCGTACCCAGGAGCCCTCTGAGCTGTGGATGAAAGGTCGGGACCTCAGGGTGACGGGAGGTTGCAAAACTCAGCCTCGCCGCCTGTCTTTGGTGCTTGTTCTTAGGAGTAACAGCGCGGGCGCAGGAGGGCTCAATAATGTTTTCTTACTGGAAACAGTACAACCTAGCATCCTACGTTCACATCACTGAAATGAGTACCTGACCCAAACCATTTGCGGGAGCAAGGGATGGACGTATTCCTGCTGGTGATTCTAGATTATATTGATCCTCATGACCAGAGACGATACCAGCATCAGAAGCAGAGAGACAATGTGGATATGACCACACCATATTTACAGCAAGAACAGAAAGAAGGCAAAGACTAAGGCTTGCAAACACGCCAGCTTGACTGTCTGCCAAAGGCAGCCAACTCCGGTCTTCCCACATCAATGACACAATTAGATGGTTTCCCATAGGTTTGTCTGAGCCAGCTACTTCCTCATAGGTGAACCCGCAGGCTTAGTTCTCTAGTGTCAGGTTGACGCCAGGAAAGATCTGACACACCTAGGATCAGTGACTGTGCTTCGAAAGCAGACGGGCTGGGTTCAACATCACCTCCAGCATTGGTTATCCATAGGACTCTGCATCTATGACATGCAGTAAGTGCTTATAGAACAAATGCATGGAGTATACATCTGCAAGTTTGTTTGCCCTACTGTAAAATAGACTTAGGATTGTATTGACTTTGTGAAGTCCTTGTGAGGATTAATAGACCAGTGCAGATCAGCACATTGAAACTGTATCTTCATCTTGTTTGTGGGAAACAGATCCTCTGTAGGCAAATAAATAAGAATGGCAAATGATTGTGAAAGACCGTAAAAGCTAGTAGGCAGGATTCTGTGATGGAGGACCATCATGGTCTTTAGGGGTAACCTCTCTGTAGTAGGGGACCACCATGATCATTAGGGATGACTTCTTTGTGATAGGGGCCACTATGGCCTTCAGGGGTGACACTCTGGAAAGATGGCCTTTAGCTGAGGCATGAAGGAAGAGAAGAAGTCTGTTACCCCAAAGAATCTAGCAGGTGGTGAGCTGGGCAGAAAGAGAGAGAGAAAGAGAGCAGGAAGTGGGAGGGAGAGAGAGAGACAGAGAGAGAGACAGAGAGACAGAGAGAGAGAATCACTAGATTGCTCTACCTCCTTTCGGCTTTGCTCTGGGATTTCCCAGGCTCCACATTCTTTCTGCTCTTGCAGCAGAGTCTTAGCCCCTGAACCATCTCTCCAGCCCCAAACCTTCCCTATTTTTCTCTCTTCTGCGTTCTTGTTTCCAAAGTCTAAATGCACTTTCTCCTATTTATTTACCTCTTCCCGGTAAGTGTCAGGATTCCCAGGTTGTATCTTGTTGGTTTCTGGTTTAACATAAACATAAGTGAGCTCAACTCTTTTCCTGCCTTATAATTTGTTATTTTGGCAGAGAAAATGAGCCAATGTCCCTAGAGTGTATTGAAGGGTCCCTAGAGCGTATTGAAGGGAATGAGCAGGTTGTTGCGAGGACGCTTGTGTCTACGCGTTAAAGGCTAGAGCCAGGACAATCTAGAAGCGAGAAGACATTGTGTAGAATGTGTCACACTGCAGAGTGTGGATGCTGACAGTGTGTCTCCTTTTTTGAGATTTGTGCGCTGACTGTTTGAGACTGACACTCCTCTTTCTCTTTCCACATATTTTCCATATATCATTCACGTTGACAATCCATTCATGTTGCTAATTGCTGGATGCCGGGTGAAGCCTTTAGGAATGAAGGCTTTTCTACGCTATGAAGAGAAAGTATAATGTAAAAGATTAAGAACCAACACATTCAACCATAATAGGGGGAGAGCCACGAAAGAGAGAGAGAGAGAGAGAGAGAGAGAGAGAGAGAAAGAAGAAAGAAAAAAAGAAAGAAAGAAAGGTGAGACTCATTTGGATAACGACCCATCTAATACTGCATACACCAGATTTCATTCAAATAATAATAATGAAGCCAGGCTTGGCACACCTGCCTAGATTCCCAGCACCTGGGAGACTGTGGAGGAAGGATCATGAGTTCTGGGCCAAATGTGAAATTCTAAAGAAGCAATTCTATCCAATTCCAATTCAGTGAACCAATGTGTATATGGGGTTCACAGAAACAAGAATGAGGGGCTACTGAGGAGAGTGCGGATGACACACACACACACACAAACCTCACATCACTGAAAAGCTATCATGGAGTCCTCCTTCCATTACCTTCCCTTCTCTGCACCCCAATACTCCCAACCTCACGTTATCATCTATACGGTGGAAATGATAATAACCTCTCAATTTAGAACTGTTGTGGGATAAATGAGCCTGTAGAACACTGTCTGTACTGGTTCGTGCTCTCTATCAGCTCTCATAACATCATGGGCAAGGTTAACGGCATCCTTAGAATGAGGGAAGCGACACTTCAGTGAGGGCCTGACTCGAGCTTTGCAGGATCACAGGAGACCACATCACCCTCCACACCTAGGATGGCGAAGCTCATGTGCATTCACCTTTTCATCTCTGCTGAAGCTGCCCAGGGAGAGTTGGGCCTTGAGCTTTGCTCCGGCTGAGCTAGGTAAACCTATAACCTGACAAGCTTCTTTGCACCACGAAGTCTGCAAATAGATTCCTATTGAATTTTCCAGACAGGCAGTATCATATTTTTACTGGGATGTAAAATTAAGTTCACAGCTCTGAAATTTTCCCAGCTTGCTTTTTGGTGATACCTTCAGATACTGAAACCTTACTTTATTAGGACAAGAAAATAACAGCTGTCTTCTCCAAACTGTGGCTGATTGTCACAAATCCACATGACTATCACAGGATTTATTTGTAGTTCTAGGTGCCAGGTTATAGAAACTGATACTTGGAAAACTTGTATGATAGCTTGAAAAAAGGAAGGTGTTTAAAATATGTGTCATGTGTGTGTGTGTGTGTGAGAGAGAGAGAGAGAGAGAGAGACAGAGACAGAGACAGAAAGAGAGAGAGAGAGAGAGAGAGAGAGAGAGAGAGAGAGAGAGAGAGAGAGGGCACTGTGTGTCCCTCTGGAGGACCAGGGGTGGCTTCAGGAATCACCCTAGATCTGTTCCACCTCCTTTTTGCTTTGCTCTGGGATTTCCCAGGCTCCGCTTACCAGGGTCTGAAATGCAAGCTGCCTTTTCCACCTGGCATTTGTACGTGGGACATGGGATCTGAACTCAGGACCTTCTGCTTGTGAGGCAGAGTCTTAACCCCTGAGCAATCTCTCCAGCCCTAAAATGTATGTTGAATTGTGAGTGAAAATTCTCAAGACTTTGAAGTGTTGTTTCAAACTCTTCCTGAGAAACTCAAGACTAGTTCTACCTAGAATATCTTTTTAAGAAATCATATATATACTCTCTCTCTATATATATATATCCATATATTCACATATGCTATGCATAATATAATTGAGTATATAGACAATAGGAGAGAGAGTTTGGCCCTATCTTGGAGGTGAGCCACTAAAGGGACCAGCTGTCCCCAAAAGGAAGAAAAGCTGTCACATGTTTAAGTTATGTCAGGGAGGAAGAAGCAAAGATAAGGGCAGTAAGCACATTTGCCTTCTGAAAAGACAAATGGGAAAGGGGAGCTGGAGAGGATTAAGAGAAGGTGCAGAGAGATAAGAATACTGTTGCTATAGCCAGGTCAGAGGTGATATTAAATATGAAGATGATAGACTGATAGGAAAGGTTGTTAGAAGGTAGAAACACCTAGACATGGTAAGAGATTGGACATAGGTGTGTCAGTTAGACACAACTGTGTCAACTTAATTGGGGGCTGAGCCTTTAGGGGCATCTGTGAAGAATTAATTTAGTTAAGGTAGCGCCTGGGATTACAGCATGGGGAATTATCTAATGACGAGCGAAGACCCAGACAATAGTAGATGGGATCACGCTCTAGAAAGATAGGTAAGATGGCTCAGGATTTTGGCACTCTTGCATGTTGGCCTGTTTGCAAGCGAGAAGGTATGTTCCTCTCTCAGCTTTTTGTGTGAACATGGTGTAGTCAGCTCCTTCAACTCCTGAGGTTGGTATGGATGCTTCTCCCTGAGCCTCCTCCCTGTCACAGGTAGGCCCTGGTGTTGATTTGGCAACTGAGAGCTCTGAGCTCTTGATACACTTATGAGAAATTAGTAGCTAAGTCCTGAGCAAGCCTGCAGAAGATGTCCCAGCCTACGATGGGCAGGACTGGTCCCCGAGTAGGCCAATAAGATGTAAGAAACTGGTTGAGGAAGTTGGCATCCTTTGGTGAACTTGATCAGACATGCCGGTCTGGCAAGTAGGGCTTGTCCCTCTCTCAGTGGTCTTGCCGATATAAGGATATGGTATGGCCAGTTCCCTCAGCCTCTGGTGTTGGCGTGTGCCTCTGCCAAGTTGGACAAGGAACTATAACCGGACTATTCTAAGAGAAAATAAAACCACTTGCTCCCCTGTAAGCTGTTGGGTCGTGAATTTATCCACAATAGTAGAGAATAGCAAGCTCTATTTCCCAAGGTTGTTTGGTCTCGTATTTGTTCAGCTGTGGGGACATGAAACACGCACAGAAAATAAGGGAAAAGGCGAAATGAAGAATAGCTCCCGGAGTTTCAAGCTGTCTAACTGGATTTGACAGAAAAGATTACACATCCAACTTTCAGCCTGCAGAATTTGATGTGTCTCAAAGCTAACCGTGGCAAGATGTGGCATGCAAAAAGCCTGTTAAGATCATTGACTAGAGGGAACTGGTGTACCTATTAAGTTTGTATGAGCTGAAATAATAATAAAAAATGTATTAATTAAAAAAAAAGATCATTGACTGGAGTCGTGTATTCTCCATTAACAAGGGCGGTGGAATTGTGACACTCTCCTTAGTTTCTGGGCTATGCACAGTCACTAGTCCTCAAAGCTCTGGCTTTACCCATTTGTTTATGTTGTAAGTCAGAGACCCATGACATAGCTGGCTTCAAACACATGGACATCTGTGTCGCATCCCCAGTGCCCAGAATACACGTGTGCACCACCCCGCTGCCTTTAAAGGTCCTGACTTACAGGCTAACCTGGGTGACAGCTCACTAGTCCACGCTCATTTGAAATAAGACTAAAGTGATGTGGGTCTAATTCGGATCAAGTTGATCATGGGTCAAGGTACAGGGATAAGGCCCCTGTAGGCCTGGGGAGATCCCAGGTGGGGCAGATTGAAGCCTCAAAGTCAAAGAGACTCATTCTTGTCAACTTTGTGGCTCCTCCATTGTACTTATTGCCTAAAGACTGCCAGTTCCTTCCATGTAAGTATCGAGTGTTAGCAGATCATGCCCTTGGAGTTCTACCTGTGTGCTTTCAAGGAAAGAGTACAGGCATGTGCGCCCCCTGGGCCTGGCACCATACACACAAATATACATACACACACATATGTATATACACACATACACACAGGCCTGGCACCATACACACACATACACACGCACACATACAAACACACATACATACAAACACACATAGACATACACACATATACTTGCATACACATATACATACATACACACATACACATATGCACACATACATACACATATTTACACAACACAAATTATAGCAGGAAATGAAAGGGAAGGAGTCACAGTACAAAAGTGATTACATGGTGCAACAGAAAGTCAGACATTAAGAGGGACGAGTCTTGCTCTTCCTATAACAGCTCTTCAGAGAACTGAGAACTTATTTATCTATTCAACAGCATTATTTTTTATTTTTTTATTTTTTTAACGTGGGACCTGGGATCCGAACTCAGAACCTTCTGCTTTGTGAGACAGTCACAACCCCTGAGCCATCTCTCCAGCCCCTCAACAGCATTTTTATCACCAATCCTTTTAAAAATTTTTTTTTTATTCAACTGTGCGCGTGTGCATATGTATGTGCGCGCGCATGTGTGTGTGTGTCTCTGTGTGTGTAGAACCACGGACGAATTCGCGAACCACCATGGACGCCTCCACCTCCTTCTACCCCGGGATTCACAGGCTCCGCCCACCAGGACCAGAAGCGCAGGCCGCCCCCGCTTCCGCCCGGAGTCTATACGTGGGGTCTAGGATCCAAACTCAGGACCTTCCGTCTGCAAGGCGGAGGTTTAACCCCTGAGCTACCTCTCCAGCCCCAACCCTTTTCAAATTATTTGTGCAGAAACTATCCTAAACACTTTGCACACACCGCCTGCTTTCTTCCCTCCTGTTCTCCTCCCAGCATGTTATTTGAGGATGGTGATAGTAGGTGTCTTTTATGTTTATGGGTGCAGAACTCATCCATGAAATGCTAAAGGAACTAAAAGATATTTTCCAAGTCCTATTTGGGACTCCTAAGGTACATTGGTGAAGGGGGGGGAGCAGATGAGATCTTTGCCTTTGTTAAGACTTACAGAAGAAATGAATAGCAAGCAGCAAAAGTGTTTGCAGTGGCTGCCCGGGCCTTCACAGCCATCGCTCTGGTCTCTGTGGTTTGAAATGCAACTTTTTAAATTCGTCTCTGACAAAGGCTTTACTGACACCATGAAGTTAGTCAAAAAATAATTAAAAAAAAACCATTTTATCTCATAAAGTAGAAGTCAACGTGACAGGCGTTCCTTCTTACTAAAAAAACAAAATCCTTAAGAACATAGTTTTAGTGGTGAACAGGCTGTCCACCAGAAAAACCAGAACAACTCATCAGAGAATTCAAGCCAGAGGAGTAAGGTAGTTCAGATTTTTAAAATGACCGCTCTTTAACACAAACACAGAGCTGGGAAAGGCAAGGTGGGCAAGGTCTCATGATAGCTATCACCATGTTTTCTTCTATGAAATGAAACATCTGTGTGTGTGTGTGTGTGTGTGTGTGTCAGAGGGCACTGTGTGTCCCTGTGGAGGACCAGGGTGACTTCAAGAATCACCCTGGACTGCTTCTACCTCCTTGCTTCCCTCTGGGATTTCCCAGGCTCCACCCACCAAGGCCAGAAATGCAGGCTGCTGCCATTTCCACCTGGCGTTTTTTTTTTTTTTTTTTTTTTTTTTTTTTTTTTTTTTTTTTTTTTTTTATGTGGGACCTGGGATCCGAACTCAGGACCTTCTGCTTGAGAGACAGAGTCTTAACCCCTGAGTCATCATCATCTCTACAGCCCCAATTCGAACTTTTTGCAAAGTAATTAGAGAAGGGGATTTTTGGTTTACTACAATGGCCACGTGCGAAGTGGAAGGCCAGAGAAACTCAGTTCCATCCCAGAAACTGGAAGCCTCAGACAAGAGGGGCGGATCATGTAGCCTGGAACAGACCAAAGCTGAAGGCCTGGAGGCTCCGTGGAGCCAGATGGCTGTGGGTCTGTGGTCGAAAGCTTACGGTGCTGGAGTTGGATGTACACAAGCCACGGCGGCACCAAAAGCCACCCCTGCCCAGGAAGAGTTGAGTTTCCAGTCTGCTTCCTTCTTTGCAATGGTACTCCACGATCTGCTCATTACTTCCAAGAACCCCTGGATAATACTACCCTTAATTATCCAGACAGCTTGATTTATACTCCATTGGGAGGGGGGCTGGTGGGAAGAGTTCTAGCCCAAAATTCATGATTTATAATTTATTTATCTATTATGTATGTATGTATGTGTTTATTTGTTTTTATTTATTTATTTTTTCCTGAGGCAGAGTCCTGCTATGTAACCCTGACTGGGTTAGAATTTGTGGTCTTCCTGCCTCAGCCTCTTATGTGCTGGGCATGGTATTTTATGTTTATAAAAGTGTCCAAGTGGACTGAACTTGAAAAGAACAAATTTAAAAAGAAGGGAAATTAAAAATAAAAGTCGCAGCTCTTATTTCAGTGTGAGACCCCAGGAAGGACAATGCTAGACTGTGCCTTACCCCACACCTTTAAAGAGAGAGGCTTGAGCTGATATTTTGTTCAACTCTGATGCAGAAAGGAATCCCCAGCAGGAGATGAATACTTCCAGACAAAACTCATTATCTTACCTAAGTATGGATGTCAAGAACTGGTTCTAGGCTTTGAGTTGACTTTTTAAAAAATTTGCCTTGGGGGCTGGAGATGGCTCAGGGATTAAGACTCTGCTTCACAAGCAGAAGGACCTGAGTTTAGATCTCAGGTCCCACGTAAAAATGCCAGGCAGAAACATCAGAGGCCTGAACTCCCATCCTCACAGGCAGAGTCTGGGAAATCTCAGAGCAAAGCAAGGAGTTAGAAGCAATCCAGGATGATTCCCAAAGTCATCCTTGGTCCTCCACAGGGACACACAGTGCCATCTCATACTCCTCTCTCTCTCTCTCTTTTATAATTATTTTTTGAAAGCCAAAAGGTTGTTAGGAGACATTTCTGGCCAGTTCTCCTAGGAAGCTGTTAAAGAGAGAGGATGAAATGACATTTGAAAGTTCCTACTATGTCCAGGATGGATAAATGGTCACGGGGAACTTTCTGTACCCACTGAAGATTCATGGCATCTTAAATTGCCGTTGATTTTTCTAGGGTACACAGAGTTACCCACTAGAGACTTCTTGAGAGTATAGCCACTTTCCATTTGTTCCAGCTACTCTTACGGGACCGGGATTACATAGTCTGACCCAAGCAATTTGACAGATAGTGTTTATTGTTCTGGTTTACAGTGCCAGAGGGAAAAAAGCCCCTCATATTAGAGAATGTGTGGTGATAAACGAAGATATGGCAACAGGAGTAGGGGAGAGAGAGAGAAAAAGAGAATGAGAGATCAGATCACTTTTCAAGATTTTATTTATTTGTGTGTGTGTGTGTGTGTGTGTGTGTGTGTGTGTGTGTGTGTATCAGAGGGCACTGTGTATCCATGTGGAGGACCAAGGGTGACTTCAGGAATCATCCTGGATTGCTTCTAACTCCTTCTTGCTTTACTCTGAGATTTCCCAGGCTTCGCCCACCAGGACTGGCAGTGTAGGCTGCTCGCCTGGTGTTTTTACGTGGGACCTGGGATCCAAACTTAGGACCTTCTGCTTGAGAGACAGAGTCTTAACCCCTGAGCCATCTCTCCAGCCCAACAGATCAAATCCTAAACCTCAAGGTCTACCCCCAGTGACATACCCCTCCAACAAAGGTCTACCGCCTAAATGTTCCATAAACTTCCCAAACAGGTGAGAAATCGAGTGTTCAAGCCACGACACATCCCACTTAAAGCTATAAATCCTTCCACTTTATAGAGAGCCAGAAGCACACAGCATCTGATATCTACCACCATAGTACTAAGAGGACATATGGAAGAGAGGATGTGTGTGGGTGTGGGGGGCATGACTAGACTGGTCAGTGGCCTCATTGTGGTGGCAAATTAGACTCCACAAACCAGTACTGCTGAGCTCTAAAGTCAAGGGCATTCTGCCATGCCAAGAGCTGGTCCGACTGCATGGCAGGCACCTCTTGCTCACTGCCCCTCACGCTGGGAGCCTAAGTCTCTTCCGAGCATGCCATTTAAAGATAGCTCGTGGGCCCAGGGCTCATCTCTGGCATGCTCTAAGGCTTAAACATTTGCCCAGTGGGCACTGCACCAAAGGCGGCTCCAGATTTGGCACTTTGATGGCTGCTTCAAGGTTTTGCAAATCTGTTTGCTGTAAGCTTAATAATCATGGAGACAGACTTCTGGCCTTCAGGAAGGCAAGCCAATTCACAAAATCTCTTTGTCCAATCCGAATTCTCTGTTCCTGCCCCGGGTTCCCGACGCCCAGCCTAATCCCGTTCATGTTCCTCCTTTGAAGCAGCAGTGGCTGGAGAAGCTCAGAGAGCTTCAGATCAAACTCGAATGCAGCTTAGAGGAAGGAATTAGCTCAATCTGTGGAGGCAGCTGGAGCTGTATTTTCATATGTATATAAAAGTATTCCGTAGATGCCAATCCTATAAAATCCGGGGGCAGGAGATAAGGTAGATTGAACCAATGGGGAGATGTTTTTCATGCCATCTCAAAGTAACTCACAGACGCCTGACAGCTGCAGCTGTCCCCCAGCCCTCGCTGTGGGATCGCAGTGTGACTCACAGGGCCATTCTTGCCAGAGAATGTCAGCGCAATCCTATCCCAGAGATGCCAAGGGACAAAGAGAAAAGGAAGGTCCGTGGGCAGAGTTAGTCAAACTCAGACCTATATTTGAGTGGAATTGTCAAGAAGGTGTAAAATGCCTGGGCTTTGGAGCCAGATGGACCCAGGAGCGATTCTGGGCCTTCAGTTCTCACTCATTCAACTATCCTTTATTGACAGTTTATTACATGCCAGATTCTCTGTTCTAGTCTAGGTATTTGTCTGTCTGCCTGTCTGTCTGTCTGTCTGTCTATCTCTCTCTCTGTCTGTCTGTCTCTCTCTATCAATCTATTTATCTATCTCAACAAATCTATCTAATCTATCATCTACATCTATCTAATCTATCATCCACATCTATCTATTCTCTATCTGTATCAATAAATCAATCTGTATATCTTTTTTAAAAAAACTATTCATCTATGTGTGTGTATGTGTGTGTGTGTATGTGTGTGTGTATGTGTGTGTGTGTATGTGTGTGTGTGTGTGTGTGTGTACACGCGGGCGCGCAGACGCATGTGGCACTACATGTGTGGAGGTCAGAAGACAACTTCATGGAGTCGGTTCTCTCCTTTTAATTTATGTGGGTTCCAGGGATTGGTCTATAGGCTCACTTAGAGAACTTCCTTACTTCTTCCTTACTTTTTCTTTGCACCCAAAACACCACCCTCCCCACTTTTGTGCATTGGCTGCTCCTATAACAACATGCCTGAGGCTGTGTATGCCATAGAAAGCATGAATGTATTCGCCTCCTGGCTTGGGAAGCTGGGAAGTAAAGGCGCCTGCACTGGCATCTGTAGGGAGTTTTCAAGCTGCATCGTGCCATGGAGAGAAAGCGAGAAGGAAATAAGAGTGAAGTAACACAAGGGCCAGGCTTTTGTTATTTTCAAAATAAATGAATCCATTTGTCTCACTTGATGTGGGCTTGTATCATAAATTTTCATAAACTGATGACTTTGTTATGGTTCTTGCAGCTGGGAAGCCTGAGGTGCAGGCAGATCTGGTATCTGGTGAGGACACTGATTTACAGATGGTCATCTTTGTCTTTACATGGTGGGGAGCAGAGAGACCGATAGCTCTCATGTCTTTTTTAAATGTGTGTGTGTGTGTGTGTGTGTGTGTGTGTGTGTGTGTGTGTGTGTATCAGAGGGCACTGTGTGTCCCTGTGGAGGACCAAGGGTGACTTTGGGAATCATCCTGGATTGCTTCTACCTCCTTTGTGCTTTGCTCTGGGATTTCCCAGGCTCCGCCTACCTGGGCCGGAAGTGCAGGCTGTCACTCTTTCCATTTGGTGTTTTTTATGTGGGACTTGGAATCTGGACTCAGGATCTTCTGCCTTTGAGGCAGAATCTTAACCCCTGAGCCATCTCTCTAACCCTCATGTCTTTTTCATAGAAGAGTACTAATCCCATTCATTAGGACTCATCCTCCTCTTATTAGCTTCCTGAAGAGGAGTTCACAAAGGTGTCACCCACAGCAGTGCTCCTCTGCTTAGATCTTCAGACACTTGTTTATCCTTAGAATAGACTCCAAAGTCTTTCACGTCTCCTCTGGCTACATGGTGGACATGGTTCCTAAGCACAGGTTCCACCTCACTTTATGTGGTTCCCCTTGGCACACATTAAATTCTAATCATGCTGAATTTCTCCAATAGTCCAAGCTTGTTTCTATTTAGGGAAAAACAATTTTTATTCTCTTTGCCAAAATAGTCTTCTTTCTAACCTTTGCTGAGGATGCATTGTTAATTTATGGAGAAGGTGGGGGTGGTTGCCATTGGTGTCAATTTCTCCATGGAACTGCATTTAAAGAAGCAAAAATCGACAACCAAAATTTTTTCCAAAGCACTCAACTTTAAATTTTTTTAAGAAAATATTTTTATTCCAAATACTTTTTACTTGTGTCTCTCAAAGGACTTGCAAAGAATCCAAATATGATCTCAGTAATATTATGGGGGTCTCCTCTTCTCTAAACCTCTTCTTCTGTGTTCCATAGTTGTACCCCCTTTTCCAGAATCCCAAAATTCCTTTCTACCACCCAACCCCCAAGGACTCCTCCACCGTCTTCTGATGCCTCCATCCCTAACTTCTATCTTTGTTGAATTTACCTAACTCTTCTTCCGTAAGTGATAAGCCTTCCTTTTGGGGGGTTTTGCTAGGAGGGAGAATTCCCTTCAGCAGACAAGAAAGGAAAATAAAGTTGTGGATACACTCACATAACTTTTTTTTCTTTTTTTTTGGTCTCATCGCAAGGATGTTTGGCAACAGCAGGAAGGAACGTGTCGGATCAAATGTAAGAGGAGACACCAAGAGCGGAATGACACGTGAAATCGGAGACCGCAGATGGGCTTGCAGGGCAGAGAAGGAAGGGGTGACCCACAGTCTCACGCAACTTAAAATATCATCTCTAATGGTGTGTCCATTGGTTGGAAGCTACTGATGTGGAAAGATCTTCACAGTTGTTCAGTGATTTCTATCCAGAACCATAAGAACATGTGACCTTGAAAAATGTGAATTATCACACGGAAAAGCAAATCATTAATTTGCTTCTCCATTAGAGAATCAAATATAAAACATGCATATCATCCTATTTTAAATAAGATGAATGCATTTATTATTGGAAGGTAAAGATAAAAGACCTGAAGTATAAAGCTTCTTATATATTTTTTTTTAGTTTATTCAATTGTGCATGCGTGTGTGTGTGTGTGTGTGTGTGTGTGTAGAACCACGGGTGAATTCGGGAACCACCATAGACTGCCTCCACCTCCTCCTTGTTTACTCTGCCCCAGAAACGCAGGCCACCCCCACTTCTGCCCGGTGGCTATATATGTGGGGTCTAGGATCTGAACTCAGGACCTTCCGCCTGCAAGGCAAAGACTTAACTCCTGAGCCACCTCTCCAGCCCCAAAGTATCATTATATTTTTTCCAAAGTTCAGAACACAGATATAGAACCCAACACATTAAAGTCACTTTGAATGCCACAAGCCACTAGAAATTCACAAGCTTTTATTCTTGAGTTTGTTCACTTGTAAATGGGGCCAATAATAATTCTGACATACTGGGTGACTTTATAGGGTAAATTGTTAGGCCAATAATAATATTACACTAGCCCTGTGACAGAGAATTGAGAATGGTTTTCTTCTTATATCAAACTTTTAAAAAAATTTTTGTTTATTTGTGTGTGTGTGTGTGTGTATGTGTGTGTGTGTGTGTGAGAGAGAGAGAGAGAGAGACATATATATATATATATAGAGAGAGAGACAGAGAGAAAGAGAGAGCACTGTGTGACCCTGTGGGGACCAGGGGTGGCTTCAGGAATCATTCTGGATTGCTTCTACTTCCTTTTTGTTTCAATCTGGGATTTCCCAGGCTCCGCCCACCAGGACCGGAAGTGCAGGCCTCTGCCATTTCCACCTGGCAAACCACCACCATTTCTGCCTGGTGTTTTCAGGTGGGACCCGGAGTCTGAACTCAGGACTTTCTGCTTGCAGAGTCTTAACCCCTGAGCTACCTTTTTTTCCATCCTGACTTCTTTTAAAATTTAATTTTTATTTATTATTGTGCATGTGTATATGTGCAAGCATGTGCCACTACACACATATGGAGGTCAGAAGACAGCTTTGTGGAGTTGGTTCTCTCCTGTTTCCTTCATGTGGGTTCCAGGGATTGAGTTCAGGTCTACAAACAGAAAGCACCTTTACCACTGAGTCATAATTTAATTATGAGTCTCGCCAGCCCTCATATTAAAACCACATAATGATAGAACTGAAAAACTATTATTAAATCTGAATGGGGTAGGGGGGAGGAAGCAAAGGGACTGGAGAGATTTCCTCACTGGGCCAGATAATGCAATGGTCATAAATTACATGCAGAGAGAGAGCAGTGCAGACTTTTGGCCAGAACTTCACCGCAACCATTAGCACTTCATGTATCGGAAGCTAATACCTAACCTCATGGGTGAAGCAGTTTGAGCCTGTATTTATAACTGCTGTGGACACCTTCTGCTGATACGAAAGATTCTTATTCATTTGGGATCTTGGTCAAGTTCAGGTAATGGAAGTAAGGGGAAATGACCCAAGTGACTGGTGATAATCTAAGAATGATATCTTAATGGGTTACAAAGATGTTTCTGGAGAGGCTAGTGAGTAAGACTGAGCTTGGAGACCTCTTAACATTGCCCAATAACTAAGGCACTAGGGGATGTATCCATTTAATTAAAATATGACTTATTTATCCTCCTCCTCCTCCTTCTCATTGTCTTCTCTTCTTCTTTTCCCTCCTCTTCCTCCTTCTTAAGACAGGGTCTCACTGTCTAGATCAGATAGGCTGGCCTCCAATTCTTCTCCCCCTGCCCTCTTGAAGTATGGGCCACCATACCTGCCATTTGCTTATTCTTTTCTAATAAAGGTCTCATCCTCTTATTTGTTATTTTACATTTACTCTCCTGGATCTGTCATAGGAAATTCTTGAAGACTGGATTGTTCCACAACTGCTCGTCTGCAAAGAATATTGGCTCTTACTGTGATAAAATCTGATCCGAGGAAATTAAGGGAGAAAGGACTCATTATTTGACTTGAAGTCCAGCGAGTAACAGAGTCTATGTTAGTGGAGAACACCCTGTGGCAGGCATGGTAGCCAAAGCAGGAGGCCTTGTGCACAAATACAGCAGCCCTCAGGAGGCAGAGAGCCATGGGAAGTGGGGCTGGGCTATCAAAACCTCAAGGTCCACTCTGGTGACTCTGATGAACCATTCCAACAGAGTTCTACTTCCTGAAGTTTCTATAACCTTCCCGAACAGTGCCATCGTGTTTTGAGGTTCGACTCCTGCCAAACCAAGAGCTGTACATAAAGACAAAGCTGGCAAAACCTAATGTAACTGAAGTTATTAAGATTTCCCTGTTGTACCTATCGCTAGATAAATCAGACATCCCCTAGACGTATGGTGTCGTCCTGCCTAATGTTCCCTCAAGCTGTAGAGTAGCGAGAGGGGAAAGGTGCTAAACATAGTCTCGGGAGAGATGTGACTTTTCAGTGCAAAGAAATGGAAGGACCCTGCTCGCACGATTTCGGCTGGGTTTTTGCAGTTGCGTCCCATCCAGGGCACTTGAAGCACTTTACCCCACATGCGACAGGATAAGGCAAGGAGAGGGTCCGTGTATAGGGTTCAAGTGCTCTCGTGACAATCCCAAAATAACCCTGACTGTAATGCAGTGGAGTATCACGTAGCCAAGTGCACAAGCTTTCGACTGCCCCTCATCACTCCAAGTGTCTCTGTCTCCTCCTTAGCAAGCTGACCTGTGCATAAAAGTTTCTGTCAGCAGTTGGAGCTGCAGAAACTCCCTGTTTTTGTATTTCCAAATCCATTAGTGTCTCCCCGTCAGCTGTACAGAAAAGCACGTGCACTAGGCTTAGCTCCCAGACATTCTCCTAGCACCTTACATTGCCCTTCATTTGGATTCAACGTAGATCCAGCCAATCCTTCCATCAATTTCCTTTCCTGAAGGGTCTCATTTCTGCAACTTGTATTTTGCAAGAATGCGTTGTTTTTTTTTTCCAGCCAGCCCTTTAGTCACGAGACCAGATATGCCACTGTTCAGCGTGTATTTATTCCTTCAGCCAAGTTATTATGCTGAACCTAGCATTAAAGAAATCCGATCGTTTCTGTGGTCTCTGTTTTGGAAGATGCGAGAACTTTTTCCTTACTGACAGCAAAGCTAACACCCAACCAGGAGGAGTTGGGATGTGAAGGGAAAACTACGTATGTCTTTGAAACTACTTCAGGATGCAAGCGTGTATTTCCTTAAAGTGGGGTCTGATATTCGCTGGTCTCAAACTTTCATCGCAGCTGAGGATGCCGTTGAGCTCGTGGTCCTCCTTTGTTTGCCTTTCAAGTCTGGGGTTGCGGGTATGCGCTACCACACCTGGCTTCTGTAGCCTTTAAATATCATTTTTGCTGTTTTCCATAAAGGCCTTTTATAGGATACATCTAGAAGAGGAAGTCTTTTTCAGTAAAGTTTTTAAACTTTATTTATTTAATGTGTGTGTGTGTGTGTGCGTGTGTGTGTGTGTGAGTGTGGTACTGTGTGTCCCTGTGGAGGACCAAGGGTGACTTCGGGAATCATCCTGGATTTCTTTTATCTCTTTCTTGCTTCCCTCTGGGATTTCCTAAACTCCACCTACTCACCAGGCCGCCTGGTGTTTTTACATGGCACCTGGGATCTGAACTCAGAACCTTCTGTTTACTAGGCAAAATCTTAACCTCTGAGCCATCTCTCCAGTCCCGGTGAACTTTTTTTATTTTGTAAGTACATGAAACAAATCACTTTCTAGGTTATCATTTTCTTCCTCATCTCCTCTTCCTCGTCTTCCTCTTTCTCCTCTTCCTGCTCTTCTTCCTCCTCTTTCCTCTTCCTCTTCTTTTGGCATTTTGTTATGTTTTAGTGTCCGAAGCACTGTCTGCGGCTCATGTTGGCTTTGAACTTATCATGTAGACCAGGCTGGAAAATCTGAGCTTCTCCTGCTCCGGCCTCCCTAAGACAGGCGCGTGGCACATGCCTAGCTTTGTTTTCCTTGGAGAATTAGGTGTTGTTGGTTTCCTTTTTCCTGATTACAAATAATGTATGCCATAACAAAAGCAAGAACCACAGCCATGACCCTCCGTGTTATTCCTATTATTAACAAAACAGAAGCAGTTGCAGATCTAGCTCTGCAACTTTTAATTCCTCTTTGATATATCGCAAATACACTCTTTTGTATCAATATGTAACTGGGTTTTTTTCTCAAGGGTTTTTCAGACAGGGTCTCAAAAATGCAGCTTTGACTGGCCTGGACATCTCATCATGTGGACCAAGCTGACCTGAAACTTGGAGCAATCCTCCTGCTTCTGCCTCCAAGTGCTGGGATTACATCCATCTTTCTTTTCTTTTCTTTCTTTCTTTCTTTCTTTCTTTCTTTCTTTCTTTCTTTCTTTCTTTCTTTCTTTCTTTCTTTCTTTCTTTCTTTCTTTTTCTTTCTTTCTCTCTCTCTCTCTTTCTCTCTCTCTCTTTCTCTCTCTCTTTCTCTCTCTCTCTCTTTCTTTCTGTCTTTTCTTTCTTTCTTTCTTTCTTTCTTTCTTTCTTTCTTTCTTTCTTTCTTTCTTTCTTCTTTCTTTCTTCTTTCTCTCCTCCCTCCCTCCGTCCCTCCCTTCCTTCTCTCTCTCTTTCTTTCTTTTAAATCTACAATCTGTTATGTCCTAACTATGATCTATAGTCTTCTTTTATATTCCATCTAATTATGTGTCATACATAAGATTAATTTATTAATATATAATAATTGATCAGATTCCCACTAGAGACCCCAAAGCTTCTATTTATTTGTTTACTTTTGAAAGAGTTTCCCCATGTAATCTAGGCTACATGCTATACAGCTACGCCAGCCTCTAGCTCTGTCTGTCTTCCAGCCCTGTCTGCTGAGTTCTGGAGAGACAGGCATGAGGTCACCTGTCTCAATGACTCGTTTCCTCCCAATGCTACCAGTGAGCATTGACCACCTCACATGTGGAGTTCTGTAGAGTGGGTTTTCTTTTCTTTTCTTTTTTTTAGAAACAGGCATTTAAATTTCCAAAGGCGGAGGCTGAAGAACGAGTCAGACGATCTTGTCAACTTCCCATGATCACGGGACGCTGAACCGGTCATCCTGCCGTCAGTTGTCTGGAGAGTTCTGCTAGAGATAGGGAGCTGTGTGCCTCGAGCATAGGTTCTCCACCAGCAGGTGGCCCCTAGCCTTCCTTTCGGAGGTCTAGAATCCACCCCCCACCCCCCAGTGTCCCCAGTCCGCAGCACCAACACAGGGATGACCGCACCACGTACAAATGCTCTGGGCTCATTAATCTTTTTCCATGTTTGTATTGTTCTGGTTCCAGGATGCTGATCCTTTAAGCCCAAGGCTCTAACTTGAGCAGGAAGAGTTTATTTTGGGACAAGGAATCTTCCCCCATGGGCGGGCCTCTCAACCAGTGTCTCTTTCTACCTCTTTAGAGATAGGGAAATTCAGGAAGGGAAAACTAGTGTTCTGAATCTACAGAATCGTTCTTTCTTAGAAAACATCAGACTTGCACGTCATGCACATCTCCACACTTCATAGACAGTAACACGATTAACCAGACATGAAGGGGCCTCGCGTCCAGTGATTTTAGTCACTTATGTTTAAGAAACTGACCCTATAAATCTCCTTAAGTATGTCAAGTTGATGTGATAAATATATACACAATATCCCTTCTATCAAATCTATAAATATAGTCATTCAAAATGGTCAAGGAAGAAGAGAGGAATGGCAATCTATAATTTTTTCAAATGTGATAATGTATCGGTTTGCTGTGTGTTGAAGTAATACGGTGAGCTCATGTCAATTGAAAAGAGTAAGAAAAGTTCAGAACAAGAGCTTTAAAATCCAATTTTTCCCAGACCAGGTGGCTTATGCTTGGAAGCCAAGCACTCAAGAGACTAAAAGATTGCTACTGAGTTCCAGGTCAGCAGGATGGTCTACAAACAGATCCTGTCTCAAAAACAAGCTAAATAAATATTAAAAATGTATCAGTAAATATAATTTTCCTAATAAAAACTGTATGATGGTGATGAAAACCTTTCAGAAAAATATAGGAAGAACCACAAATGTCTGATGGGGTTTTTCAATAAATACAGACATGTCCTAGTGAAGTGCTCACCTCTCTCGAATAACTCATCATTTCCTCACAAGACAGATGTACTTTGGGTTTAGTAGAACAGGAAATATAACACTTTGCAATGCATTTGGCCCTCCGTGCAGTGTTATACTGTGAATATCTTCTGTACCTTCTGGGAGAGATTCCATCCCATGACATGTAGGGAAGGCACGTCAGCTTTGTGACTTGCAGAAATCAGGCCTTAAAAATATCCATATCTTCCTCTGCCCTTTCAGATTCCTTTATAAACAACAACATTTCACAGTTAGGTGATATAGGCCATAAAATATAAAAATATGTTTATAGTGTGCTAAATTTGCTGAATATATCATTGAAGTTGATTTTCTGTAGAATATTATGATATCAATATTGGGGGAAAATAGACGTGGGAATTCAAAGTTATATAATGTGAAGCTATTTACTGCCATCTGTATGCAGATCTATTTTCTTTTTCATTAGGAATAACATTTAAAAAGTGCATTCTTGGGCTGGAGAGATGGCTCAGGGGTTGTGACTCTGTCTCACAAGCAGAAGGTTCTGAGTTCGGATCCCAGGTCCCACGTTAAAAAAAAAAACAAAAAAAAAAAAGTGCATTCTTGTTTATCAAGGAATGATGGTAGGAAAGACCTGACTTCTCATGGTGGAAGGAGAGAACAGACTTTGGAAAATTGTCCTCTGACCTCCAACCATGCAGCGCGGCATGCGCCCATGCATGCATCCCCCTTCTCTAAAAAGATTTTGAAGGAAAACATATGTGATAATTCAGTGAGGAAATGTAGAAGAAAAATGATCTTTGTATGACTTATGAACAGTATTTGACAAGACAATATCAGGCTTTTAAAAGAGTATTTCTTTCATACCAACTTTCTTAATGTATTTAGTGATAGTTAGGGGCTCACCAAATGCTTCACAGTGACATGTCAATGGATAGATGGCCACTATGAGGAGCATAGGTCATCTGAAATTCTAGCAGTGGGAAGGTGTTGTTCTAACAATGGCCATCCGGAAATACCCCCATGCTATGAAACATGCCACCCTGAAGTAATTTTTCCTTGGGGTCAGTCAGCTGTAGCTACTGGATCCTTAAAAGTCTAAATGTACATTTTCATAACACCGTTTGATGCTTAAGTTATACTCTGCCTCTCACCAAGCCAATGAGAATACAGGCTCAGACAAGGCAATGAAGTGCCACCACAGTGATCACTCAAAATTCTCCTGAAGTCCCAATGTATAACTAAGATGCAAGCTATCTGCCTACTTATCAAACAAATTGTATGTGTCATATTCCCCAAGGAACTGCCGATCAGCTGGTTAAGCATCTGAATTTTCTTCCTCCTGCTGTCAGAGGGGGGGCATCTGGATTTTGCAAATGATGTAATCTTGGTTCTCTGTGGAAACCCCCAAATAACAGGTAACCTGTAGGATTTAAAGAATGCTGTTGGAAACTGAGGTTTGTTTTTTTTTTTTTTTTTTATATCAGATATGTTCAGAATGCAACTCTGTAGATCTACTACGTGAGAATAAGCTTGGGAATATGTCCCAGGAGGAGATCTTGGCACAAGCAAAGTTTGTTCCTTGATTAGTTTCATGTCACCCATAAAGCATAATTGACCAGCATGTCACACCATAAAACATGATTGACAGCAAGGGTAAGCTCTAATCCTCTAATTGGTCTTGTGCTCAACCGTCCCATTATCACAAGGCCAATAAGATAGGGAGATGCCAGTCAATGCCAAATGTTAATGCCCAAATTGCTTTTCTTTCTCTGAAACTTTCCTATGCTTAGTTCTATATTTTTTTTCTGGAGTTCAGAGGTGCACACTCACTGATGATTCTTATGCATAGCTGAGGCTAGCCCCTCACATTTACAACATACCACCTAAAGTAGATCCTTTAAGACCAGGTGTTTGTCCAGATGTGAGATCTGAAGATCCAGATATTTGTTCTGCCATAAGACACACAGACAGCACCACTTCATTCATTCTTTATTTTATCTTGTTATTTACTTTTGAGATAGGGTTTCATATAGTCCAGGCTCAAACTCTCTACATAATACAGGTTGACTTTGAACTCCGGGTCTTCCTGCGTTCACCTCCTGAGTGCTGGGATTCAGAGGCAAGCACCGCCACCCACACACAGCATGTCTTTAAAATATATATATTAATAGCTCTCCACAGAAAAATCTGACTTTTCTCACTAGTATAATAAATTGCATGACTCTTCTATTTTCTTTTGTGTATATGTAGTATATGCTTATTAGTGCATGGGGGAAGGTACACTAGACTTAGTGTACGTATGTGAAGGCCACCTTCAGCTCTTCCTCTATAGTTTTCTTATTTGTTTGTCTGTTTTTGAGGCAAGGTCTCTTAGTGAACCTGAAGCTCAGTATCAGCTAGACCTACTTGCCAGTAAATGCACTGGCTCTAGGGTTAGAGTCATTGCTACTCTCTCCAGCTTGCATGAGAAGGGTGCTAGAGATCTGAACTCAGGCCCTCAGGCTTGCTTAGCAAGCACTTTATTCACCAAGTTATCTCCCCAGCCTAACCTTTCATGTTCTATGTCCTTTCTCTTCAATACTGACACAGAATTTGATTTCTCTGATAAGTTCTCCTTGAGGGAGGCAAGATGTGTCAGTGGTGAAAGTGCCTGTGCACAAACCTGGGTCTCTGGAGCCCACCTGGTGGACGGAGGAAACCAACTTCCAGGAACTGTCTTTTAACCTCTGCATGTGCATCATGGCACGTACACGTACACGTATTCTCCTTCCCTCTCTCTCTCAACCACCTAAAACAATTCTAAAAAAATCTCCTTCATTATTTCATCTTCCCTAATACCAGCCCCAATCAATCTGCTTACACACACACACACACACACACACACACACACACACGCACGCACGCACGCACGTGTGCACTTAATGCTAGTAAACGAACATGCACAGTACACGACATACTATCTCACATCTTTGTGTGATTTCCTATAGAAGAGTTATCCATTCTTTAGCTGTGAGTGCTCAAACAGGGCAGTGTACATATTTTATAAATGGGAGGGACTTCAATACCTGGAAGAGGAAACTTTGAAGTTGCCTGGACTTCTAAGAGACCCCCAACTGGGCACTGATTTGCTCAGTATTTTCCTTCCATGTTGTCTATGTAAGCAGTGGCAACAAACATAGGAATCTCAACAAAGCCTTTCTTCAAACAAACCCTTATTCAGCCACATAAGAACAAAGGGATAGTCAATGAAATCAAAAGGCAACTCATTTAAAACAGATAAAAGAAAATGCATTTGTAAGTCGGGACATAATTAACTTATGAACTGACAGTGCAGGAAATTGTGGAGGTAAGTAATAATTGATATTTTTACAGAAAGGAAGAAAAGGACTTGCCTAAGAACACAATTTGTTTCTGCCCATGGGGAGGGGATGAGGAGGAAGAAGAAGGGTCACTTATCTTTGTTCAGAATGAGTCACCATCTGTGATCAGAAGCTTCACTTTCAGCAAGGATTTTCAAAACTGAACGGTAATAGCAACCAAAACAGCTTGGGGCTACTATGTTGGTAAACCTCGTGCCGAGCAACACTCTAAAAACAGTGTGAGTGGATGAGGCCAGAGCTATCCATTCTGCTGCTCTTTCTTGTTGTGGAACTGTGGTGTGGGATGGAACTCTGAAAGCCGATCTTCAGTGTCATGACTGTCACTTTGAAAGAGAAAGATCCACGTCACTCTTCAGTCTACACTACTTTTGCTAGGTTAAAGATGGGCAAATCTGAGTATATAGTAAGAGCACTTGCATATTCCTTCCTGTCTCCATGTCCAGCCAAGCATAGTCAAAGGCTATCGTCATCTCCCGATTATTCAATGATCTCTTAATATATAGGCTACAGTGTCAGATTCCCGAGGCAACGTGCCTGAAGGGCTGAATTACACTCTTCTTGTCCTGCTGCCTACATGGGCAAGCTATGTTCATTGCACTTACATTTCTGGTGGCAACAATTGACAAGCGTACAATTCTAGATATGCCATCTGGAGGAGGACCTTCTCCTGTTGCTACTCAGGAGTGGAAACTGATATAACCTCAAGTAGCAACAGAGATGCAGAAGTCAGCGAGTAGAGAAGTTGATGGCATCACAGACAAGCCAGAAAACAGGAGAAACCTCCTCAGCAAATGCAGACTATAATCTGATCTTGAGTAAGGTCAACTAAGAGGAAATGATGGTGAAAGAATGGTGTGTGTGGTGTCTGTGTGTGTGTGTGTGTGGTGTGTGTACATTTGCAGTCATATTTATCAAATTTAGCTTACTAAATGTTAAAGAAGTTATTTAAAAACAAGGACTCTGCTGTACATGGTCCCCTCCTCCTTGTTTCTGGTGTGGCCCTCCTTTCCCATCCCTCCTGTTTATAATTTTTGCAATTACTGTAGGTATTACAGAGATGATTTGTCCTTTGAGTGTCTCTAAGTGGGTTTGGTACTAGGATCCACCTATTAGGGAGTACATATGGCACTTAATTTTCATGTCTGGGATACTTCACTCAATATAATTGTTTCTTAATTTCATCCATTTCCCCGCAAATTGCATTAATTCATCATTTTGATGGCTGAGTAGTATTCCGTGTATAAAGGTACCACATTTTCTTATCAACTCGTCAACTGTTGGAGATTTGGGCTGATTCCATGACTTGCTATTATAAACAGAAGGGGAGGTAAGATTGTAAGAGCACAAGGATGGGAGGAGTAATGATATGCAAAATACTCCACACAAGTTAGGGCCCAAAAGCAATCATAATAGGACTTTGCATGACCTGCGCTATGTCCAACACATTACTGATCCCACAAAGCTCTAGCATGGACTAAGGCACTAGGATCCTTGGAGGCTAGGGACTGACAGTCACAGTAGTATTCCTAAGCTTAAGGGGAGCACAGAAAAGGATTCTGGGAAATGCCCCTGGGTCCTTGCACCTCATCGCTAGAGGAGGACCCAGAGGAGAGTTTGGCATGCACATTAAAGGATGCTCTCGGGATTGGGGCGAGGGAATCACTGGGGGATGGGGAAGGGGGGGAGGAGAGGGGGGAACAGGAGGGTCGGGGGAAGGTGGAGGGGAGGAGGGGACTGGTGTACCTGTTAAGTTTGTAGAGCTGGAAATAATAATAATAAAAAAGTTTAAAAAAATGTTGAAACCACTGATGGATGATTCATGCTCCAGCAAGTGATCAATTAACTGCCACAAGGCAATCCAGATGAAATACAGTGGACCACAAATGCATGAAAGAAATAAAACTGGGAGGGAGTCTGTAATGATGAAATGAGAAGGCATGAGATGAGGAATAATAAAGATAAATAGAAACATCATAAATTAACTCTATTCAGGTAAACAATATAAAATAAAATTAACAGGAGCATGAATACTGTATGTAAATATTTATGATAAATATATAAGAAAAAAAATCAAGGCTCCTGAGAAACCTCCTCAACACTCAGTCTCTACCCTGCCGACTCCACTATGTTGAATTTGTGGGCCCCGTGACTTCTGTCTCAACCTGGGAGGCTGTTCAGGATTTTAGCCCTTTAGCTTCACTGCCTCAAGACTATGAAATGGAAGCGTCTCCATCTCTGAAGACAGGGACCTCCACAGGACACACCGCGGGCAGTCATCTGCATCCTGGTGGACATCCAATTTGATAAGCAATCACTGCCTGAGAAGTTGCTCCACAATCAATTCATTGCTAAACAGCTTAAGGGGAAGAAGAGGTTTTATTCTTTCTTACAATTCTAGTTACAGTTCCTAGTCAGCTTGGCAGAGAGCTCACACCAACAACCAGGGGTTGAGGGAACTAACCACGCCAAATGACCATGTAGCCACAGGGACTGCTGAGAAGACAGACAATCCTTACTTCCCAGACCAGCATGTGCAGTCAAGTATACTGAGAATGCCAACTTCTTTAACCATCTTCTTCCCTTTTATCCACCTGTCCAGGGAAAACTCACCCACCATGTGCTGGGCTTCCCCATCAATTAGACAATCTCCTGTAAGCTTTTTAGGACTTCTTAACTACTACTTCTCCACCGCTATGCCAGTTGAAACTGAGGCTTCAACTGTAAGTGAACACTTGTATCTAGAACACCACCATCCTAAACACCCTGGAAGTACAAGACAGGAAAACCAAGCTGAGATGGGCCATCATTTCGTGTGTACCGTAAGAACCATTGCTATGGAGGTACAGAAGTCTTGGTTAGAGGCCAGAAATTATACCAATCGAAATTCCTGATAGATCTTGAGACTTTGGGCAACATATGCATTTCATTTAAGAACCTATTAATAAGAGAGGTCCTTATCAACAACTAAACAGCTTGCTCCTATTGTGCAGAGACTCCAAGTTCATAGCGATAAATGATACACAGGAAATTTTGGTGACTAGTGCAGTTCCCTATGCCAAAAGTGGGAACCTGTGGTCTTGGTGCTGGAGTTGCCAAACAGTACTGATCATGGGTAAATCAATGTACTAAAACCCGTTGTAGTTTCTCTGTATTACTGCTGCTGCTGAGAGGACCCCAGAGGACAATGATTCTTACCATGAAAGGATTGAATCTGGTGTACTATCAACTTAAAAGATTTTTGCCTCCAAGATACACAGTCAGATGAAGAACCACCTGTAGCGCTGACTGAACGGACTGTTGCTTTGGACATCAAGAAGGTCAAGACATACTAATATTTACTGACAATATCTTTCTCGTCACCCAGTCTGGCTCGAGGTTATCTGCTGTATTGGGCAGAATCCCTTCTGCGGTGGGCTACGTCAACTGTAGCCACTGACATAGGTACAATTGCAGGAAAAAAAACTCCTCACCATCAAGAAGGTTTGTATCACCCATACAGGCTTTCTAGGTGCCCACTGATGGACTGTCCCTTGTCCCCTACTAAGTTGGGCATCTATCCAGCTGTGGATTCAACATTTCACATCATGGAGTCCAATATTACTGGCAGTGAGCATCATGATGCTGCCCGAGACGCCTCCAGGGACATCTCTGCCATCCTGACTATGGATGAACTTCCTGAGGAAAATACATTGACTGTCCTGGCAAGAAAAACAGAATTTCTTATCTCAGCCCTCCCAAGGGGCGCAGTATCATGGGTCATATGGAAAAGCTGGTTGCCCTTGGAGGAGACCATTAAGGAATATGACCAGCTTCGAGAACATACCCTTTAGACCCATGGGACCATGAAGCTGGCTGAAGAGCCTGCAGCTTGATGGGTCACTTTGCCAAACTGAACGCTCATCCTTCGCATTGTTCTCTGACTCCGGTTCTGAAAGTTATAATTTTCTGCACTGGTTAAGCAAGATGCTTGATTGAAGACATTATATTCTATCTGAAGAATGTTTAAAGTTTCCAGTAAAAAGCACACCCCTCAAAAGAAGTGGTTTACACTACGCCAGAATGCAGAAAATAATGTGATTGTGGTCTGCTTGGCCTTAAACAGGACATCTAAGCCACAAAGCTCCAGGAACATCCAAGAAGAAGGAGCGGTGTAAGAGGTGTGTAAGAGCCTAAGGTGAAGCAATAGTGGGTCAAACATTATATCCTGGACGTGATAGGGCTGTGGAATCCATGATTCATGCTTGCATAAAAACTTCACATGAACTATCCTATAGCATCTCACCATGAAAGGGGAAATATCTCAAGAAGTTCCACAGCTCCTTGAGAGACTGATGAGGACTAATCACTTTCCTCAATGATATACCCACCAATATTAAGATGTGTGGAAGCACAAGTTAAAAGATTTGAAACTAGGAGGGAGTTTGAAAGGAGAGATGAAGAGTTGCATAAGAAAAGAAGGAATAATGGGGCATAAGGGGTGAATGTAGCGTCAATTCACTATATTCATGTATATAACACTGAAAGAATTAAAATAGTTTTAATGTGGCTTAGGCCTACATTGTCTATAATGTAGGAAGATCTACAAATGCTTCCTTGCCCAGCTGGGCAGAACATAAGCTGCATGGAGGAGGAATTTGAGCCCAGCAGAGCATGGGCAGAAATGAATAGGGAGTCACAGAGCGGAGGATCGTGCAAGCAGATGGAGGAATGGCAGATGAAGAGATGGAGGAGAAAAACAAAAGGATTCAGAGGGTGGTCAGTGATCCATGTTGCTTGGGACTGGGATCTATCTCTAGCAGTAGTCAGGAACAGTGTGGAGAGACAGTGGGATGTACAATGAGATTGTGGGGGTTTTCATCATATTGCAAATTATATCATTGTTCGTGGTGGACAGCATGATAGCATCCCTTGGGTTGTCAGCTCCATTCCAGAAAATTGACACTTGCCCTACTTCTGATGATGTGGTCTACTGTTGAATGTATATGGGAACATTATCTCCAAGATAACCCTCACGCCAAGGAGGGATAGGAAGAATCAGTGGGACATTGACCTAGTTCCTTGATCAATAGGGTAGACCTCTGTAGCACAGACACACTGGAGGGAGGGTAAGTAGGGGTAATGGAGGGAGTAAATGACTCAATCATCACCAAACTCTTGACCTTCCTTCCTTGTTATTTATTCAGTCCACCCCTAGCTCTTCACTGGGTTCTTAGTATCTACATCTGCACATGTCTGATTTTGGAGCCATTCAAATTATTAAGATAGTCTTTAGTCTTCAGTTTCTTCATGTGTCAAAATGGGAATAGCAGTGTCTACCTGAATAACTGCTGGAAGAAATCGATAACGGACATAAAGAACCTAGACCGTGTACCTAAATAGCAAGTGCTTCATAAATATTGGCTATTCAATGATTGCTAGAGGTCCTAGAATTCTAGACTGTCCAATTGAGTGTGAAGTGATGAAAATAAGTTTAATTAAATGGACACTTTGAAGAGATCCCAGGACTTCTTGGAAGGTCACCAGCCTTCTTTGTAGGCCTCTGGTCTTCAGCCCAGGACCCTCGCCTTCACTATGGGATGGAACAGTGAAGTTTCTAATGCTTCCAACTTCCACTTCTCTACTTGTTCTAAGTATCAGGGAGACTACAGGCAAGCGAAGTCTGGAATCTATCACAGTGGTTAAATAAAAAAGATACTGAGGGAGCATCTGGAAAGTGGAATGTAAGGAGAAAACTTGGAGGAGTGGTTTACCAAAGGAAAAAAGAACTGAAAATAGAGGAAGAAGGAAAGAAAATTAGAGACGATTCCAAGAGTTCCGACTTGGAAAATGGTTTCAATAAATGAAAAAACTTAAGTAAGAGGAAGGGTAGGTGATTTTAGCAGATTGAAAGAGTTAATTTTGTAAGAAGAGTAGTTCTATGTAATGCCAGAGAAACCTTCATGTACTCCATCTTCATACAGACTGGGCTTTAATTGTGAGGCAAGCTGTATCAGAGTTCTTCAGGTCACTTCCCTAAAAACACATTGGTGTCATAAACCACAGGATTTGAAAGTGGAGAAAACTATATTTAGGAGGGATAGGAAGGAATTAGTGGAACATTGACCCAGTTCCTTATCAATAGGGTAGACCTCTGTAGTACAGACTCTGGGGGGGGGGGCGTAAAAACAGCTACCATGGCACAGAGTCTGCCTACCACCCATAACTGCCCCAGTATAGAAGAAATAATACACATCTGGTCTACACAACTAGAGAAAGTGTTGCTCAACCAATTTGGTTAATTTAACATTGTCTAGACAGATGATTATATAATTTACAACGGGACAAAAGTGAGTGTTTGTTATAGCTTTCTTTCTTACAGTCTTAGAAGGTTCTACCACATGTAAGTGAATACTTAGGCAGTTCTCAGCTTTATTATGGAACCTCTCTGTGCAAGGCTGGAAGAAGTCCCATTCCTCTTCAACTGTGAGTCAAAGCCAGGAGATTCAAAGCTACATTTCCAGAACCTTAAATGTGAATTGTTCAGTCAGATCGTGTGACATTATAAAGTTCTATTTAGTCATTTGGTTTTCCTAGTTAAATTACAATTGTGAAATGAAGGTTGTCTATTTGACTAGAAGTTGAGCATAATAATATGCATAATAGATCATCAAGGTTGGAACACCCTTTCTTTTCATTAAATGTATTTTTCCATTTTCTTAATTTGAAATTGACCATTTTTCTTTTACATTCCTAAAGTTATAGCTATTTTACTAATTATATTGAAAGTGTAACCGTGTCAATAAAATTGGATCGTACATAATGAAAGAGCCTTTCCACATATTTAAGCCCTTTTATCTTTAACTGTTTTGTGAAATCTGCAGACCGTCTAACCTGTTCAGTGGAATTTCCATTTATACAAAACTACATTAATAAAGATCTATAATGAGAAATTACACTGAAAAGCAGTTCATAATGTACCTTTCAGCTTTATAATTAGTTCTATAATCTGTAATCAGATGATTTAAATCTAATATAGCTAAATTACAAACTAAGTCATTTCTATTTCCAACAGGAATCATTATATCTTTGGAATTTTCTGAAGTGCTAATGAGTTTTAGAGAAATTATTGTATATCTTATTCATTTTATTCCCAGAAGTTAGCACAATGCCTGGTGTATGGTCCTTGCTAACTAAAACAACTGCTGGACAAAGAAAAAAACTGAGTATGTAAACATGAATAGGTGATTAGAAAAAATCACACTGACTTATTGTCCCCTCTCAGGGCCTGAATGATACCCACTTCAATGTCTCATCAAAGCATGGATTATTTATTGCCATCTGATTGGTTGGTGGCCCTTCTGCCCAGATGTACTTTTATCAGTCATTAAGTAAAATGTGCCTGCCTGCAAGTAATATGCAAAAAAAGGCCACTAGTGGGGAGGGAAGGTCTATTAGCCTTTCTGAATACGCTCACATGTCATAAGGAGACGCCTTGGCCCACTGCAAGTCATACTCAAGGCAGGCACATCACAGGCATTATAAAACCCCATAAAACAGGGGCTAGGAGATGATTCAGTGGGTTAAAGTGCCTTGAAGTGTAATCATGAAGACCAGAGTAAAAATTCCCAAACAAGGCTGTATATGCCTTAGAGAATTAAATTCCAAAATATAATGAGTTATGCCAATTTACAAATGCACAAAGGAAATCAAGAATCAAAAAGATCAAAATTAGTGATAGGATAGACAAGAACTTTCATTAAACTTGATCATTATACAAATACAAACTATCCTCACTGTCATGACCTGCCACTCTTCATCTTCTGAAGTTTCCCTCCGAGTCAGTTTCTCTAGAGCTGATATAACTACCATTTAGTGTGGCCACTGAGCCCAGGCCTTCGCCAGACAGCTCTGTGACTAGACCTGGCACATCTGTCCGCTCTAGATGCGACCCTGACTGAGCACGTACATGCTGGTCCACTCCGCTCCGGTGAGAACTGACCATTTGTGCTCACTCGGGTGATACAGGGAGATGGAAAAGGTGTGAATCTCCAAGTCACCACGTGAGCCATGCTGCAGCCTCCCTCTACAGAGCAGCAGGGTAGCAGAAAGGAGATGCAGCGGAGAAGCAAGTGCTAGTTCAGCCTGCCCGGGGCCAAGTCCCGGGGCGGTTACTTAACCTCTCTCTGTCTTCTGCATGATGGCTGTGGGGAAGAGTAGTGCCTCAAGACTGATGTGAGGGACGCTAGCATTATGGTGTCAAGTGCTTGAAATATGCTGGTATGTAATAAAACAACATAAATGTTTATGTTTTTATAAATCCTGAGTTTACTGATCCCTATAATTTGTACATGTGTGTTTCATTACAGAAGTTGTAGGTTTTAGGGGTGCATTGCGGGGGGGTGGGGGAGGGGGTTACTCCCTGGAAAGGGTTTATTTCATTGATTAGGACTCCACCAAGGCAAAAGTTGTTGACAGTTTCATTAGGATTTGCCAAAACCTGCGCCCAGCCAACTCTGAAGAGAATATCTGGGGTAAACATGAGCACGAACAAGAGGAAAGAAATAGATTTTCAGCAAACCAAACCAAAGCTACACAGCTTTCTATATCACTGGGGGCCAAGGACGTTCTCCCTAGCCAACTCTCTGAATAGACAAGTCGCCTCCATGCTCTGTCGAGCATATTGATCCTGACACTGACCTGAGCCCAGTCCCCAAGGACCAGGGCTTGGCTGGAGGCGCTCATGGGGCAGTCAGGCACTTGCGTCCCCTCCCTACCCACCTCCAGCCATGTGGAGGGGAACCCAGAGCCAGGCCCACAGTCCTGGTCAATGTCATAAGCACACACCTCTACTTTTGTGTTAGCAGATAAATAAAGTCAGGCAAAAAGAAAAAACCTGTTTCTGTAAAATTAAGATGTCTGTTTTAGAATGGCTCCATGAAAGTGATCCCTGAAACCAACCTCTGCGACGCTAAGAAGAAATCTAAAAGCATCCTGTGTTCAGATAACGAACTGTGGCTGCAGTTTATGCTTGAAGGACGACCAACTGGTGGTCCAATTACAAAAAAAAAAAAAGCTTTGCATTACACTCAAACATCACCAAATCTATCTCCCATTACCATTTTTAACTGGAAGCAAATGTAATTAAATCTATATGAAACTCATCCTTTTTCAATTAACTAACTGGTGCAAATTGGGACTGGATAAGAGTTTCTGCTTTAATTATATGGAAATTAATTGCTCTTGAGAACAAGTGAATCTTACTTTTTTTCTTATTAAATGGGACTATTTTATTCCTCTAAAGCATAAGACATGGGTCAGGCTTATGAGGCTGTCCAGGTGTATCCTGGATATAGTCACTTACTGCCTGAGTAGTTCCACCAGGTAGAAACCTCCTTTTTGGGGTGATTTATCTTTAGAGCAAGATCTTCCACAACTACCTAGGGCTAACTCCCCTAGACTTGCTCCATACTTCAACCACTGTAATGACTCAGTCTTTGTGTTGAAAACTGGATTGAGCTATTTGTCAGGAAAACTGGTCTCTCAGGAGGCAAGGAGGATGTTAATGAGATTATGGTAAATATGTAGGCTATTAAAGGACAAACAAAAGAAAGGGGAGGTCTTCTGGCATACTTACCTAGGACTCCAGGGCTGACAGGCCTTTATAGCAAGGGGTCTGCAAACCATAGCCTCATGGCCCAAATCTAATCCTGGCCCTAGTTGGTTTTTTTTTTTATGAATAAAGTGTTATTGAAAAACAGTCACACACATTATTTATATGTCACTGAAGATTGCTTCAGCTTACAATGGTAAGGATGAGTAATTGTGTGGAGATACAGTAGACAGGAATAATAAATAAATAAAATATTATTGTCTGGCCCTTTACCAAAAAGTTGCTCATCCTGGCAGTAAAGGACCAATGGTATACAAGGTTGTGGTCTCGAGGTATGACTACAATGTACTTAAAAAAAAAGTTCTGGAACCCTGCCATTATGGACTAATTCTACCTCAAGGTTATCCTCAACGAGGAGGAGGCAAGCCAAGTGATTAACTAAGCCAATGACACTGTCCAATGACATGAATTTCCCCTAAATTTCCCCCTTCTCAGGTGCCTCACTTCAGAGTACGCTACAGAGTGAGTCTAGCAGGGAATTCTGACCTGTACGAATGTACTTCACGTCTGTGCCTGATATTCCTGCCTCACCACCTGAGGACCTCATGGCTCAGAAGCTGTTACCTCTCCCTAGTCTGTAGTGAAGGATGGAGATTGGATGGGACAGGAATAAGGACGACCCTTTCACAGCCATTTGTTCCTCTAGGCAAATGCCTAGAGCCTAGCATGAGGTTCATGACCTTTAAATATAGAAACAAAGACTATATAGTCTAAGGTGACCAAGAACTGACCAACGAAAATAAAATCTGCACATTCTATCCCCACTGCAAAGACATGCAGCTGGTAGAACGAGCAGACAGAGCACCAGAACAGGATCCTAGTGCAGTCTCCCAAACCAGCATCAGGAACTCAGCCTAGGATGCAACTTGTCTAGACCACAGTTACACCAGGTGCTTCCTTCTGCAAACATTCTAGGATTCTATGATGCCTACCTTAAAAGTTTTGTTGTTACTACTATTGCCCAGTACAGAGCAAGCACTATATTATTATTTCATAAGTAAGCACTATATAAATATTAGCCATCATTATTATTTTGTGAAGGCGTGCCTTAAAATGCAAATGTGGTTCTTCCCCAACAAGACAACCAGCAACCCACAAATGAGCTCTAAACAGAGCATGACTCTAAGCAAGGAAGACTATGCTTTCTACTGACCTTCTCAGAACACACTGATAAATGGCTTGTTTGTTTCAGTAGCTGCCCAAAGGTTCTCAAAACCAGCATCCTATCATTTCCACTTGAAGTGATGAGCCAATCAAATAGCTGCATTTTATATTGTGATGTAGATCTCCCCCTTCCATGAAAATCCTAATGAAAGTTAGGATTGAGAAATGAGTTTCAGAATTTGAAGCTCTCGAACATCTTTTGCCTTTTCACCATAATATGTAATAGTCTCTCCTTATCTGAAAGGAATATACTCTAAGACCCTTAGTGAATGTCTGAGACTATAGGTAATATAAACTTTTATGGTCTGTTTTTCTGCACCTATACAGCTATGGCAAAGTTTAATTTACAATGTAGATGCAAAAAGAGATTAACAAAAACAAACAGCAATTTTAATAATAAACTAATAAAACTGTCAACATAACTACTCTTACATGTGGGGGCAATTAATTATTAAGAACATAACCATTATTTTTTAACATAACCATTGAGGTCCTGAGATGGTTGATTTGACAAATTACTAGGTAACGAATAAACAGGTAGTTTACATACCATGGAAACATTGGACAAGGGACACTTCACATCCTAAACAGAAAGCAATTTAAAACCTAAGAATTATTTATGCCTAGAGCTTTCCATGTAATGTTTTTGGATCGATGTAGACCACAGGAACTGAAACCGAGGAAGATGAACAATGGATAAGAGGGAAACTACTATGCATAAACCTCCCATAGGATAGAGGAGAAGGGAGATGAGTTCTATCAAAATGGTACCTGGCGCTCAGTCCTGCACTTTCAAAAAGGATTAGTCGTGGGTATGACAGGACTGTTAGCACGGTGAGGAATCCTCAGACCCGGGCTGCTCCAGAGCTGGATTTCTTACTTCTAGCACTGCAGTCTTTATACTGAAGAATTTCTGAGAAGACACAGAAACTTTCCTTATTCAAAGTCCAACAGAAGAAAAGTATTAAGGAATTACCATCCGCTCCCTCGGGAGTCCTCCTTCGATACCTGACTGGATTGATATGTCCCCTAGTGTGAAGACCCCATGGTTCCCCCACCTTGGTATGAATACCCCAACTTCTCTGCCTCCTAGGTGGGATAACTGGGTCATGTTCTAGATTTTCTCCCATGAGTTTTAAGTCAATTATTCAATGCGAGACTCACTTGATAAGAAAACCCTCATTTATCATCTGTCACACTCTCATCCTCCTTTTCATTCAAACATTCATCTTAAGTTCAATTTCTGGTGAGTTGAATAAAAAAAAATAACACTGGCATGACCTAATAAAATCTTTTTAGTTTGACTAATAAGCATGTTCAATTCTATTAATTTTGCAGAATGAGGTATAGCCAAAAAAATCAGAACAGAATGTCTACAATATTAAAACCATAAAAGTCAGCAAAAAATAAAACTAAACCTCCACAAAAGCAGACAAAAGTCCAAGTTTTCTGTGTTCTTTTTCTCTGGGTCAAGGTCAGTGGAGTTATGAGAAGTTTGAATTCACAGAAATTTTCTTAAAAGGAAAAGAACTATTTTCCCTTCATTTTACATGTGTGCAGAGACCTTGAAGTTTTTAGACATTTTTTCCGGCTGTTTTTATTTGAATAAAAATAACAATGTAATAACTTTATCTTGTTTAGCAGGTACAGTATACCAAACATATCACATTCATTTCTGACCTCTCTTAGAAATTCTGTAAGTCTTTTCAAGTGAATCCATTTTACTAATGGGAAATAGTAAATGATATATAATTCGTTTTCTGGCCCATTTGGCCTAACTGGTAAGTGATGGAGCCCAAATTCAAGTTCTTACTCCTTCTGCCACTTCCACAAGAGATGCAGGATTACTACCCTCAGGCACTGAGACAGACAATGTAAATAGTAGTACATTGTCATGACTATGTGACTGTTGTAGCACCCAATTTAGCACAGGGAATCACAGAATGTCCAGTTAAATTTCAGCTTCAGATATGCAACGATTCTTTTAGTATATGTATCCTTCCATAGAATATCTGAATACGTTCATGTTAAAAAAATCATTAGTTCAACCCATTATACACTTTCTCACAAAAGCTGTTTTTGCTTAACTGAAATAAAAAGTTTCCAACAATAATAAATTCAAGTTCAATTGGGCACCCTGTATGTTATCTGGTAATATCAAACAGATGCTTTATCTTGTAATTTATTTCTAAACACATCAAGACTCTATAGAAAGACAACAGCAAGTTATTTAGTTTTTGTCTTTTTTACCATGTAAAAATACTTAATATAAATCTACCCAATGAAATAGTTTATAAACACATTTCACGTATTTAAGTCAGAAAAAGAGAGAAAGAAGGCACAGAGGTACGCAGATGCTACAGTGTGTGCGGAGGTCAGAGGACAACTTTCAGAAGTCAGCTCTTTCCTTCCACCATGTGGGCCCTGGAATCAGTTCTCCAGATCTGTGAACGCAAGCATTTCTTCACAGTCACCTCACTAGCCTTTCTTTAAATTTATAATTCCAAGATTAATACCGTTGCTTACAGGCACAAGGTTGTATAAGAAATCTTTAGAATGTCTTCTAAAATTCCTGTGAAGATAAACAGAAAGGCACCAGGGTGGGGGGAGGAGAGAGATGGATTGGCAAAGGAGGGTAGGGTGGGAGAAAAGGGAGAGAGGGGGGAGGATGGGCGACCACTCGTATTATTTGTATAAAAGAAAATTATTAATCAAAAGATCCCAAAAGAGCAGAGACAAAAGATCACAGGCACGATGAATAAGACATTATGAAACAAAAGTTTTAAATGAGAAGAACAGGGATAGGACATAGTAGGAGGAGGGTATGTCTTTTGGTAACCAATTACCTGCTGACTACCTTCTAGCTTACCTCTTTTATGCCAGGGAACACATGCCCAGTACTGTATACCTATCCAAATAACAGCAGAAGGGGAGAAAATAGACACTAGACAGGATCAGATATCTTAATGTTAACCATAAATACCTGATAATAAAATGCCATCTAAAACACCTCTCATTATCAGTAAAAATCTCAACACTCAAACAAGATGTAGCCTATTGCAATGGAAGATTAGAGCTATTGTTAGATTCAGGCATCAACTTGACATTTGCAGGCTGTTTGGGACACAGTTTTGAAGAATAGATAGTTGGGGAAAGCCTTGAACGAGCCTTCAGGTGATTGTTTAATTGGTATGGAAAACCCAGCCCATAGCAGGTGGGTGGACCACATAAAAGGAAGTGCAAGGAGGAGGGACTTGCTCTTCCTTTATCTTGTGTCCACTTGCTGTGTGAGTTTGTTGTCAGCGCATCATTACCTTCCTCATCGCTGCTGCTGCCTCTGTTCTTGGCTGACTTCAGAGCTCAGCCCTTTCAGCTTTGTCAACGTTCTCACTGCCATCGGAGCCTCGTCTTATGGGCTTTGCTGCTATTCATCGCTGACGTCAGAGCCCAGCCTCCTCAGCCTGGTTGCCATCCACCCCTGAATTGGAGCCCAGCCTCTGCAACCCTCCAAAAGACTGAGGCTCAAGACTTTCCTGGGATCCTCAGTCCTGTGAGACATTCAGCTCAAGAACTGAGCAGCTACAAACAGCTACTTCTGAGGACATTGCTTTTATTTATGAGTTGATCTTATTTTATTATATATATATTATCTATTGGTCATTCCTTTAGAGAGCCTGGGTAATACAATTAGTGAAGTAGAAAACCACAACTAATTAGAGTGCTAGAGTGCAGAGTACTGGTAACCCCAAAATGTTCAGCCTGAATCAGGCCATCCAAATTCTCTCCCCATCCTAAGGCTCAGGGAACCTCGTGGAAGAGAGGATGGTAAAATTGTAAGAGCCTAAAAGTGGGGCAGTCCACTGTCAGCAGTCCGCATGAGGGTGGAAGGGAGAAGACTGGATTGGTGAAGGGAAGGGGTGGGAGACATGGAGGGGGGCATGGCCAATCATTCACTTTGTTTGTATAAAAGAAAAATTCTTAATTAAAAAAAATCTCTGTCTAAGACCACTGTATTTGTTTCTTAGTACCAGCTCCTATCCAAGAAACCAGTATCCTTGCTCAGAGGACAAGCAGAGCCTCTAAAGATCAAGGCTTCTATTTAGCTGGTAGTTAGTACATGAATTTACAACAGTCAGACTCCAACTGAATCAGACCTGATCCTAGAGAGTTCTGAATGCAAGCTAAACACAAATCAAAACCTTATGGGTAATCCCAGAGAGGAACACAGTAGAAATCAGGCATTTATTACAAAACAGTACTCAAAGGCATCAATTAGGGTCCCAGCAGGAAGAAGAATTTACTTCATTTGAAAATGATTTTAATTAAAAGACTACTTAGAGAGGCATGAGCAGCTTTAAGGAACAACTAAGGATGTGGATATACCCAGAGACCACACCTGGGAGTCACTGTTACTACAGGGAGATACTATTACTACCCATAGAGCTGAATCGCACAAGTGCCAACTGCAGTTGGAGCCACAAGGGACCAGGAGTAGGAGCTTTAGAGAAACTCACTGCTGCCAGGAAAGCAGATCTTCGGGAAGGAAGCAAGAGAGGCGCAGTACTGGTTTTCTCCAGTTCTCTGGTCAGGCAGCCATTGCAACATGGTTGAGGTGGAGGGGACAAGGCAGAGACCCAACAGCAATGTGGAATGGACCCTGCATTAAAGTAGAAAACTCAGGGCTGGGGAGACAGCTCAGTTTGCATCTCCGATACCCACATAAAAAGCAGCTCCTGGGGGTTTGCTGGCAGCCAGCCCACACGAACCCAGGGGCTCCAGATTTAATGAGGGACCTTCGTCTCAAAAGATTAGATAGAGAAGGCCAAGGAAGACATGGACTTCAACCTCTGGCCTCCGCACATTGCATACACATGGGCCTGAGGACCCACATACTACGAACACAAACACTATTCGTGCACACAAAGCAGAAAATCCTCCATACCTGGGTGTAAAACCAACTGTGTTGGAACCTTACTCACTTTTTATAGGTAAAATTTATACTCATTTAATGAGTACATCTTTTCCATCATTTTATCATAAAAACCATCAAGCACTCAGAAAAGAATTGTAGAACGCACATGTATACACTCATCACCTGGACTCCATATAAGTGTTTTACTATGCTTAATTCATCACGTAACTGTCTAATAGTCTATCCCTCTCTCTGTCTGACAAGGAATCTAATGATGTATTTCTAAGTAAATTTCAGATGTCGGCACACTTCCTAATACTGCAGCGTCAACTCATTTGTGCTCTTCATTTTAATGCAAGTATAATGCAATATATTTTAACTCTCTTTGTGCCTCTGTGTGTGTGTGTGTGTGTGTGTGTGTGTGTGTGTGTGATCATGGACTTCTTGCTATCACAAAGTCACCTGGTGAATGGGTCAATTGGTTGCTTTCAAGTGGGCTGCTCAGAAACATTCATTTCAGTGGACTCACTGGGCTTTAGAAAACCAAGAATGAAAAACACCTTTGCAAACACTCCAGCTTTTGACCACTTCACTTTCCAGCGATTGCAGAATTGATCTTTGAAAGCAATCCAGGGCAGCACAATGAAACCGAAGATGAATGTTGAAGATCGGGGGTTGTGTTCCTCACGACCTGCAGTCAGACCTTGTTATGAGAGACAGACTGTGTTTATCCGTCTCCTGCAACGTGACCTTTCCATCAGGCTGTTCCCACTCAAACCTCATTTTCCTCTGGTTTAGAGGCGAGTGGGCAAAGGAGGAGTGTTGAACACTGGGCTGTTTTAACCCTTTCCAGACCCACTGTACTCTAATGTCTGAGAAAACAGTTCTTTCTTAGCCTCTTAACCTTGAGAAGGCCCCAAGGGCACTTCAAACCGGACTTGGTCTCTGGGTAACCACAACGCCACAGTCACAGCTCAGACTCAATCAGGACCTCCTTAAAACCTTGCTGCTCCAACAGCCCGCGGCAACCTGAAGGTGGGACTTAAATTACCTGCTGCTCAAGGCAGACTGGGGCATTCATTCTCCAAACCACACTGTAATGTGGGGCTTTCAAATGTCCACACAGGTTGAGCGAGAATGTGAGCACATGGAAGTGACACTTTTTCTGTATTGCACTTGAGGAAGGAAATGAGTTTGGGAGCTGGGAGAAGGACCAAATTAATCACACGATGTGAAAACGTATTGCCTGGAATGAGACCGTCGTTTCCCATCGAGAAGCTGTCGGTGAAGTGCGCGCAAGATACTCTACCAGGCAGTGGAGGCAAGACAAGGTAGAGAAGTCAGTTAAGAATAGAAGATGTGAGGCTGGGGGCATGAATAGCAATGGAAAGAGAGAAAGAAGGGAGATCTGGATTCTCACTAAAAGAGTCTGAAAACTCACAGGCCCGACACAACTGACTGAAACTTCACAGAGTCACTGCTTTTCCGTGGGCAGAGGCAAGAGAAGGATATTCTTATGGTCAGATGAACAGGAAGGCAGAATTCAGCACTTGGAAAGTGAAGAGAGAGAGGTCTATAAAACAGCCAGCAATCTAGCTTAGCAAGAAAACAGGTTGTGAATTCAGTGAGAACACAGGAACTTGTAGGTCAGACTGTGACAAACTCACTGTGTCTAGCGTTAGAGTTTGGATGGCTATGGGGCACCAGAAAACATAGGAAACGCAAGGGTAGAAGAAGACCATTTGCAGAAGGTTCTTCTGGTGAAATATGGTTGAGTCAAAATGAGAAGAGAAAGAAACTGGGCCTGGAAGCTCAGGCCTGCAATCCCGGCACACAAGAGGTGGAAGCAAAAGAATCAGAAGTTCCAGGTCATCCACAGCTATAGCGACACGAGACACTGTCTCTGAATGGGGCCAGAGAAGACACCGCGAAATAGCACCTTTCACATTTATTCTCCTCATTGCATGGCAAAGAAAATTGCTGAGGAACTTTTTTTTTAACCATTTCAACTAAAAATAGCATCCTATGAGGAAGCCATACAGTTTATACAAAAAAATCCATTTCTACCACAGTGGTTTGATCCTGTCTCCTTGATTTCATAAAATGCACCCCAAAAAATGTTGGCTGCTTTTATTAAACTTGACTTGCTTCCAGGTGTTTAAATCAGTAACGCTGAGATTGATCTCAGGAATCATCCTCAACCACGTATCTACCTTATTCCTTTGAGCCTGGATTACTGATTAGCACAGCACAGTAATTAAGGCCAGTCCAGTTAACCAGCTTGCTATAGTGACTCTCAGGTTCTGGTGGGCTCCATGGAGCTGCAGTTACAGATGTGTCACCACATCTGCCCAACGTTCTACTTAAGACCTGGGGACCCAAATCCTGGTCCTTTTGCTTGACCAGCAAGTAGTTTAACTCCTGAACCATCTCCCCAGCCCAGTGACACAAAGTTATTTGACTCATGTAGATATCAACACAAGTCTATGATGTGAAATTACAGAAATGAAATTCTTTCATTTGCACTTCAACGGGTTCCTAAACTCCATTACTATTATATCAATGTTATCCAAATCTGTGGTTATATCAAACATGGGGAAGCCACCACCTTTACTACGATCTAAACTGTCAACCATCATGGACCTAATCATTGTGCACCAAATAATATTTTGAATATTGAAAAGATGAAGTATTCATTCAGTATCAGCTCAATAAATGTTGACGTTAGATGCGAATGCTGCTTTGTCTGATAGGCGTCTTGTTATAATTCCTCCGCGCTAAGCCTATACATTACTCTAAAATAGCCATCATACAGCCTAATGGCATGTCATTTCATGATACCAATTAGAAACTCCAGAACATCAAAGAGATGTCTGAGAAGCTAACAGAAAGCCTTGAGACCTGGATGACACAAACCTTGACATGTGTCGCTTTAAAGGTAGAGAATTGGCTGAACACTAGAGAGATGAGTCATCTGGGTATTCCCTGAAATCCCAAAAGACACCCAGAGGATTAGGGGCTACCCTGGGCACACCAGCCAGTCAGAAGCACTCAGTTAGTCCAGAATTTTCATGGCTACACGCTGCCTTTCTGAAAAGGCAGAGTGTTTAGGTGGTGAGATCCTTCCAGAGAAAATGGAGTCCACTCTGCCTTTCCCTGGGCAGAGATCTGAGAGGAAGATTCCAAGGGTCAGATCAACATGCAGACAACAGGACGTGCAATACTGTCTATGCAATGGCAGCAGAGCTCCAAAGAGCCTTCTGTCCACTTGCATGCCAGCCACAGAAACACCTCCGGGTTGACCGGAAGTAGCAGGGTCAGACCCGGCCAGCCAAGGTCCATGTCCTGGCTGTGCTTTTTTCCTACTGCGAATTCATCTGCTCAGACTTCTGGAGAGACAAAGATGACAAGGCTCCAATGAGATCATTTCTCTGAAAGTGCTTTGAAGAGTGAAGTAGTCTAACCAAACCGAACAATTTATGTTCAGTAGGATCGGACCACACCATCTTCACCCTGCTCTGAGCCGCTGAGGATGTCTAAAAGATGATTTTTACATTTAAAAAAGCATCTCTCATCAAATAAATTATCTGTCATGGAAAGTCCATGGAATACAGAGTTGCTCTAGAAAACTGTTGGTGATGGCTAAAATCTTAGTTGATGTACTTTAGAAATAATTTTTAATTATTTTTTATTTGTGTACCTATGAAGTGGTATGTGTATATGTACTTACAGGTAGGTGCATGTGCAAATTTTATGTGTACATGTGGAAGCCAAAAGTCATCTTAATTGCTCCCACCTCCTTTTCAAACATATGTATTTAAATTTAGAGAGAGAAAGGTAGAGAGAGATGGGGTGCATGTGCTGGCCACAGAGCATATGTGGAGGTCAGAGAACGACCTTGGAAATTGAACCTCTCCTTCTACCACATGAGCGTTAGGATTACCAGGTTTCCATGGGTACCTTTTTTTTTAAACATTTTTTTATTATCTCCGCTCATACAAACTTAATAGGTAACCGGTTCCCTCCCTCCCTCCTCCTCCCCCCACCCCTCTGCTCGCCCTCCCCTCACCCCTCCCTCCCACCCCCCAGTGCCTCCCCTCCCCAATCCCGGAGAATCCTTTAATGTGCATGCCTGACTCTCCTCTGGGTCCTCCTCTCCGATGACATACAAGGACCCAGCGGCATTTCCCTAAACCTTTCCTTGTTCCCCTTAAGCATAGGAAACACTATTTTGGCTGTCAATCCCTTGCCTCCAAGGATCTTGGTGCTTTTAGCAAATGCTAGACTTTGTGGGGTCAATATGTGTTGGACATTGCACAGGGCATGTAAAGTCCAATTATGATTGCTTCAGCCCTAACTTGTGTGGAGTATCTTGCATATCATTGCTCCTCCCATCCTTGCGCTCTTACACTCTTACCGCCCCCTCTCTCGCAAATTTCCCTGAGCTTCAGGATGGGGAGAGATTAGGCTGGCCTAGTTTAGGTGGTTGATATAGAGTCTCTGAAGTTCTGGATTATGGTTTGTTGATTTTCTTTTGCGGTTTTGCTGCTTCTGCAATGCCCTTCACTCCATCCTGATGGATATTGGATGTCACCCCCTGGCCAGAGATAAAAAACTGTTAAACTAGAGTCTTGTTATAAGAGTATATTCAAAGGTAGATGCAATAAAAGTAGGAAACCACAGTGAGGGAGGGGTCAATCACCCATTTGCAAAATGGTTACTTATTATCTGCCAGACTATATGCCCTCCCCTTCTGGTGAGATCACCCCCTCAGTTGTAGATGATCAGGAACGAAAAGTCTGTGAACTTAACAGATGTCTCATTGCTTACTCGCAGTCCTTGATGGAGGCCTATTTTCTCTGCTGTTACATGATCCCCTCTCTCCATGTTTCTGGTGTGGCCCTCTTACCCCCCCGCCTGTTCATACTCCTTGCAATTAGTATTACAGAGATTTATCGTGAGTGTCTCTAGTGGGCTAGTGGGTTTGGTACTAGGAGCCACCTATTAGGGAGTACATACGGTGCTTAATTTTCTGGGTCTGGGATACTTCACTCAATATAATATTCTCTAATGACATCCATTTCCAGCAAATTTCAGTACTTCATCATTTTTTATGGCTGAGTAGTACTCCATTGTATAGATGTACTCCATGGGTACCTTAACCTGCTGAGCCACCTTGCAGATTCATAGTCCCTCTCACCTCCTGGCAGCAATGGAGACGGAATGCAAGGCCTCTTGTGTGCCTTGGAGCTACTGTCCCAAATATGATTGCTCTTTAGCAAGCTCCAAGGACCTCCTGTATTCCCTTCCCCAGCACTAAGATTACAAGCACCAGCTCACAGTACTTGAGCTGTATGGCCCAGCTTGTTAAATGTAGGTTAAAATGCACAGCAAGCATGTAGTCACCTAAGCTATTTGTATCCCTTCTTCTTAATTCACAGGTAGTGTATCACTCTTTAAAATGGATTAATCTGCTTTTTTGCAAAATATAGAAAATATAGTATTTATGCAGCATATTTTCACGTAGCTCTCTTCATATCTGGAAATCCGTGGTAAGCTGATTTTATCAATTTCACTCCTTAGATTTTAGGTTTTGCTATATTTTGAAATAGGTAATATTAAATGGTAACTGCTACAGTTTGGATATGGTGTGAGTTCATTACACTAGAGCACCCGTGTTGAAATTTAATCCCTACTATAAAGCATTAAGAAAGTGAAAATTTACTCTGAATACAATGCTCAGAGAAGAAGACTTTGGGAAGTGATTAGATTAGATAAGTTCATAGGATGAAACTTCTGAGATTAAAACACTCTCTAAGAAGAGAAGAAAAAAACACAAAAAGGAAAAAAGAGAGAGGGAGAACACAGATGTGCAGATTCTATGTGTGTGTATCATACATACACACACACACACACACACACACACACACACACACACTCCCTACCCAATCTTCTTCACCCTTCTACCACCTTGAGATACTTACCAAAAAGCATCACTAGATGCCCCATGATCTTAGACCAGAACAGTGAGCAAAATAAATCTTTTGGTGTAAGCACCCAGTCTCTGGTATTTGTTGTAGTGACCACACACAGACTCATATAGAAACTATTTGCTAGCATACATTACAATGAACATTAACTCCAGGTCAAATTTTATCACACATGCAAATAGACACACAAGTTATTAACTTGCTCTTGCATGTTTGGTAACGTCTCTTCTCACGGTGCTGGTGTGTGTGTGTGTGTGTGTGTGTGTGTGTGTGTGTGTGTGTGTGGTCATGATGTTATCACACTGGTTCTGATTGGTTTTCCTAAGTAAGGAGAGTCCTTGTAGAGACACATACCGAAGTATTTATGGTTCAAATGACATCATGCCTGGGATTTGTTTCAGGACAGCACAGGCGGAGGAATTGGGGTGCGGGAGGGGGAGTAGATGAGGCAGGATGGGTCAAGGCGTTACAACTAAGGACATGCGGGTTTGTTACGCTTCTCTGTTTTCCAGTGCTGAGAAATCAGGGCCCTGCATATATTAGGTAATGTTTCCATTTTTTTTTTTAAAGACGTTTCTCATCTGGGCATGGCAAGGCACATTGGTTGAGGCAGAAGGATCAAGTTTAAGGCCAGCCTGACGCAGCTTGACCCTGTCTCTAAATAAAGCTTTAGCCTGTGGTAGGCATCTGAGGGTGGGACATTTGAGGAGAGACAGCCCTGTGTCCAGGAGTAGGGCAGCACTGGCTTGGGGGGGACTTCAGGGCTTGCCCCTCCCTTCCATGGACGAGGTTATATCCTGGGGTTACGATTGTGGCGCCCAGGCTCACGATCAAAAGGAGACTTCCTTCATGTTTGGATGAGCTCATGGAGCTGGACACTGTAATTGTAGATCTCTGGCCCCAGCCCACAGTCCCGGCTCTCCCCTCCCGCCCCTCAGGCAAGTGCTGGGCCGCATCAGGTCATCTGGCCACCAGCACAGAGCGGAGAAGGTGCAACAGCTGGTGGGAACTATGGTGCATTCCCAGACCCGGTTCGAACCGGGTCTGGGAATGCACCATAGTTCCCACCAGCTGTTGCACCTTCTCCGCTCTGTGCTGGTGGCCAGATGACCTGATGCGGCCCAGCACTTGCCTGAGGGGCGGGAGGGGAGAGCCGGGACTGTGGGCTGGGGCCAGAGATCTACAATTACAGTGTCCAGCTCCATGAGCTCATCCAAACATGAAGGAAGTCTCCCTTTTGATCTGAGCCTGGGCGCCAGCAATCGTAACCTCCAGGATATAACCTCGTCCATGGAAGGGAGGGGCAAGCCCTGAAGTCCCCCCCAAGCCAGTGCTGCCCTACTCCTGGACACAGGGCTGTCTCTCCTCAAATGTCCCACCCTCAGATGCCTACCACAGGCTAAAGCTTTATTTAGAGACAGGGTCAAGCTGCGTCAGGCTGGCCTTAAACTTGATCCTTCTGCCTCAACCTCCCGAGTGGTGGGATTGCCAATGTGCCTTGCCATGCCCAGATGAGAAACGTCTTTAAAAAAAAAAAATGGAAACATTACCTAATATATGCAGGGCCCTGATTTCTCAGCACTGGAAAACAGAGAAGCGTAACAAACCCGCATGTCCTTAGTTGTAACGCCTTGACCCATCCTGCCTCATCTACTCCCCCTCCCGCACCCCAATTCCTCCGCCTGTGCTGTCCTGAAACAAATCCCAGGCATGATGTTCATTTGAACCATATACTTCGGTATGTGTCTCTACAAGGACTCTCCTACTTAGGAAAACCAATCAGAACCAGTGTGATAACATCATGACCACACACACACACACACACACACACACACACACACACACACACACCAGCACCGTG
>JALPQD010000099.1:2422500-2780117 GCA_023101885.1 Typhlomys cinereus | reverse complement strand
CCCACCGCCTCCCTGGTGCTGGTACTATGCCTGGAGTCAGGTCAGGATCTCGGGGCCTGGGAGGGCAGCGGTGGCTCACAGACCCTCACAGACCACTTTCAGGAGTGAGCGCTGACCATACTGGTGCTCTGTTTGCTGCGTGACCTTGGCCCCCAGCACCCTGTCTGACAGGAAGCAGCTCGGTGTTTCTCAATAAGATGCCATTGACCTTTGGAGAGGGACAGTGCTTCCTGGATGGCATTCCCAGACCCCTGCCTATTAAATGCCAGCAGAAGCCTGTCACTATGGCAACCAAAAAAAAAATCCCAATGTCACCAATCAATTTGGCTTGCAGACTAATGTGGGTCCTTAAGAGCCTTGACATGCACGCTGTCCTCCATGTTGCTTGAGGACTCAGGACAAGCAGGAAGCTGTCACTGCAGCTCACAGAGGAGATGCCCAGCAGTGGGTCTGCGGCGCAGCTAGATCTGCAGGGTGCCCAAGCCTGGGGGCTGAGTGAGAAAAGCTAAGTACTGTCCAGGTACTAGGACCCTTTACCCCTGGAGGAAGAGCAGGGAGTGTTGGTAGAGGTGCCTAAAGTCTCTGCCGCCCTAAGGTTTGGCTTGGGCTCCGAAACTGTGCAACGGAGCTGGGCCTGTGCCTGTGGATGTCAGGGAACCATTGAGGCTTCACACACAGTGCAGAAAATCATGCTGCCCCTCTACAGCAGGATCCCTTCTTCTCCAGCCCAGTGGGGGTGGGCGGGCGCTGAGCAATCATCTGTGAAGCAGAGATCAGCCCAGCCCCCCGGTCAGATGCAACTACCCAGCTGGGGTTTCCTGCACTGGTGGCGCCCCGTGGAAGAGGGATGTGGAGGTGACAGGGAGAGTGGGCTGCTGAACTTCTTAAGCTATTCAAGGTCACTGCATGTGAGCCCACATAAGCAAAAGCTGTTTGTTCATACATTCATTTGTTCATTCGTTCGTTCATTCAACAAGACTGTTCTCAATACTTAAGCAGAGCAAACACTAACCCTCATCTCGTGGAGCCTCAGAGGACCCAGAGCAAAGGCACAATAAACAAGAAAACAAAGCAGAACTCAACCTAAAAGTAGGAGATAGCTCAGTGGTGGTGGGAGATACTATGGAACCAGAAGTGAGACTGGGTGAGTTGACTGGGTGTGGCTCAGAGTAGTTCTGGAGCCCAGCTTTCCCGGGGGCCTGGGGCACACACAGCTCCTCTGCCAGTGAGTCTCTCAGTTCCTTGGGGGTCACACCCCTCTTCCTGGATGGACTGAGTCTACCAGGTGCCCTCTGCCATGGTAGGATGGACTTGGCTCCAGGCCAGTCAGTAAAGATATCCAGACTCTGTGCTCTTGGGTAGAACAGCAGCGGAGGACGGGGTCTCCTATTTGGCTCCTGCCGCACATTCCTGTCCTATTCCACGCCTGCCCTTCTCCTCACTCCTGGCTCCTACCCACGCCTAGGCCTATTTTCCAGCCTTTCCATTGCTTTTCTGCGCTCCTGTGGGCGTGCCGTCTGAGAGGGTGTGATTTGAGGGTCTAAGGGGGAGAGAGGGAGAAAGAGAGAGAGAGAGAGAGAGGGAGGGAGAGAGAAAGCTCCCAGGAACCCACCTTTCACCCCAGACAGACATGGTCAGGGCTGCCGAGGTTCCTGGGGCTGGCTACCTCGCATGGCTCTCACACACAGGGTCTTTAGCCCACACCCTCCTGAGCCAGCCAGAGTGCAGCGCTGGCAGGCCTTGCCAGGAGGAAATGCCAGCTGCATTTCTGTAAGCCTGGCTCAGCCTCCCCAGAGAGCCCGAGCCGCTCTGACACTTCCTCTGAGGCGTGTCCGTGGCTGGGGCCTCATGGCCCCGGGTGGGTCTCCAGGCACTGAGGCCTGTGACTCAGGGCTGGTCAGGCCGAGGCAGGATGTCAGCGCCATTCACTGGGCCACGAGGAATCTCACTCTCCTATTTATAGTCAGTACAACTGCTGGTATGTCCCGGCGAGGGGGAAGTGGCCACTGCTGCCAGCGCATTGAAGGAATGGGGGCCAGAGGCAGAACGCCACCCTTCTGACTGCCGGGGGGAGGGAGGGAACGTCCAGCTTAGGACTAGCTCTTTGAATCCAGGATGGCCAAGGCCAGCACAAAGACCTACTACGTGTCATGACTTGAGCAGGAGGAGGTGGTCACTGGGTGGCTCCGTAAGCAGGATGACATGTTGGAGGTTAGGTCAGAGCAGTGCCGAGCAGTGGGGTATCCCAAGGCCCGGAGAACATTCTCCTTCCTATGTATTGATGCCCTGAATTGCTTCATCTGCCAGTGACCCCTGCTGCTGTCAATCATCTTGCCCCACAACCTGAAGACCCTAGTCTTAGGAAATCCACGAGGGGCGGGCCCTGTTGCACGAAGCCTCTCCCTCAGTGCATATGAGCAGAGGTCAAACTGGTGTCATTCCTCAGAAGCCATCTACTTTGGTGTTTCTTCTCTGGGTTATTTTTTTATTTGAGCAGTTCCTAGTATCAAAGAGCTAGTGAATGTTCAAATTTCTCATTATCACCTAATTACTTTTTGGCGACTTAAGTTTAGATCCAAATAAGGTCTGTGAGTTGCCAGTACTCGATATGACTTTCCAGCTTCTTTTGGTCTCAAGGCCTTTTATTTTTGCTTGTAGTTTAATTCTTAGAAGAAACTGGCTGTGTGTCTTGTGGCATGTGGCAGTGTCTGGACTTGGCTGATCGCTGCCCTGTGGTTCAACAGGTCCTTTCGTCCTCTTCTCTAGGTGAACAGTTAGATGGAGAGGCCAGGTCAGGGTCAATCGGACTCTACTGGGGAGCACATAATGGGCACTCTTTTTGTGTGCGTGTGAGACATTATCAACCATTTTGTGTGTATCGTATTATATGTATAGTATATAATAATTGGTATACATACACACTCGGACACATGTATGTTTGTGTTAAAATGTGATATCATTATGATGCTTTTAATTACCATTAATTAGCCTCAATGTGGCTCAAGCTGACCCTTAACATGCCATCCTCCTACCTCTGCCCTGTCTCCACATGCTTGAGTGACAAACACAAGCCACCACACACATCCGGTATTGGATCGTGCTCATTTTGCATTGGTCGTTTGGCCCCACCAATGAAAGGATTGCCCTCCTTTAAAACTAGGTTACACACTGATTCTGTTTAATAGATACATTCTCATCTCTCTCACTGGACCCTCCCCCCTCCCCCCTCTCCCCGGGCAGGTAAGTGCCCCAGAGGGGACAAATCCTTCACTAAAGACACGGCCAATCAGAAGGAGGCCAGCCGGGGCTCACTCCCAGGCTTGCTGCTTCTGCATTACGGGTGGTACAGGTGCAAGGCACCTACTGAGGCAGAGGGTGTGGCGCTGGGAACCAGCCACGCAGGCTTGGAAGATCTGCCGTCACAAGCCCCCAGCTTCTCTCCTGATTGCACCAAACCTAACGAAGGCCCGCCAGGTTCAGTTGCTTTGTTGCACAAAGGAACTGGGAGCAGCATGGTCTGATCTCACTTGAGAGGTGCATTTGTGTTCACTCACTTTCAGGAACTCCCGGAGGACCCCGTCTTCCTCCTGGCAGGTTCCAGAGACCATTCCTCAGGCTTCAGGCCTTTCCCAGTGAGATGGATGTTTACTTGTGGAGTCTTTGCTTAGAAATCACTACGAATTAAGAAGTCAGCCTTGACGAGCTCCATACTTGAAGCTTACTTGAAGGCGTGCAGACACATCTCATCTGAATCAACAAAGCTTGAGTGTAGAAGCCAGACATGTTGGCCATATCCAACGAGTTCAAATCAAACTAGCTTTGGTTTAGGGCACGGGTGGCACTTAGAGGTAGAGCACTTGATAGCTTCCTGGCTTCCATCCCCAATACAACAGGGGGAAAAAAAGTAAAATAAAAAGGCAAGTTTACAGTAGAGTGCTTGACAGTTACAGTCTGGTTAAAGTCAAGGCTGAATGCACTGGAGATGGAGCCCGGGGTCTCGGGCATACAAGGCCAGCGCTCCACTCCTGGGCCACACTCCAACCTGCATTTCTATCTTGTGAATGGCCTGTGGCTAAAGCTGAACAGTTGTGAATGGGAGGGAGAGACATTAACAGTGGCAGGGCAGACACTTGACAAAGGTGGACTCAGCAGAGGCTGTGATGGTGGGAATCCATGGTTATTCTTATCCTAAAAAAACGTAGGGCAGACGACTTCATAAAGATGAACCAATATTTAAATAGTGGTAATCATAGATATATGCCAGGTGTCCTCTCAACTTCCAAGGTAAAAAGGAATAGTTTAGAGCCAGGCCTGTTGGCATGTGACTGTGACTCTGGCACTTGGGAGGTGTAGACAGGTAGAGTGGAAGCTCAAGGTCATCTTCAGCTGCACAATGAGCTCACCGCCAGTCTGGGCTACAAAACAAAAGCAAAATGGCCAAATGGCACGACTCAAACTTGGTGATCCAAGCTTGCTCCCCAAAGCCCACATGATAGGAGAGAACCAACTTCCTAAAGTTGTACTCTGACCTCTACACATGCTCCATGGCATACCCACTCTCACCAGTTCTCTCTCTCCCCCACCAACCCACATATTAAAAAAAGAATAGATTAAGGGTTACAAGAAAGCTAACTTCTCACTTAGAGAGAAGTCAGTGGATAAGGGTCTAGGTCATAAATCAAGAAACAGATGGATAATCATATTATTTTGAGTGCGAGGGAAACCGCTGGGGTGAGGAGGGGACGAGGCAAGGGTCTGGCTTCCTTTAGAAGCCTTTTGTCCTATCCAGTTTGTTAGCATGTTCCTGTATTAGCCTGATCACGATGGAAAAAGGTTAAAGCTAGCCTGGGACTCCAGTACCCCACATTAACAGAGAGAGGCCATTCTCACCCGTGGCCTCAGGGTGTATCATTCTCTTAAGCACCACCACATGGCCCCTGATAGCTGCAGCCAGATAGCTTATAGCTGGTGATCAACAGGGAAGATTTGGAATGTTCTGTTGGGGGCTGGGTAGAAACATGGCTCAGTGGATAAAAGCAACTGCCATATAAGCATGAGGACCTGAATTTAAATCTTCAGAACCCAGGTAAATGCCATATGCATACATCCCAAGCCGCCTATGGGGAGATGAGGGCAAGGGGGACAAGAAAACTGCATAAACTCATAGGCAAGTAGCTTGGCGCAAGCAGAAAAAAAAATAGCAAAGAGACCCTGTCTGAAGGAGGGGACTGACTGACACTTGAGGTTGTCCTTTGACCTCCATACACATGAAGAACAGAATGTTCTGCTCATTATATCCAGCCCTTGGACCATTCCAAGCCAGACTGACAGGCCTCACTAAGTGGATCACCTACTTTCCAGGAAGGTTAAAGTATCCAGGATCAGATGGAAGGATAAAGAAAGTTTGCTGGACCTGGTGGTGCAGGCTGGTGATCCTTGTTTCTTAGAAGGCTGAGCCTAGAAGATCCCAAGTTCAGAGCCTTCCTGGACTTGCCTAAGCTCAAGACCAGCTTGAGCAACTAAGAACTTGTCTTGAAATTAAAAAAAAAAAAAAATATATATATATATATATAAAGGAATTTTTAAAGCTCACTAGTAGTAGATACATGTACAAGACCCTGGATTCAGTCCTCAGCGTGTGCATGCACATACATGCACATACAAATGCAGCTCTCCAAGGAAGGGGTGAGCTGCCATTGGGAGGACAGAGTGGAGGCTGTGCTCCTGGTACTGAGACTGTACACAGGTGAATCCTGGTACAAAGATATGGAGATGAAGGCAGCAGGGGCCTCGCTGGAGCTGGGACATAGCCAGGGAAGCTCATTCCTGGGACCCAAGGTGGTGAGGAAAGAGCCAGGAGAAGGTTCACAGTTCTGAAGGACCACAGCCAAGGACCCGCTGACGATCATCAGTTCCTGCGGCCTCTCCCACCCCAGGCTCCTCATACTGCACAACGATTGATTCAGATTAGTGCTCAGGACAGCTACTTCACCCCTCTGAATCTCTTTCTCCACCAGCAAGATGTGACCCCAGGCTGTCGTAAGCATGTGCTGGGCCACGGTGGGCACTTCCCTCAGTGTCGGCTCCACCCGCCTACCTTGCCGACTTCCCTTTGACTGTAGATCCGCTATCTGTATTCCAGCTAGACTTAGGCCCTGAACATGCCCCTTACAGAGTTACTTCACTCCTGTCTGTAGAAGGGAACCAGGACATTCCCAAGTGCCTAAAACAACCTGAGCAACCTAACTGGCAGCCCCACCTCTACTAGATCAAAAGCTCCCTGAAGGAGGCAAAACTCTGTTTGGTTTTGCACACCTGTTCCTGTTTCCTTATAGGACGGGCACACTCGTAAAACTGAATATATGAACAAAGTGATAAGTGAGGCCTTCTGGAATAAAAAGTTTTTAAAAATATTTTTATTTAATTTTTTGGAAGGAGGAAGGGAGGGAGGGAGACAGACAGAGAGAATATGCCATGGTACATGGGTGGTTTACCATGTGGACTTGCTCCTGGGACTTGAACTCAAGTCACCAGGTTTGCAAGCAGACACCTTACCCCTAAGCTATCTCGCCACCCTGGAATAAAAACTTTCTAGAAAAACTGTACAAACATGAGACCAGTTGCCAGAATAGACTCCTAGAAGCTACTCCAGGAGGTTCAGTGATCATCCAAGGACAAGCAGAAGAGGCAAAATATATCCCTCCACATGGGGACTGGAAGGCAGGATGTACCACAGGAGGAAACAGACAATGAACCTACTTCGCTTGTTTCTCAACATGTTTATTAATCACTTCCTGGGCAGCAGGCACCTGGTTGGTCAGCAGCAAATGGGCCATCCCTTTGCTCTTGGGCAGCTGATGTCCAGGGCCTCACAGGTGAAGAGCAGTCAGAGTGGCTCCTGGGGACCCCAGCTGCTCACCCTGTAACTATATCATCCATGATGTGTTTACAGCAATTGTGGAGGTAGCAGAACCTGTCATATCCAGAGCAGCTGAGTCATCTTGAACTAGCTTTAGTGAACAGAAAGGGGGAAAAAAAGTGTGACTGACCCTAAAAATACCAGCAGCTAACCAGCTGTTTGGCATGGCCGAATCCAAGAAGCTGCTGTGCTAGTACCAAGGTTTAGAGTATCCTGCTCTATATCTGATTCACCCTCCTGACTCCTGCTCAAATGGTCCAATAGCAAAAATGGCCCCCAGTAGCTCAGAGCCAGTGATAACCACAAGACCTGGCAAAACATTGGGGTACCACTTTGATGACTGGCTGGGCTGAGGTTGCCAAGCGCAAAGCTTAGTCATCTAGATCTGGTGTTCCGACAGGGATGGGATAGGAGAAGACAGGGGGCTGAAATGGAGAACAGAGAGCAGTGGATAAGACAACGATAAACAGCCTCAGTACTGCTCCCTAGGCCAGTGCACAAGGTACAAGCCTGAATTACTCCTCCAGACCATACTAATAAGGTGAGAACATTGACATTCCACTTCACAGAAGGGAACCTGGCTCAGGGGGACCTCACCATACTCAGTAGGTGGGGCGCTAGGGAAGGTTGGCTTTCTTTTTAGAGAGGAGGACTCAGCCTCAGAGGCAAGGAGAGAGGATTTGAATAATAAGGGAGGGGAACTCATCAAGATGTATTTGGCATTCTCCCCTTCCCCTCTGCACATCCTACCAGCAACACACCCTCCACAGAGGCTTGAACACTGATTAGCCATCCCTAGCCCCACCTGTCCTTTGCTGGAGCAGTACCACGTAGCCTCAAAGCCAAGCCACCTGGATTCCCCAGAAACCAGAACTTGGGTAAGGCAGTGAATGCTGGGACTGAAACTGAGGCAAGGAAAGGCAAAGGTGTTGCAAGAGGACTCGAGTCAAACCTAAGAAAGAAGGGGAAATGGCTATCTTCCCATCCCACGTTGCTCAAATTCATCCACAACACAAACTCACCTGGCTGGATCGCACACTCTGGTTCCTTTAGCAGCCATCCATGCTCCAGGCTAATGTCCAGTGGTGTCATACCCTAGAAGAGCAAAACATTTCATGTGTGGGACCGTAGGGACCCCGGGGGATCCTCAGCCACAGCACAGCAAGCAGCCAAGGGTCAAGGAGTTGAGAGGTTCCCGACACGCAAGTAAAATGTGTGTGTGTGTGTGTGTGTGTGTGTGTGTGTGTGTGTGTGTCCCGTGCCTGTTTCCCTTGCTGGGTAAAGTCCTTCCAGAGTGGCATGTAGAGCAGTGTCCAGCCGGTAAGAAGGAAAAATGGACGGGTCATCAGGTAGTTTTGTCTGAAGATGATGTCACCAGTCAGCTGTATTAGCCAGGACTCTCCAGGTAACAAGTTAATGGCTCAAGTGACAGACAGATTGGCCCATAACACTGGACGATCCACCGGATCTTCATTTAGCTCAGTTGGACACAGATCCTAAGGGAGATTACCCAGTGAGCTCTCAGCATGAGTGTTGAAGAAATGCCTTCCTCGGCCTTCAAGGGGTGACCTAGACAGAAACCAAGAGGGCTGTGAGAGGGACAAATTGGGGGTGACCAGTCTTAACTTCCAGAAGTCCATGAATTATTTTGGGGGTCAACCAGGGACCAATCAGCTCAGATGGAGGTCTGGGTTTGTCTGCAAGGGGGCATTTTGTCTGTCTGTATGAATGCGGTTTACATAGATTTCATCTGTCAAAGCCTGGAATCCACAGGGAGTACGTGAATCACACAGGACTTGCAGGTGAAAGGTGAAGGCTAGGGCTGTAGTTCATCCTGGTATCCCCTGGCAACCATGTCCTTGGGTGGCAGGAGTCCATGAGGTGCTTCTCACCCAGTCCTGAGCCCCTTTACTGAAGCACACCTCATGCCTATGCTCAGCCCTCTAATATCATCCCACCCCCCACACACACCCAGGATCCAGCCAGTCCCAGAACTATCAGCTGTGTGACCCTAAACAAGTCTTTCTACTGCCCCAAACCCATACCCCATTTCCTCCACTGTCACTGTCCTCACATGAACACTGAAACACACACATCCAAAAACTGGTAGCGTTTGAACATTTCATGCCAACAGCCCAAATCTGGAAGCAGCTCAAACATCTGTCATCTGCCGAACAGATACACCAACACCAGTGCTGCGCATATGATACACGACCACTCAACTATATGGAGGGATGGCGCCTGATACACTTGAGGGCTGGATCTTGGAAGACGTGCTGAAAAGCCACACATAAGCACATAATGGATCATTTTCAGAAAAGTGAAGGAATGTGGACTCCCAGGTGAGTGGTGGGCTGAGATTGTAGGAACTGCATCAAGGGGAAAGAGGGCACTGTGGGAGGGTGGGGGGGATAAGAAATGTTCCACATCTGATTGTGAAAGTTACAAGAGTATGTACTTCTGACAAAATTATGAATGGTACGTTTTAAAAAACTGGGGAGTTGGGGCTGGAGAGGTGGCTCAGGGGTTAAGCCTCTGCCTTGCAGGCGGAAGGTCCTGAGTTTGGATCCTAGACCCCACGTATAGACGCCAGCCAGAAGCGGGGGCGACCTGCGTTTCTGGTATTGGTAGGGAGGAGCCTGTGAATGCCGGGGCAGAGTAAACAAGGAGATGAAGGCAGTCCATGGTGGTTCCCGAATTGGTCTGTGGTTCTACACACACTCACATACACATGCGCGCACACGCACAAGTGAATAAAAAAATAAATAAAATAAATAAATAATAAGAGAACTGAGTTTTCAGAAAGGTAAGAAAACAGACTGGTTTTAAGGGAAAAAACAAACATTGGCTCATATAATCGGATTAGTCAGGGCCGGCTTCAGGAATGACTGGATCCAGCAAGGACAGCACACTCTCCCTCTCTTTTTCTTCTTTGCTGGCTCCATTCACAAGTGTGCAGCAAATTAGCCACCAGCAGTTCTAAGCTGACACCTTGTCACTTTGTAGTTCCCACAGCCAAAGGAGCCTCTTTCCCCACAGCTACAGTGAAATCTCATGGGGAGGCTCAGAAGTCTGTGCCCAGCCCGGGAAAACTTACCTCTAAAGCCAGAAGGTAGGGTTGGACCCCCTCTCCCCACCCCGGGCCCCAGTGATACAAAGTAAGGGAAAAGGGGACCTCATAAGAGTCACAACCCTTCTCATAGGAAAGAGATACCACTAGAAAGAAAGTCCATGGAAGGCCAACAGAAAGTCTCCCATCTTAACCAGGGAATGGCACCGTTACACACCTCCCCATCCAGACCACCATGCTCAAATCCAGGGCTGTTTTCCTGTGACATCACGAGCTCCTCTTGTCGAAAGTCAAAACAGAAAGCAGCCTGGGCATGTGGCGTCGATAGGATTCCAGCAATCTGGAGACAGGCAGAAGGATTCTGACTCCAAACCCAGGCTGGACTATATAGCAAGACCATTTGTCAAAATAAACCCAACTAGGAATAGAGCTCAGTGGTAGGGAACTTGGCCAGTGTCGAAGTTTGCTGGCATGTTGCTGACAAATTGTCAACCAAACAGCTTAAGGAGGAACAAAGGGTTTTATTCTCTCTTAACAATTCTTGGATACAGTTCCTTGTCCATGTTAGCAGGAGAGCCCATCCCAACACCAGGAGCCGAGGAAACTGGTCACACTATCTCCACATAACTGAGAGAGGGACAATCCTTACTTACCAGACCAGCATATCAAAGGATGCCAACTTCCTCAACCAGCCCTCTCCATCTTATTCACCTGCCCATCATGAACTGGACCTCCCCCATCAATAGACAATGTCCTCCTGCAGGTTTGCTCAGAGCTTAACAACTAATTCTTCGTAACTGTGCCCAGGGCTCAAATCTTCAATTATCAAACTGACTCCTGTATTGACTCCTGTATCTAACTATGACAGCTAGAATATGCAAAGAATATCTGGTGCTTACCCAACAGCCAAGCCAGTCAGGAAGTCCAAACAGGCACGTGCCCCCAAGTCAGCTGGCAAGAGAGAGAAGAGGCCAATAGAAGCCACTGGCTGTTGAGTTGTGGAAATCTAGACTTGAGACTTCTGAGAAAGGGCACCTCCATGTGTCCCCAGGCTTCGGTGACCCACCTCAAGAAATTCAGGGCAGAGACAAGAACTGCAGCTCTGGATTTCAGAGTCCTCACAGTGTTCAGCCAAGGCTAGAGAAGACACGTCTGTGAAAGGTCATCCTCGTAGGAGAAGGGCAGAAGGCACCAGCCACCCTATGGAGACACAGCCTTCACCTCCTGAGCTGTTTAGCACCAACTACCGTTCTTAGAGCTGGTTCCCCTCCAGGCACCAGCGCGCCCTGGCTCCAGTGGCCGCCTGAAAGGGAAGGGAAAGGCAGCAATGATGTCACCTGTAATGCAACTGCGGGCTAGAAAGCAGAAACACTTCCTGCTATGCGCATCAGATGAAGATGCAGGCCTACCCAAGGTGCTGGCTGTAAGCAGACCACAGGGCCAGGCCTCCTCCTGTCACTGTACCTGTGTTCAAATGGGACCACTGGTTTGGCTGCCACTGGAGCTGAGTTGTTGGTGTACCAGGTAAGCCATGGAAGCTGAGGGTGGTCTCCCAGCCTTACTCCCGAGGACGGGGTGAAAGGCCAGAGCCAAGGACCCCATTTTCCACTGAGATGCTGGCCGAGAGAGGCCGCCTCAGATTCCTGCTTTGTGGATACCACTGTAAGGGTGTGCCCGCTCCTCCAGAGACCCGGGTGGAGAGGCGGGCAGGAGCCAGGATGAGGAGTGTGGAGGGAGAGGGTGGGAAGAGTGGCCCAGCTCACTCGAGGGTCCTCTTTTCTGGGAGCTGGCCCAGAGCTTGGGGCTGCAGGAAAGTGGTGTTCTCAGATCCCAGGTTCTATCCACCAATTCCTGGACAGGTTGGGTCTGCAGACTTGGGAACAGCCCACCCCTTCCTGAGGTCAGCATCACACTAGTGCTCAGCTCTGCTGACCTGCTCAGCCACCCCTCAGCCAGCGCTTCTAGAGCTGCTTTGGAAGGAGGACGAGTCTGCTGGAGACCATGGTACATGAGCAGCCAGAACCCATGTCACCTCTGAGCTAGGAAGCAGCAGGCACAGGGGTCTTGCTATTGCCACCCAGCAGCTGGTGATCTGAGCTCAGACTGTTCCTGTCTGTAAAATGGACCTAACCCCACTCTACCTACCCATCTACCTGTAGCTGGCAGTGGGCAAGACTGAGTAGTGTCTGTGGGTTCAGGCTAGCTGGGTACACTCTTGGCATCTGAACACTAAGGAAGTGACCTGCTATGTGGTCACATCTCCACCTCTGGATCCTGGGATCAAGTGCCCATTGTTGAGCAATACAATAGCTTTCCTCTGTGTTAACTAGGAATACCACTATTATTACAGAAACGTTTCTGCTCTTGGGGATCAGAGCTGCACATTTGAATCCTAGTTCCACTGTATCCTTGTTGTATCCTCCGGTAAGATCCCCTCTCTCCTAGACTGCTTTCAATCTGAAAATGAAGGACGAAAAGCCGAGCAACAGAGAAAGGACTGAAATTGAAAGCTGGTTGGCTGTCAAAGGTCCCATCCTCAAAGGAGCTCTGCAGGCAGAATGTAGAGGACCCTCTGCCGTTACCTTTGTGGGCAGGTATATCCCTATGGTTCCCCTTGGCTGCTTAACAGAACATAAGGAATCCAAAGGGGAAAAAAAGAAACCAAAACAGCAGCCCTGAGCTCATCTTGACCCCTGTGATTCTGATCCAGTTGGTTTTGGCAGGACCCAGCACAGACGTTTTAACACTTTCTGAGGGATTCCTGGGTACAAACGGTGTCAAGAAGCACTGCAGGGCCACCTGGCCATCAGGCAGGACATCCTTGCAAGACCTCAGCTTTCTGGCCAGAGAGTCAGCGGCCATCACACACTCCCATTAGTGAGAAGAAATCCATGCTTCTGAGAGCCCGGCACTGTGGCTACCGAGTGAGGAGCCCCTCGTGATAACAGAGCAAGGGCCAAAACAGCAGCCCCGCTCATGGGAGATATTGTTAGATATAGGCATTTATGAGCCTCTTTCTTCCTTTTGATGAACCATCTATAGCATTTGAAGACAACTTTCACTTTTTCAAATAAATGCTCTATATAGCCTTTGAAGGCAACTCTTTCATATTTTGATGAAATAAGTTTTCTTCTGATGTACTACTGTCTTTATGTGCATGTATATGTGATTTGCATGTGCAGACATAGAAGCTGGAGGTTGATGTCGGCACTCTTTGTCACTCTATCTTATTTCAGGGGACAGGGTCCCTCGCTGAAAGTGGAGCTGACTTGGACAGAAAGGTCAGTGAGCCCAGGGATCCTCCCGTTCTCCCCAGCACCGGAAGTGCAGGTGTGTGCCGCCACAGCCAGCTTCTTCCCCGTGCGTGGACATACATGTGCCGTGGCACACATGTGGAGGTGAAAGGACAGCTTGCAGGAACTGGTTCTCTCCTCTAACCATGTGGGATCCTAGGAGCCATTGGGTTTGATGGCAAGTTTCCTTACCCCACACCACCACCTCACTGGCCTATGGCATCCTATCCATCACTCTACCTTATTCCTTTGAGACAGGGTCACACTGCTAGGCTGGTTGCCGGAAGATTCAATGATCTTCCCTTTTTTTGGTCCCCATAGTACTAGAGTTACAGTGTGTAGTTTTTTATGTGGATGCTTGGGATTTGAACTCGAGCCCTATGCTTGCAGCAAAGCACTGTTATTCACCGAGTCATCTATCTTTCCAGCCCCTGATGACTCTCCTCCTACTTTCTGTTTTGTTTTTAATGTGGCTTCTAGGGACTGATTCACACAGCAAACACGTCACCAACTCTACCATCTCTCCAGTCCTGTGTTATCTTTTGCAAATGCTTTGGAGTAAGGAATGAGGAACACAGGCAGGTTCAGAGGTGGAAAAAGCAGGGTAAGGGGAACTCAGGACAGGGGGCTGGCTGAGTTGAAGTTAGAGCTGTTTCATTTCATCAACCCAGGGAAGTTTTGCTAACTTCTTTGACTACTGCGGGTCTGAGATTCTGAAACCACCTCAGCCCCACACACCTTCCCCCAGAAAGGGTTAAATCCCACCTGTGTTTAACAGTACCTTGGAGCTGAGTCTTCTGGCAGGAAGCCAGGAGGCAAGCAGCCGAGGCTCCTATGCGAACTGGGACTCTTGGAGCTGGAGACACAGCAATGGAAGATGGAACAGAGCACACAGTCCGGAGGCCAGCAGGAAGGAAGGACGGGGGCAGCTGTGCAGCATGTATCAAACCCTTGAGGTCATCTTGCCAGGTGAGGAGCATTTCCAAGCTGGTTTCTGGGGGAGGTTTGAAAACATCTCACTGATAACTGTCCCTGATGACTCAAGGTCCTTGAGATACTGGGTCACCCAGAATCCTCCTGCTCTGTCCATCTGCAGACAAGCCACAGCAGCCTTGGCTGACAGCAAGACTCTTGCTTTGAGATTTGCACAGTGGTGGTGTTAGGGAAAAGAGGCATGTCAGAGCGGTTCCTGTTTAGAGCCCAAAGGGTGACTTCAGGAATCATCCTGGATTGCCCTACCTACTTTTGCTTTGCTCTGAGATTTCCCAGGTTCTGCCTTCCAAAGTCAGAAGTGCCGGCCGACGCCATTTCTGCCTGGAATTTTTACATGGGATACAGGATCCAAACTCAGGTCCTTATGCTTTCAAGGTAAAGTCTTAACCCCTGAGCCATCTCTCCAGCGTACCCCGCTCCAACAACTTTTTTCACATGTACTAGGGGACCTAGAATGTAACCTGCACAGCCTTCCCCACCTCCTAGTCAGTCCCCAAAAGAGAAGTGGCAAAAATGCATGTGAATCACCGTGTGGGCCAAGTTCGTGGTTTTGACCACCAGCAAGTCCGTATTCTCTCATCTGAGGGAGGGGTTTACATTCCAGTCAGATCCCAGGAAGTCTTTTCCATCCCAGAAGGGGGGTCAAGGTGGCTGGTGGCTGCCGATGCACATGGCAAGAACAATGAGGATTTTGAGGGGCATTATGACTGAGTCAGAAAACACAGCTGCCCCTGAAAGCCCCTCATTTCTCTTGCTGTCCTCGAACACTTTCCAACTGGTAAGCCGTCATCCAGTTGGCGGGGTAGAGATGCTGGACCCTTCATCATCCATGGTAAACGGTGGCAGGTGCTATCACTCCAGGGGCTCCCCAGAGGCACAGCACCCTCCCCATGACACACCCACAAATAACCACCTTCTATTCCATTCACAGTTCCTTATAGCAGAAGGCACCGACTGTGTTCTAAGAAACACGACCTGGTCTCACAGGAAGGGTTTGCCACCCGGAGTGACAGAGCTCCTAGGCCCAAGTGTGCTTCTAGGGCCTGTGGAAGGAAAGAGGGGTCTCTAGCCTTCTCAGGGCCCTGGTAAGACTGGGGAGGAGAAAAGCAACCTAGACCAAGAAGCCTGGGGGTAGACTGGCACTGCCTTCCCTTTCGCCAGCTCCTGTGGAAGAGGAACACACAGGTGAGACTCTCCTGACCCCTGCAGAGGGGGCACTGATGGAGCTACCCTTACCATCCTCAGTCCCATTTCAAAAGAAACCTGAAAGAGGTAGTGGGTTGGCAAGACGATGCAGCACATAAAGGCCTTCCCAGTGAAGCCCGGAAACTTGAGTGCACTCCCTGGAAAACGAGTAAAGGTGGAAGGAGTTGACTTTTGACCTCTACGTGCATGCTGTGGCATGTATATATGCACATGGGCACACAGAAAAGAAACCAGGTGAAAAGGAGGTGGAGGCAGGGGGATCAGGAGTTCAAAGTCATCTCTGGCTACTCTAGTGAGTCTGAAGCCAGCATGGGCTGCATGAGACCCTGTCTCAAAACAAAACACAAGAAGAGAGAGGACTTCTGTTTCAGTCAGGTCCTCTCCTGCTGTGGGACACAAGCGACCTCACGTTACCTAAGACACCATAGCGGGACCATAGCGGGTGGATGGGAGCTGCTGCTTGAACTTGAAGCCCATCTCGGCACTCCTGCTCGGTCCTACACGCAGGCCATTGGCAGATCCATGACATTCCACCACGATGATGGGCAACCAAGATATTATCTGTAGACTTCTGGGATGTCTTGCAAGGTTTTAGGTTTAAAAACACACTGGGAATTGCAGAATTTGAAGAAATGAAAAGGTGTGGATGACCACAGGAGGTCTGAGAAGATGGCTCAGAGGGTAACGGTTTGCGCTGAGCAAGCACAAGGACCTCCAAAAGCCAAGAGTGGCCAGTGCATGGGTAAATCTGGCGCTGGGGCACACGGAGACAGGCAAGAAGGTGGTGAACTCCAGGCTCCGTGAGAGGCACTGCGCTGAAGAGAGTACCTTAGGCCTTCTCTGGCCTTGTGCATAGACGTGCATATGCACCCCACACGCATGCATCAACCACACACAGGGAAGGGAGGGAAGAAAGGAACCAGTAACTGAATTTTTTTTTTCTTATAGAAAGCTGGGGGGAGGGAAGCCTAACTTCCAAAATTAGGGTTTTACTGAGGACTTACCATTTCTTCTGCTTCGGGCCTGTGAGAGCCTCTAAGCAACAGGGCACTGGGTCTCTAATGTCAGGCCCTTTTATTCAGGGCACCAAGACTGGCATCTACCTTGTTCACACTAGAGGCCTGCCTTGCCTAGATGGGGACAGGCCCAGGAGTTCTGCCCTCTGAGCAGGAAACACTTCTTACAACTTGGTGGTGACAAAGCACATTCCCTAGAGGACAGGGGGATCTGTGACCATGTCTTTCACACCTGGCAATAGGAATGATCCACTTGACTTCACAGAGCAAGGTAAGGATGGAAGAAGCAAGCACACAAAGTGCTTGGCACGCTCAACTAGTGCCTCTGCTCCTTGCCTGTCCCCCACCCCCAAGAGAACAGGATGGGGTCAGGAGCCCCACTGCATCGAGCACTAATGAGAGACCCAGGCACCTTCCCCACTCACACTGAGACCCAAGCCTGCGCCAGCCCTCCCAAGCTGCACCCATCCCAGCTGGAAGGTTCCGTCCCTAACCAAGAACACACCCCTCTACTCTACCAGCCAACCAAAGCCCGAGTGGTCCCAGCACACACACTGGGACACAAGTCACCTGCACTCTGGAATATGAACATGTATGTTTTGTCTGCTGAAAAGCACATCCCCACGGCTCCTGCAGCCTCCCCAGGCCGTGTCCCTACGTGCATGCAATGCCCACTCCTCGATTACTGGTCACATAAGCCTACTTACTCTGCCCCTGGATATTTGGGTCTGTCTTTGTGAAGCTGGGGTCTGCCCATCTCTTAAGGATTGTCAGATAGACCAAAAGCACATCTGTGTGAGGACTCAGGACTGTGCTCGCATAGCCAAATCAGTTCAGTCAAGACCCAGCATGGTCATCACTTCTTGCTCAGCACTTCAAGACTTAGCCCGTCTTTTCTGGACCCTAGTCATTCCCTGTGTCAAGAACTCCTTTTATATTCTCCTACTCCAACAAGCTATATACTACATGACATGGCTTGAATGTAAGTTGCCCCTCTCCACCCCAGACTCGTGTTTGGTTGTTAATGTTTGGCAAGGTCGTGGCACCTTCAGGAGTTGGATGGAACCTTGCTGGAGGAAGGCAAGTGAGAGGGGCCTTAAAGTTTGGTAGCCCAGCTCTGTTCTCTCTGCGTTGATGGCTGATGAGTCTTGAACAGACCTCCCGCTTCTACCTCCAGCTATGCCTTCCTGCTATGTGATTCCTGCCATAATGAACTATGTGCCCTCTGAAACGGTCAAATAAACCTTTCTCCTTAAGTTGTGTATGAGTGCTGTCTCACAAGAAGAGTAACCCTGCAATGTTATGCTTTGCCTACTGCCTCCCATACCCTAAGCATGGTCCACGAGTACCTGCTGCACCAACTCCTAAGTCAAGGCTGATCCAGGGCCCCCAGATGGGTTCAAATGTGGAAGCCACACTGGCAACAGGCTCTTTCTGGGACACTCGGGGACATCCAGGTGTGAGTGCTGCGAAAGCGGTCTCACTACCATGGTTCAAGCAGTGCTTGATGAAGATGCTCAAACACAGAGGCGGGGCAGGGTTGCAGGACCACCATCTGATGTGCTAGGCCACAGCTCTGGACCTGTGGTCACTTCCAAACACCAGCTATCAACTCAGTTCCACCAGCCTCCCCTGAGTCCTGACTGCTGGCAGGGCACAGTCCATCAGTGACTTGGGGAACACCCTTCTTCCAGGGCTGACAAGTCACCAAGGTTTACTGGGGAGCAGCAGCAGGGAGAGGAGGCTCCCATTGAATATAGAATCCCTAAAATAGCCAGCAACCGATAAAAACATGATGGAACAAAAAGAAAAGCCAACTAGATATCAGTCCTTGTTTGGAATGTACTTTAGAGAGAAAGCTATGCATCAGACCCAGAGTCCTGTGGAGGAACTGACCTAGAAAGAGAAGCTAGGCTTTCAGGTCAGGGGACAACGGCCTGTAGGGTCCTGCCCTCTTTTCAACCACCCCAATGAGTCTACTTTAGAACAGTCAGCTGTAGAGAGAGGGGCCAAGAAGGCTCCACTGGATTTCAGCTTTCTTGGCCTGCTGGCCTGACCCTCCCTAGTTAGACATTCTGGTCTACAATTCACAAATCAAGGAATCTGAAACTCATCCATCAGAGCAACTGGCTTTAGGATAATTAAACTCTCTGCTCAGGGCTCACTCTCAGCCCCGAGGTTCCCCCACACTTCACAGCTGCTGCTCGGACTGGGCTCCCCCTGCAGCAATGCTGTCTGGGCCCAAAGCTTATGGCTTGCATACCACAGTGCATAACTCGGCCCCCTGTGGGTAGAGATGTGCCCCTTGGCACTGCTGGACCTGATTTTGGACACACCTGTCCACACAGACACACACATCTGCTCTCCAAGTCAATGCTTCAGTGGAGAAGCCAAGGCCAAGGGTGGGTGGAACAGAATGGCAAAGATAACAACTGTTACTGCTTTTTAGCAGCAGCAATTCCCGCTGAGGGTGCACACAAGACAAGCCGACCAGGAAGACATAAGGCCCGTTGGATGGGAAAAACCCATGTTGAAGGATGCATGGATCCTTTGCACACACAGTTAGCAGAATCTACAAGCCACTCCCATCCCACCTCATTACAAGTTTTGTTTTTGTTGTGAATCTGTGTTGCATGTGGGTGGGTGAGTGTGCCCATGCATGTGTGTATGTAAGAGCACTTGAGTGTGTGCCTGTGGAGACCCAAGGGTGACAATGGGAATCATCCTGGATTGTTCTACCTACTTATTGCTTTGCTCTGGGGATTTCCAGGCTCTACCTTCCAAGGCTGGAATTGCAGGCTGCAACCATATCTGCCTGGCATTTTTTATGTGGGTTCAGGGGATCTCGGGTCCTTCTGCTTTCTAGGCAAAGGCTTTACCACCTGAGCCATCCCCCAGCCCATAAAGTTTTATTATTATGCCTTACCTGCTAAGCTATCTTGCTGGCTATGGATGTACTTTTTACGTTGCTGTCAGACTTCAGTAACATCATGGTTTAGAGATGTTCTTCGACTTACAATGGGGCCATGTCTCAGTAATCCTACTGTAAGCTGAAAGTGCACCTCATCTAATCTACTGATCAGTTCACTCAACAATGGAGCAGACTACAGAGTTTGCTTCCCCTTGAGATCATGGAGCTGGCTGGGAGCTGCTGCTCTGCCATAGCCCGGCACCAGGAGAGAGGCTCACAGCGAGCACTGCCAGCCCAGGAAAAGACCCAGGGGCTGAGAGCTGTCTCTAGTAAATGCTTATTGTTGAGCAGGGATGTCAAGTCGTGCCTGCCGGCATACCACATGCAAAGCCTTCACTCACACACACACACACACACACACACACACACACACACACACCTACCTGTGTATTATTTTTACACATTCTGTATAGTGCAGAAATCCTAGTTGAACCTTCTCTAGTTGTAAGATATGGAGCTCGAGGCAAACAAAACTTGCTATTTGGTTGTTTACATTAGAAATGTGCTGCCAAGCTGGAGAGATGGCTCAGGGGTGAAGACTCTCTCTCCAAATAGAAGGTCCTGAGTTCAGATTCCCAGGTCCCACGTAAAAAGGCCAGGCGGAAACAGTGGTGGTCTGTACTTCTGACTCTGGTGGGTGGAGTCTGGAAAATCCCAGAGTGAAGCAAAGGAGGTGGAAGCAATCCAGGATGATTCCTAAAGTTACCCTTGGCCTTCCATAGGGACACACAGTGCCCTTTGATACACACATACTAAAAATTAATTAATTAATTTAATAATGTGCTGCCACCTGTTTCTGATCCATACTTGCTAGTTTACACCCTCACAGGCTAAATGCAGAGCACGGCAGTGAACAAAAGCTGCTGAACTCTCAAGGCCAAGTAACAAAGTAGCTCAAAGTACCACAGGGCAGCCCAGATTCCAGCCCTGGCAGACGTGTGGCTATTTGGGCAGCTCGCCCACAGGCTGGGCAGCTCTTACTGTAGACAAGAAACGAGCCCTAGAAAACTGGACTCTGCCCTGTCCTGGGTGATGGCTGCTGTCACCTTAATTAAGAAGAGGTTTTCTACAGAGCCATGCTCTCTTCCTCTGGGTCTTCAGGCCAGAGAGACTTTGAAATGTTCCAGGTTTTAGGAAAGGGCTGCATGTTATGCAACACCCCAGCGGGGCAGCACCTGTAATCAAACATATTAATATCTCCGCAGTGAAGCTCATGAATATTCACACACCCTAGGATAAATATAGATTGATAGTCTCGGGTCAGTCTGGGTCAGGTTTCCCCCCACACATTCGGTTACAAAGGCAGCAGCTTGAGTTTTTTCAGAATTCTACCAAGTTCAGAAGTGGGAGGCAGGACACAGGCCTGCAGCGGCAGTTAACAACGTGCCGACACCCTGTCTAGACCACACACCCTGACCTTGGTTGGACAGCACCCCGGCTCCAGCCAGCCAGGCCTCGGTGTCACTGACACAAGAACGCACACACAAGGCACACAGTTAAAGACACACTGGATGAATCCACGCTACCAGATGTCTCTTCCCTCTAAAGAACAGCTACTAACACGATCGCTGCAAAGTGGAGAAAGTAACATTGAGTGCCAACTTTGACTGGAGCTGATGCTAAGCGGAGAGTTTCTCCAACTCTGTTCAAGACAGGACAGGGAACTTTCCTCTGGTCACTTCTGCAGCCTGCAGAGCAGGTCAAGGGGTGGGAGCTTAAATTTTAAAACTCCATTCTTCTCCTCCCGTGGATGCTTCTCAAAGCCTATGGCCAAAGTGCCATTTGGAAATCTAAAATAATTTATCTCATCACAAGTTATTAACACTTAATTAGGGGAGAGGAAGTACTAATTGGAGAAACTGGTTTCAGATGTTTTAATTATACTAAAGGGGTTTCTATATATATTAGTAGCAGCACATCTTCCCAAAGCATAAAATAGCTAGAAAGCCTAAACTTAAAAGAAAAAAAAAAAAGACTACTGTAATACACATTTCCTAACATGAAGATGAACCCTCTCCTAGAAATGCATGGCTCTTTGCATTAGAGGATATCTGAAAAGATTTCAGGAATCATGCCCACCAGATGTCCTGGAATTCGGTGGATGTCCCCTCTCTTTAATGCAAGACGGTTTCAAGCATTCTGAAATGTCATGCCCTCTGTCTCTTAAATGACTACTCCTCCAAATGGCTACCAGCAATTTCCTCATCGCCTGAGATTTCTAAACCCCAAATTGGGAAAGGCGTTCTTGATTTCACTGGTGACTCCCACCTCACCCTGGCACTGGGCAGATTTGGTGGAAGTGATTCTCCTCCCTGGGAGTATTGCAAAACGCTTTGGGCCCGGTTGAACACAGTTCTGGGTGCGAGATGGTGGGAGAGGTGGGGGCCCGCAGAGGAGCGCGCACCCCTTCAAACGCCAGACACTTGGGAGAGAGTCCTAATTAGTGATAGCATACCTGCCCAATAAGACCCAAAGCTGGTGGGGATTCCAGTTTATATGTCAAGGCTGACTGTCACAGACACCTGCTACAGTACTAGCAACTCAGCCTCCTGGTGGGAAGCCCAATAAGGCATTGTGGAGAGGACACAGGCAGGCATCCTCACTGACCCTCTGCAGAGCTTGTGTTACCCTTTGGCAAATACGGACAGGGTACGCACAGCCCAGGTAAGCAACACAGGCCTGGCCAGAGTGAGGTATTTTAATTTCTGGATTCTGTTCCCTTGGTCACCTCTTACCCTGAAGGGGAAAAAAACATCTTTTGAATGACAAGAAAAACAATTTTCAAAAAAATTAAAAAATGTTCCTTGTCACTTTTTATTTTTTCCTTGAGGACACAGTTTTTCTCTGAAGATGGTAACATGCTTTGGTGAAAACCCCAAGTACGTAACTCTAGTCCCCTGGGCTGCTTGCTCTAATGTGATTACACATCTAAATGCAATAAACGGAGCAAAGTGGTATTATTTTTCTGGGAAAAACCAACATCATAAAAGGGTCTTTATTGAATCAGAGGCCCGTGAACTGTTCTCTTGCCTAATTATGGCTCCCAAGTGAATGAGGCTGGGTTTCCAGGCAGGGCTCCTCGCAAGTCTCCGGCCCAGAGAGCGATGGGATATTTGTCACAACTTGTCTAATTATGACAAAATCTACCCAGAGGATGGACAGGGAGGATGCCAGGAGAGACTGGCAGCGGGGATCCAGCAAGGGAGGCTGGGTTTCTACCTCCTGTTTTTAGAGGCTGCTCCTCAAGCTCCATTCCCACCCCCTTACATTCAAAGTTGGGATCCTGGACACCCTGCCCCTTTTCCAGGGTCAAAGCTTAAGTGCTTTTCCGGCACCCCCACTCTGCCCGCCTCTGAGCCCATTTCTATAGAAAAGGCCTATTGTGGAAAAATGATCTTTTGCCAGATGTTTCGACATGCAATTTTCGGCCAAGGTTAGCACGTGGGCATCTAGACGGGGGCAAAGATGAGCACTTGCTGCCACCAGACACAAGAGGACAGGGTGACAGTGGGTGGGTGGGTGGGTGTGTCCAAAGTCCTGGCCAGGAGAGCTCACCTTCTGCACCAACAGCTGGAGCAAGTGATCTGCTGGACTCTCCCACATATGCAGGGTCTGATCAAGCACACTGGATACTAAAATTGTGCTTATACTTTAAGTCCCAGTTCTAAGTGTCTGCTTAATGCCACCTTGCCCCTCCCACTAGCCTAGCCCCTCCAACAGGTTCCAGCAGTGATCACATGAACATACCCCTGGAAAAGTAGGTGCTTTTGGCATCACCCCCTTTTCTAAAGTTCTTGTAGGTGAGTCTCCCCGGCAAGGACTTTTCTTCCTTGTAGTTTTCTTTTCTCCACAGATATCAAGCCAAAACAAGCAGGCTCACCAGCCTCAGGCCACCCTGCCTTGACCTCTCTGGGGTTTGTTCACGGGCACCTATGGGCCCAGCCATGAACTCTGTCATCACTTGGGGACAGCTACGGCAGCCTGGCCTCTGCCATGTGTTTGGCATTTTTCACAGGCATTTGTGCTTATTTCTCATAATACCCTAAAATGAGAGCTTGAATCACGAGGCAGGGAAACTGAGTCTCAGGAAGCCTCCACCCAGCCAGTCTTCAGAATGGCCAGGCTTCCGACTGCAAAGCCAATGCCTTTTCCCTAACACTGTCTTCAGCAGAAACGCCTTTTCCTTGACAGGGCTCTTGGCGAAGAAGCATGATGCCCTTTCTTTTCGGAATCGGGGGAGGGGAAGGGGAGAAAAGTGCTAGGGAGACTAAAATCTAAGCCCCTGTTACCAAGGGAGAGGAGCCAGCATCTGCTCTTGAACCCCACACCCCGCCTCCCCCAGGGGCAGAAATCCAGCGAGAAGAAGCCGGCTGCTTGAACGCGAACCACAGAGTCTTCCCCGGCCCATCCAAATTTCGCAGCTGCACATCACTGAATTCTTCCCACACCCCTCTAGACTCCTCCACCCGGTAGCCCGCCCTCCTGCCCTCCTCCCCTGTATCTATGCTTCCCAGCCAGGACTCCTCCCAGAAATGCCCAGGCCACAAGGGGGTGCAGTCTATTAAGTTTCGGCTGCCTGCTGGACAGACAAGGCACTTTCAGACCCCAGAGTAGCCGGGCTGAGATTAAAATCACACCAGTTCTTTCCACAGCGCAGCCAACACAGGGGTCTGACCACAGAGTGATTTTCAACTTCCCCAATCCCCCAGGACATACCAAAGGGGAGGAGGGCGAGGGAGGAAGCACCCGCACTAGGTTCAGAGGTCATCTGCTTGTTCTTTCTCACCCCCTCCTCCCGTCCCTCCTGTAAGCCTTGTTCCCTATCCAGGGCCAGTTAAGGCAACCAAACACTAGACCTCCAAAAGTAATGGCCAATTCCTACCTCTCTTTAGCAATTCTAGATTAAAAACATCACTGTGCCACAAGAACGTATAAGCTCCACAGAATTCTGATCTCTCTGACCCCCTCCCCAATCTGATAATTATCCATGGCATTTTTTTTGAAATATCAAATTATTTCACTCCTGCTTCCCTGTCCCACAGTACAGTATGCTGAGCTTGCCACTGAGCTAATGAGGAAGCCAGTCTGGAGCTACCAGAGCAACTCAGATGCCTTTCCTGGACCCTTTCTCCAAGTGTGCTAGAAGAGGTGTGGGGAAAGGGGGAGTGCAGTTAGAGGTGGAAGGCTTCGGGTTGGCTGTGCTGAAGAGCAGATATGCAAAGCAGGCACATCTGCAGGCCACAATTCCTTTAAGGTCTGCACTGGCAAACACAGACCTACACAGTTGTGCTACAAGCTAGAAGCCACACCCAGATGGCTGGGGGTAAGTACACCAAAGGCCAGCAGTGAGATCTGGGAGATGTCCTTCCCTTCTGAATCTGTCTTGGCTCTATGCCCCTCCTCCCACCTTCCTGCTGTCAGGATTGAAGGGAAAGTCAGCATGGGCAGTAAGACATAAAGCTATCTTACTCACAGACTTATCCCTGCCTCTGCCACCCTGCTTGGCACATGGGGAATGGATATTAAAAACCAAAGGGCCAAAACTCAGACAGGGGAGGGCTCCTAGATAGGCCCTTAACTTCTGACATGAAGCCACTGCACATAGTGGGTTGAGTAACTCTTGCCCAAGGCCATTTGCCAGCAAACAACAGCCAGCCTGTGAACCTGCCAGACCCACAAGCCTGAGGTCTCCTTCATGCTGCACCTTTCTTAACCAACATATATACTTACAGTAGATTCAAAACATAAGTAGTGTGTGTGTGTGTGTGTGTGTGTGTGTAAACTACCCATGGTTGGTTGTGACAGGCATTGTGCACACTTTCATTCAAACCTTGCCACACCCTCCAAGGTAGGAATCATAACCCCTGATTTGCAGGGGAGAAACTGGACACAGACAAGTCACCCAGCCAAGGATGCTCAGCGGGCAGCCGGGTCAGAACTAGAGCAGTAACACATTAGGACCTGGGATGTATCTTAGTGGTCTTCACAGGGCTTTCAGGAAAAAAAAAAAAAAAAAAAAAAAAAAATCATTTGTGGAAACCAAAGTGAACCTTCCTTCTGAGACAAGTCTTTTCCAAGGACTTATCACACAATTGCACAAAAGTACAGCAGACCTGACACTGGCCAAATATTTACCAGCTGCAGAGTCACACACCAGCTCAGGAAGGAAGTCAACTCCATGAAATAGGTGAGCGCTCAGGGGGTTGCCAGTCAGTGGAAGACTCTTGGTATCCTGGAGAGTTTGGACAATTTAATTCTGGGCAAAGGGGCAGCAAAGAAGATTTGGGGAAGAAGTTGGAAGGCCAAGTGGATTGGCACCAATGAAACCCTGGGGTAGGGGGGTGGGGGAGTGTTAAGTATCAGAATTTCCAAAGTTGCCAGGTCTGGAAGGTAGAGACTAGAGAACCGGTTTCTCCTTTGTCATTTCTATTCGGCTGGGCAAAACCTGATCTCTAATCTTTAATATATTGGGATTTTATTAAAAACCTAGAAGAGCAAGGTTAATTACCCTCAGGTTGTAATTTACTTTAAGAGTTGAGCAAATGCAAGTTTCCTCCCAGGAGGCAGAACCTGAGTTCAGCCTGGGTTTCCTTGGCGTCTGGCTGAAATCCTTCCCCTCCCACCAGCTTCCCACCTTGCATTTAGCTGCTTCCTGAAGAAGGCTCAAGCAGGCAGCGCAAACAAGTGTGACATTCCAATCACTTCCACCGGAAAGAAAGCTTGAGATAGTCATCTTCAGAGGATGGGTTTGGGAAGCAGTGAGGTGGGACCAGGAAGAAGGTGTCTGCCACAAGATGCCATAAGCATTCAAAAAGAATCAGCTGGCATCACAAAGCCCTCAACTAAAACACATCCTAATGCATCTGCTTAAAGCAGAAAGCCCCAGTGGAGGCCAGCCTAGCTCAGCCCACTGCTTAACTGAGTCAATCTTTTCACAAAGGAAAAAAAGCCAAGAAAGAAAAAGCGAATCACTCACTGCCTCCAAATAAATGAAGACCCTAGTCATTTCCTAACGATTCCTAAAACCCTGGCCAGCTCCTGAGAGAACAAGCCATACCAGCCCACCCTGGGCTGGGCCAGAGGTGCTAAAGACTCATTCTCAATGAGTTACTAGTCCTACCAGCTCCAAAACTGTCCCTCCAAAGTGAATGCAATGCCACCAATTCCAGGTCCCTTGCTGCAACTCACCATGGCTGTTTTATGACCACAAAATGCTGTAGAGATTACCACTTCAGTTTTACTTTTCGATTCTGATCTCCAGGGTCGGGAGAAGTACTGGTTCAAAGGGAGAACTTAGTTTTCCCAATCTGATTCAGCACCCTAAAGAGAGCTTGTTTTTCTTAATCAGGAACAAGACCTCCAGTTGAAGTTCCACCAGTTCTACTTCTAAACAACTTTGTCTCAAAATGAAAGTCAGTCAAGATGCTCAGAAATCTATCCCATCGTCAAAAAAAAAAAAAAAAATTCTTCCATCCTTCCAACAACTGCACATTCCACCAACTGAAGCTTGTAGGCCAAACTTGCACAAATAAAATTCAAGCTATGTTCCTTCCTGGGGGTCCTAGACCCATCCCCACCAAGTAACCTCAAAGTTCTCAGGCTGTCCTCTTTTCCAGTCCCCTCTACCCTGACATGTTGCCAAACCAGGGACAGCCGTCCTAGTGTGACTATTCCACACGTGTTCCACACACCCCAGGGAGCCCGTGGGAAAATGCCTCTTTTATGACTCTTTGCACAACTTCCCAAGAGATAGGCCAAACCTGGCCTGGCTGGTTTCTCCCTTCCCCTCCCTAACTTCTAGAAACTTCTATTTCCCAATGCCAGGGAGAAGGGGGCCAGAGGTGCCCTATTCTGTCAACTTGCCCTTCACACAGTTCAAATCACCTCAGTGCTTGTTCCCAAATGTTTTTCCCCAAGCTCCAGCTGCCAAGTCAGCTACAGTAGGTCACAAAACGACAGAGTATAAAGTTCAGGGGTCAGCTTTCGGGGGTGAGGGGAGAATAGAAGCAAGCTTGTAAGAATAGGGAATGTGGGGAAGAGGGCATTTTCAGCATAAGACTTGATTAGGATCAGTGTATGTCATATATGCTAGGGAACAAAACACTAGTTCGAGACACATCCAGACTCCCATATTTTAAAGACATGGGGAAGACACCCTGAAAAGGCTATACCTCCACATCTGGACCCTTTTCCCAGGAGCAAAGCCTAGAGATCAGACTCCTCTTTCCACACCCCCAAGCTCATCAACTACCATCCTGAAAGCAAACAGCAGGGCAGGCCGACGCAGAAGACACTACTTTCTCCCTTCACCCCAGATCCCCTCCAGGCATTTCCAAGTGCTTTGCGAAGCACAGAGATCGCCGAATCCTCGCGCAGACCATGGTGCGAAAGAATTCCAGCCCCTCTCTAGCTATGGGAGGAGAGGTGGTGGCCGGGCCGGAGCGCACTCGGGCCCCGGGAGGAAGCCAGATAAGTGCAGCAAGGAGTTTGCAGGAGCCGCCGGTCCTGGGGACCGAGGACTGGGACTTTGTAGGCCAGTTGAGTCGACATTCTCATCTCGCCCGCAAAGACCCAGCCCTCAGCGCCCGTCCATCTCCGAGTCAGGGGGAACAGCGCGCTCTGGACCGGCTGCCCCGAGCTGCATCCGGCCAGCCGCACTTTGCACCCCAGGGGCTTGGGGCTGGTACCCAAGCGGCGTCCCGCCCGATCGCAGTCCACTGGTTCCGAAACCAGCTTTCCAAGGGTTCCACAACGCCCCGCGCGTGCGGCCGACCCCAGAACGTGGGAGGTGGAGGAACCCGGCTGGCGCCCACCGCGTTTCAAGCAAGCGCAAGAGTTGCACTCAAACTTCTCTGCGCTGCACACCGCGCCGGCGAAGCCCCGCCGCGCCGCCTACTTACCTGTCTTAGTCCCGCTTGGCGGGACCCTAGCCGCCGCGGCTCCTACCCTGTCCTCCCGCACCCGCCCCGCCGCCCAGGACCGGGACCCCCGCACCCTGACGCTCCTGGAGTCCTGCGCGCGCCAGGCCCGGCCACGGCCTCGCTCAACCTGTCCGGGAATTGGAGAACGTCGCTGGCCTCTCTCCGCAGGGAGGGTGTGCCGGGTGCTGCGGGCGCGGGAACGAGGCCCCTCGAAAGTTGAGGCGCTGCGCCCGCTCGCTCCTTCGGCCAGACCTGGCTCCACGTGCTGGTGACACATCAAGAAGGCTGCGCACCCCACGGCTCCCGGAGGACCGACGCGGCCAGCGCCCGCCCGCACCGTCTCCCCGAGCCAAGTGGACTGGTGCTCCGCCCCCGCCCGCCCTCTGCCCGCCCCTCGCCGGCACCGCCCCTGGGCCGAGACGCCCGCTCCAGCCTGCGGCCGGGGCGGGAAGGCACTCGGGTGGGGCGGGGACAGCCGGGGCTTCTCTCTCCAAAGCCACGGGAGACGGGTCTGGATGCGGTGGGTCGGGCGGGCGGGCGGGCGGGCGGATTCGACAGTCTCCCGTGCCTTGCAGCAGGCTCCGAGCCCTGCCCGCCCCCGAGCCCCAGTAATTTTCCCTTTTCCTCCTTTGACCCGTCCAAGCCGCTGCCAGCGCTTCCTCCCGCAAACACCGGCGCCGAGAGCCCCCTGCCGGCCGCTGTGCTGCGGGGCTGCGTCCCCGCCCAGGTGCAGCCGCAGCCGGCCTCTACCTCCCCACCAGGAGCTTAGGGGGAGAGCCACTTGGTGGAGAGTTTCGGCGGCAAAGCAAGGTAGACAAATACATTTAAAGCAAGCACCAAGCGTGCTACTCGGAGACGATCTCTCTTCCCAGCTGTGATGCTCGAAAAACTAGATTCATTTAGGAGGGCGAGGGGACTCTGGCGGAGGAGTCTCACGGGGCACCTTCCCAAGACTGAAGAGAGATCGGAACGTGCATGGAACCCCGGATGTTGGGGACCTGGTTCTCGCTCTTCCCCTCTCCCCTAGTACATGAGAGGTTAACTGTGTGCTCACCTGGAACCTGTCTGAAGCATTTGCCAAAATCCCAACCTCAAGTCTTCGGGGATTCCATGAACCCTGATTGGAAAAGCCAATTATCTCTGGGGATTGCGTTTCCTAAACTCTCTTCAGGTGGAGCATTCACCTTGAAAATAACGCACACACCCGCCAGAAATCCTGACCATGCGCTTATCTTCTCATTCCTGGCCGCACAACCCAAAACGCACCTTAAATCCTCCTGCGGTGGTACCTGTGCGGTTTCTTGTAGCGGGCACTGCAGCCCCGCAGCCTCACAGCCCCACGCAGGACAGACACTCTCAGGAAAGTTCTTTAAAGGTGATGGGCACGGGCCCCACGCCTCTGTGACCCGGGTTTTGTGGGAGCCCAGGATTAGAGGGGAAGAAAGAGGATGAGACCCCGACATCGCTGGTGATGCGGCACTAGCTAGAAGAAGCAGACGCTCCGCTTTCTCTCCCGCTTTTTATTGCTTTCTCTAACCTGACAAACACATTGGATCTGTGAGACTCCCGAGTTTGGAGGGGCCGGTGTCCTGGGGGGATGAAAGGACAGGAAAGTAATGGGTTTACCCAGGCGCTGATCCGTGGAACCCCCCCCCTCCTCGGGAGATTAAGATTTGCTATGCCCTGGGCCTGAAACCTCCCTGCTACCCCCTGACCACATCAAAGAACATGGCCGCGGGGGTTACCTAATCCGGTCAATGAAATCAGAACTAGCAAAAGAAAGGAAATTCTGCAAATGTGGAGTAGCAGTGGTTACTAGGGCCTGCCCTCCTGATTACATCTTCTGAACCTCCACGGATCCCCCGGCCCATCTAGAAGCAGACGCACCATACCTTTAGCTTCTTGGGGTGTCCCTGTAAGAAGGTCAAGCCTGGCAATAGAACTGGCCTGCCTCCAGGGACAGCAAAGGGACCCAGAGAGGGTTAGGATTCGCCCAAGCTCACACCACCTTCTGGCTCCCCTTTTTGCAAGTGCTCTTGCAAGAACTCTCGATGCCACGGGCGCCTCCTACAAATGGGAGGTGGTGTTAGCTGGAAAAAAAAAATGGACACATGCGACTTTAAGTGTAAATGCTGTAAATATGGCTGTCAGTGAGGCTGACATAGCGAAGACAAGAGAAGTTAGGTATTTAGTAAATGATGGCACAAGTGTTATCCTGAGGAGTCAGTGGTGGGCTCGATCTAAAGATAGAAATATGCTCCTCACAGTGGTCTTTATGACCATGCCTTCCGAGGACCTGGGGATGGAAGCAAGAGGACTTCAAGTTTGAGGGGGTTCTGATCTACATAATCAAACTGTCTCAAAGATAAAATGAAAACCCACCAACAGACAACTAAAAAAACCACTGTCTTCGATTAGTATGTCATAGGACATACTCTTTCCAGTATGTCCTATGATAGGAAATGTGTGCCCATGGGTGTATGCATACCTATGTGTATGATGTGGATGTACATATATTAAAAACAAATATGACAATTCTGAATGCACTCAGTAATGTGTTCTAAAATATCTTGTTCTATTCCATTAAAAATGCTACTTACAGACCAAGAACAACAACAGGTAAAGTGCCTGCTTGAAAACCTGGCCACCTCCCTGAGTTTGATACCCGGAAGTCCACATGAGTGGAAGAGTGAACTGACTTCTGGAAGTTGTTTTCTGACTTCCACCCCTGTGCCATGACATGCATATATTCTCTTTCTCTCTCATAAGTAAGATTTTAAATGCTATTTACCAGCTGTTAAACTTATTTGCCAGGGCAACTTTCTGCTGCTTGAGAAATACCACCTTAGCGGACATGTCTTGGTGGTGGTGGTGGTGGTGATGATAATGATATTGACAACTCTCAATTGAAAAATAAAAAGCTCTGGATATTAAGACCCGGTGTTCAGAGCTTCTCTGGATAATCCCATAAGAACCACAAAGACTCCATCCCCTGGGTTGTATTATTATTATTGCTCACACAGTAACCAGTGATGTTTCATGTCAGGGCCACAGGTCCTTCAGTCAGTAGATTTGACCCTGAGACCAACCCCTTTCTAATGAGCTATTCCCTGGTAAATGTGCTTTTTACACCAACCCTGACCTCCTGCTCTGAGTACAGGCCTCAGCCCAGCACACAGCATTCATTCAACTTTGGTCCCTCACAATAGTCCACCTCTCCAGGATGGCCCTGTGGCTTCTGATCTTTTTGCCTCTGTGAATGACACCCTCTGTCAGGAGGTTCCTTGGCAAACTATCTTCATAGATCCTGGAGTGGTGGTAAGGATGTGCAGTATGACTTGGAAGCTCTTTTCAGTTGTTATATATAAGATGTGCGTCTACAAGCTAGTGCTACAGTGACCTATGAAGGTCAGAGGGCAGCTTTGTGGAGCCTTCTCTGTCTACCTATCTTATGTGGGGTCTAGAGATCGAACTCAGGTCCTCAAGCTTCCCTGACAAGTGGTTTTACCTGCTGAACCATTTTGCTGGCCCAACTTGGGCCAAATCTTACTGTCCCTGCAGCATACATCCATCTCCGTGTTTGGGGAGGGACAAAAACCTCACTGTTCCAGAGACCCTGACCTAATTGTGGGTCCTCCCACATTAGACTGTACTAGGCTTGCCCTAATTTCCCTATTTTAAGTCTCAGCCCCCTGACCCATCACTCATCTGCTATCCCAGTCACTTGCCCCTGTTACAAGCCTCATATTTCATCCTTCACTTGTGGTATGGTCTGTCTCCCTGCTGTTTCTGCCTCCAAGGGCCACACGGGAAGCTCCAACAGTGCAGGAATTTAATTTTTTCACCCACACTGGTATTTCCTAATGCTTAGCACATTGTACACATCATAAGTACTTGCAGAATGCATTCCTGTCTCACATATAGTGCTGAGAATCCAGCTTTGATGTGTATGGGTTGCACGCATTTCCCTCAGAACATAACCACAACCTCCAAGGGCTGAGAGCCAAACACTGAAGGCTCCAAATCAAGAACCGAGCAAGGTGCTTAACAGAAGCACCGTTTTCCAATTCAGCCAACGGGAGCATCGGACACACCTCCAACACTGGATAAAGTGTTGTGGCAGCAGATGGGGTGAAATTCAGATTCAAAAACCAGGCCTAGGGAGGAGAGATCATGCTGGCTGCTTTTAGCTTTTTGCCAGTCCCAGAGAGCATTGGTGGGAAACACCAGCATCCGGATCTTAGAGAGAAGGCTACAATGACCAGTGACTATAGAATCCATGGGGCTCATTTTCTTTCCCTGTGTTGCTCAAATGACAATTTATCTAGATTTTGAGAGATGGAGGACTCCAAAGTGCAGGAGAAAGACAGGCTGGGAGTGATGTCTTTCCCTCATGAAAACCTCACTAGGTTTACTAGTTTTGCCAACAATCAGTGCCTGTTTCAGTTCCCTACTTCCTGTGCAACTTGCTATGTGTTATTTCCTGCTTCTGGGACTCAGTTTCCTCTCTGCCATGTTGGATGGTTCCTTGTGACTTCTCCCGGCTTGAGTGCTCCTTAGCTGAAGGAAGGGAAAGTGCTGATACTGGCTGCTCCCTGATTTTACTTATCTTCATTTGTCCATGCCCTGTCTACTACATGCCTGAGAAGACATGAACCCCAGCCCTTGAGGGGCAGTAAGACACTTTCTCCCCAAAGTGGCCAGTCTTCTTGGGCACCAACATGAGCCAGCAAAACAAGGCCTCTAAGTTGGACTTTGTTTTCTGGATGATGGTCGGAGCCAGCAGTGGGTGTACCTGTGAGGCTGAGTGGGCACACGTGGCAAGTGAGGTCATACAATACTGCTGCTGACTCTGGCTGAAACCACCTGACTCAAAGGTCTCTGACAGACTTGCTATGAGCAAGTTAGAGTCCTTGGTCCAGAGCTCCAAGAGTTTCTTTTGACGCGTGCGTGCGTGCCTGAGTGTGTGCGTACGTGCGTGCGTGCGTGCGTGCACCTGTTATCCTGTAGGATGGGCTTGCAGCTGTCCACTGACTACCCTCTATCAGAGCCACCTGGTCTAAGATCCTGGCTACAGCCCCTATTCAATCAGCTGTAGAGGAAGGACTTTGTCTCTGATCACACCTACTTCCCACTCTTCCCAAGTGGGGCAAGGTCCTGCACATTCAACTCCACCTGAAACTGTGACTGGGTCTCTAAGGAACGCAACCTTTGCCAGTGTGTGTCCATGTGCCTCCTTTGCCCCCAAAGCCTTAACACTGGAGCAAAGTTTGACAGTTTGGGTCAATATCTGCTTTTTTTTTTTTTTTTTAAAGATTTTATTTATTTATCTCGTGTATGTGTGTGTGTGTGTGTGTATGTCCCTGTGGAGGAATAAGAGTGACTTCAGGAATCATCCTGGATTTCTTCTATCTCCTTGCTTTGCTCTGGGATTTCCCAGGCTCCACCCACTAGGGCTAGAAGTACAGGCCAGTGCTGTTTTTGCTTGGAGTTTTTGTGTGGGATTCAGGATCAGAACGCAGGATCTTCTGCTTTCAAGACAGAGTCTTAACCCCTGAGCCATCTCTCCAGCCCCTCTGCTTTTTTTATTGTCTAGTGGTGACTAGTATATAAGTGGCATGCCTGCTTAGCCCATAGTCGGCATAGAGACGGGTGTATGTCAAGTAACAATAAAGACAAATTTTCTAGGTAGATTCATACTCATGTCGTAAAGGGAGAAATCTACATGGTAAAGTAACTTCGAGAGCTGGAGGCGTAGTATTTATTATTGGTAAGGTGCTTTGCCTAGCATGCAGAAAGCCCTGGGTTCAATTCCCAGCACCTGGTAAAACCAGGAAGTAGAAGCAAAAGGACCAGAATTTCAAGATCTTCCTGTGTCACCCCCCCCATAAAAAAAAAGTAGTCTTAGGGTAGCCTTGAACAAATCACTTTCCTTCTCTTGGCCTATTTCTGTGCTTGTGATAACAGGATTGGTTAGTGGTGTTTATTTATTTGAGAGAGATAGGGAGACTTATTTACTTTACCGTTCCAGAGGGCAGGTACAGGCTTTTGTGGTAGAAGCTGGAGTCAGGCTAAGTCACTCCCATCCTCGAGGTTAGTGGGTGATGGCTGGAGGCTGGAAGACTCCTGAAATTCTCTCTTCTTCCCAGTCTTCTATTCTGCGGTTCCTTTTATCTGGTTCCATCGGATCTAGGACTGGTCTTTTTGGATTGTAAATGTATTGATCCAAATAATCTTTTCAGATGGTCTCACCTGATCTCAGTTAATGCCAGGTGTGGTCAAGTTGACACTCAAGGATGGCTTGGGCTTCAAGGTTTACTAATATAACCTTCAAAAGAGAATAAGTATTTGTTTATTTTAAAATACATTTCTTCTGCAGATTAGGAGGAGCAATGGAGGAAGGAAAGGAGAAAGGAGGAGGAAGGATTATCAAAAACAGAAAATCCAGGCAGGCTGGCACACGCGAGAGGCTGGAGCAGGAGGACTAGGCTACATAGCAAGGCATCACCTTTTTAAATAAAGAGGGGAGTGACAACTGAATGCAAGTGGAGATATCCAAGGTCTTGTGTCAGGTGAGCATATTCCTACCGATCCTGCTGAGCCCAGCCCAGAGGCTACCTCCCCAGGATGACTAAACCCTGAGGTCTAGATTTACCTTGTGCCAGGCCTGGCCTCTGTCATAAGTGAGACACTGTCCCAATCCCAAAGGGGCTTCCTACCCAGCACGTGAAACTTGTTAAAGGGTCTGAGCCAGGAAACCAAGCAGTCCTTTAATCAGAGGCTTCTGGGAGGAGGTGACTCCATATTCCGGTTAAATGTGTGGAACCTGCCTCTTAGCCACCTCGTGGATCTAGCTGCTAATTTACCAGAAATGCTGAGGACACAGGAAGTGACTACAACTGCACCAAAATCTAGGCTGTGGGACATTGTGCTGGCTCTCAGACAGACAGAGAACTGAAAGGGAAAGAGGAGAGTTGTACTCACTGACAAACGCTTAAAAGATGTAGACATTTTTTTAAAAAGTAAAGTTAAGCCACAAGGTAAACACATGCTAAGGTGCTCTACTAGTAAAATAAATATGAGAAATCCTGGCACTAGGGAGGTGAGGCAGGGGGCCTGAGATTCAACCCAGCCTGCGCTGAAGTGAGGACCTGTCTCAATAAAATAAGATAAAATAAATAAAATAAAATAAAAACAAAACAAAACAAAACAAAATTAAATTAAATTAATAAAATGCAGAAAATATTTTAAAGAATCCAAGCCAATAGCTACCCTGATTACTGTAAAAGCCAAGGGAATGGCTACTTGTGTACTATGGGTGGTGATTGGGAAAGGACATGTGAAAGAGTTCTCTGGGCAGGGATGTCCCTTCTTAGACCTCATTACAGATTTGGCTTGATTTGGGGTGGTTTAAAAATCTGTGCTTCGATGTACAAAGGACTTAAAAATATCCCTCTTCAGGACTGAAATAAAACTCACAGTATGAGTCATAACAGATATAGTTGCTAAATTCTGCTTTAAAGTGAAACACATTCACTCATCTAAAGGAAGAAGCCTGGCTCGTGGCTGTGTCTGGGCTCTCCCACTGCAGTGCTGACCTTCTGTGGTATGTTCTAGACTTGGGGTGTTTGGGAGAAGACTGGACTGAGTCAGAGAAAGCTGGGGGAGGAGAGGATCAGAGCCTGAAGCTCCGAGTCCTGCTGTGAGGGAAAGCTGATTGTGTATGGATTCCCATCTGGCGTTACAATGCTAGACTAGGCAGGGCAAGGGGCTATCAAGATTCTACATCTTGGCAGTCAATGGAGAGGTGATGGGGCACAAGAGGTCCTATGTCTACGGTCAAGGCTTGGAGTTAAAACTAAGAATCTCAGATTCGAAGTATTTGGGAAATGCCTTCCTTTCTTCCTTCCTGTTTTATTTTTCAGACAGGCTCTATGTCTTAGTAAGGCTGGTCTCATACTTACTATACAACAGACGGGGACCTTGAATTTCTTAGCTCCCTGTATCAACATCCAAAATGCAGAGATTACAGGCATGCACCACCACCACCATGGAGGTATCACCGTCTGGGGCTTTATGTATGCATGCCATGCAAGCACTTCAACAGCTGAGGTACATTCTGGCTCCAGGAAATGCTGCTTTAAAATTTCGCAGCTGGGGCAGTGGAAATCCAGAAACCCTAAGAGATTAAGTGGAGATCATGCCATAAACTCAGCTAAGCTGTCCCCTTTCTGCCCTGGCCTGACTGCTGTCAGTCTCCTGGGGAACCAGTGCAGACACATCTGTCCTTCAGAGCAATTGCAAGATTTCTCTCTTCCCAGGCCTGAACCCACCCCACTCCCCCCCACCTCTTTCCCCTTACTGACCTTAGCCTGGAATCCATACTTCTGATCCTGCTTCTGGACCTTCATCTTTGGAGTTGCTTGTTTCCCCAGTACCTGCATGTTGACCTTTTCTGTTTCTAGACCTTTTTATTGACTTTGCCTTGGCATGATCCCCACCCCCTCTACTCAAGGGGAATTCTGTACTCCAGCTACAGTAGAACCTGGGGAATATGGACCTCTCTCCTTGCCATCCCTGAATATCTGTACTCTGCTAGGCTAATATTAGAAGGGATTTCTGTGTGCATTTAGTAACAAGTTCTTGGGGACATTGACACCTTAGCTCAGCGTTCCCCCACAAAGCCAAGAGCATCTGTTTTGGGGGATCTTGGGGCATGCACCACTAACACTTCCTTGCTGCCTGAGCTGATTAACCCAATATTCACCTGATTTCTCTTTAAATCAACTGTGCAACAAGCCTTGGGAAAAGTAACTTCCTTTTAGTTGTTGAGGGAGGCAGAACACTAAGAGAAATATGAAATATAAAATGGATTATTATGATTAGATGAGACCAGAGCAGAACGTTCAGTACTGAGAGTTAAAATCGGAATCGACTGGGTTATATCAAGGAGTTAGCCGGGTAGTGACGGTCCCGGGTTACCCTAGCACCCCACAGGAGTCTATCTCGAAACAACGAAAAGAAAAAAAGACCAGAAATCTGAGGCACTCGCTACCGGGTTATTTAGCCTACGAAAATGACTCGGGGAGTTTCAGAGCTGGCGGGAACAGAATCCAAAGGATCGGCGCCCCGAGATGGGAAAGTCTGGGAAAGGTGCCCGGGGCCAGCCATGTCGTTGGCTGGCTAGAGCGCGGCGGGGGCGCGAACGTTCCACGCAAGGGACGGATGCGGACGCACCGGCCTCTGCACGAGCGGGACCCGAGGCGCAGCCCTGCCAGCCCCGCGAGCAGGCTGCGTGGGCGATGCAGCGGGGCCGGTTGGCACCGTGCGCGTGCTGCGCGCGACTGGGGACTCGGAGAGACGCGTGGGTTCTCTGGGCCGGCCGGGGGTGTGCGGAAAATCCGAGAGGAGGAAGTGGCAGACGCGTAAAAACAGATCCGAAAAAGAAAAATAGCTCTCGGAGGTCGAAATAAGCGGACGCGCTTACTTCCCCAGCACCAAATTCCACCTCCAGCTGTAGGCACGGACGGGGTTCGAACCCGCGATCTTCGGTTTACGAGACCGACGCCTTACCACTTGGCCACCGCGCCTGACAGCCGAGGGAGTGGTGGAAGCTCGCAGTGGAGGGGAGGCGGTGCGGGCGGAGGGAAAGATAGGACCCGCCCCTCTACGTCCAGGCCACGCCCACTCCGGTCGGCACGCCCACCGAGAGGCGCTGACTGACGGGTTCGCGGCCTCCCAGGGCCGGGAAAGGGCTGGCGGCGAACTAAATTCGCGGTGGCCGCGGCGGCTTCTGCTTGCGCCTCTAACCGAGACGTGAGAGATGAGCGATCGGCTCGGCGTTGGGAGGGAGCAGCTGCTGCCGTCGGACCGTGGGACAGTGACTACGATCCAGGGGGACCGCGCGGAATCACAGAGCCGGGGGGGGGGGCGCAAAAGCAGGCGTGAACACCCGCAAAACACAGAGCGGCGCGCCCCGGTTGCTAAAGCAAAAAGAAAGAGGCCGCGGGGTGTAAGGAAAGACGTGGGGCCCTGCGAGACTACGACTGGCGGCGGGGGACAAAGAGGACTGTCACTTATTTTTAACAAAGCGGCAAACGCGATGCAGTGAGGACTGACTGCTCAGTGTCACTGTAGACTTGTTTTTGCAGATCTTGGATTTTTCAGATCTAAGTGTATTAATACTGGGGACAGGTCAGCCCAGGCTGACTTCGTACGCGGTATGGAGCCGAGGATGACCTTAAACTTCTGATCCTTCTGTGCTGGGATTATAGATGTGGGTCCCTGTGCAGGGGCGGTGAGTGCACCTCGAGCATGGACTTTGCACATGCTAGCAAGCACTGCACCTACGGAAGCTACATTCCTAATTCCTACAGCTATAATTGAAGTGTTTTTACTATTTCTAAAATGTTTCGAGAGAGAAGGCACGTGTTCCATGGCCCACCTGAGGAGGTCAGAGGGCAGTTTTGGGAGTTGCTTTTCCTTCTACCATGTGGGATCTAGAAATCAAACTCCGGGCACCAGGTTTATACACAGGCACCTCTACCCCCGGAGTGGTTTCACTGGCCCTATTTTAAAAATCTTCAACATTTTAACTTACAAAAGAAATTAGGTCCCTTGATTTTGCCACAGCATCTGTTCTGTGATGGGAGTAAGGGGAAGCTCTCTGCTAGAAGCAGATTTGTGCTATAGACAGATGAATAGCCAGTCTTTCCTAGACACTCGTCAGTCCAGTCTGCCACACCTAATTTATCTTTATAGATAGAATTTTTCAAAAACTGTAAATTGTGGAAAATTGGAAAACTGTGGGTATGTTTAAAAACGTAGTTGAATATCTTAACCATCTTAAGCTCACATAGTATTAAACATATGTACAGCGTTGTACAACAGATCCCAAGAGTCTTTTTTTTTTCCTTCAGTGCTATGGTCTGAGTCCCATAGGGTCTCCTAGATGCTAGTCAAGTACTCTAACCCTGAACTATATCCCTAGCTGCCTTTTACTTTCTATTTTGAGACAGGGTCTTGCCAAGATGCCCAAGCTGGCTTTAAACTCACTTTTTAACCCAAGGGTTAAGATTTTACTTTGAAGCCCCCCCCCCCCACACACACTGTGCTCCTGAACTTGTGACCCTCCTGCCTCCACTCAGGAAGCAGCTAGGATTGCAGACCGCTTCTCCAAACTGGGTGAGTTGTCTTGCACAGTTGGAACTTTGCCCACTAAGCAACCACCCCGCCCTTCTTCTTCCAAATCCCTGACAACCACAATTCTACTTTGCGTCTGAGAAGTTGACAATCTTAGATATGTTGTAAGAAGTGGAATCCTATGTGTTTTAGTTCATGTAGCACATGCACATCCCCTTCCTCTGTAAAGCTACATAGGATTCTTTCATAGGAATATACTACATTTTCTTTATCCATTATTAGCTGGTGGAGTTTTGGTTAGAGTCAATGTTTCAATGAACAGCTATGTGAGGTACTATGACAGTTGGTTTTAGATGTCAACTTGACAGATCGGTGAGCCTTTAGGCACCCCTAAAAAATAGTTATGGCAAGCTCTGAGCCAGCCTGCAGGGATCATCTAATTGGTGTGAAAAGCCTCAGCCTATAGTAGGTAAGACCATTCTCTGGACAGGTGAGCGGAGAGAGCTACTTCAGTACTTTGGCAGCTGGTAAGTTAAAAACTATGCCCCTCCCTCATCTCCTCTGTGCGTGTAGTGTGGCTAGTTCTTCTGCTCCTTTTTTTTTTTTTCCTTTTTTTGATCTGTTCATATGTCTCTCTATGTGTGTACGTATCAGAGGGCACTGCATGTGCCTGTGTGGAGGTCTAAGAGTAACTTCGAGAATCACTGAACTCAGGTTTATCTGCTTGCCAGCCAAAGTCTTAACTGCCTGAGTCATCTCTGAGTCCCTGGTTTCTTTGTTTTTGTTGTTTGTTTTGGTGCATGTATGCAGGTGTGTATGTGCATGAGGGTGTGTGTATGTGTGTGCATGCACATGCCTGTGCTCATTCAGAGGCCCAAGTTGTGACTTCAGAATCACCCTGGATTGCTCTACCTCCTTATTGCTTTGCGCTGGGATTTCTCAGGCTCTGTTTTCTAGGGTTGGAAGTGCCGCCATTTCCACCCAGTATTTTTACATGGGATTTGGGATCTGAACTCAGATCCTTCTACTTTAGAAGCAAGAGTTTAACCCCTGAGCCATCTCTCCAGCACCAATTCCTGATGTTATAAACTCTCCTGCCATCAGAATGAGCTATAACCTAAGATCATGGGCATGAATAAGCCCCTAAACTGTATGGGTCATGTGTTCATATTAACACTGAGGAGTAGGCAGACATTGTCTAGTACCAGAAGAGAGCAGTGTTTGCTGTGGAGTCAAGACAGATGCTGTTTTAGTGCTTTGGGATATATGCTCAGAAACAGGACTGCGGGTTATGTGGAAGTTCTTTCATTTTTAAAGGAATCTCCATGCTCTTCACCATAATGGCAACAACATTTAATGGCAACAACATTCCTGCCGCCAGTACACGAAGGATTCCAGTTTTCCCTGGAGCTTGTCGCTTTGCCGTGTGACTTTGGGTAGTCACCATCCACTGGATGGGCAGTAATAGCTCCTTGTGGTTTGGGTTGTGCTGATAAGTGTGGGGGCAACTTCCCATGTGCTTGCTGGCCATCTTTATCTTCTTTGGAAAATGACTATTTGCCCATGTTTAAATCAGATTATTTGGCTTTTGAGTTACAGGAGTTTTTAAAAGTCTGTTCCAGATAATATCCTTTCAATCTGCTCTGAGTTTTTGGTATATGAAGTAAGGGAAGGATCCAGTTTCATTGTTTTTTTTTTTTTTTCTTTTTTGCGTGTGTGTGTGTGTGTGTGTGTGTGTGTGTGTGTGTGTGTATTTCCACTTTTTCTAGCATCACTTGTTAAAATGACAGAAAAGAGTTTAAAAGCAAGAAAACCAGAATCATATCCCCAAAATCCATGTAAATACTGGGAAGGCACAGCATCCCATCTGTAATTCCAGCCTCAGAAGAAAGGAGGATTTCCATACAAGCTGGCTAGTGAGACCAACTGTATTGGCAAGCTTTGGGTTTGATCACTGACCCTGCGTGGATAAGGTTGAATGATCAGAGAAGATTCCTGGCATGAACCCTGAGCCTCCACATGTATGTGACCCGGTCTTAAAAATCAAACCAAAGCTAGAGGAGGGAGGGTTAGACAGGGGCTGAGCCAGACAGTACCTTCTGGACATGACAAGGGTACTGCGACCATGAACTTGCTGCAGCTATATGTACTTCCACAAGGCCTGCACAAGATTTGGCCTGTCATCATTTCACCATGGAAGGGGAAAGATCTCAAAAGGCTCCAAACCTTCCTGAAAGACAACTAAGGGTTAATGGTGGCTGGAAGTGGAGGTGGGGTAGGAGTAAAGGGAGCTGCTTTCCTCAATATTATACCCTTGATAAATGATTTATACTCCAACAGCTGTTCATGCACGCAAGCCAGATGAAACTCAGTGGGCCACACATGCAAAAATACATGTAGGGAAGAAGACTTGCAATAGAAAAAAAGGAGGGGTGGGATTAAGTATTAAGAGTAAAAACAAGTTGTTATCATGTATGAAACTTTAAAAGAATAACAATTAAAAAAATAATAGCCAGAATGAGCTGCTTCATTTTTCACTGGTGAGGTTAATGGGCGAGGGAAAGGCCAGCCTGACCCCTTTTGCTTTGGTAAGGTAGCCACCTGACACCATCCCTGTGGTCAAGTTTCCCAGGCACTAGGAAGCTCTAAATTAGGGCAGCTAATGTGTGGAGGATAATGTGTGGGGAGGAATGTGTGTTTTGGGGGTCTGGAGTATAATACTATTTGAAATTAAATTAAAATTTATTTTTGCATGTGTAGATATGTGTATCAGAGGGTACTGCGTATCCTTGTGGAGGCCCAAGAGTGACTTTAGGAATCATCCTGTGCTATTTTGCTGTGGGACTTCCCAGGCTCTTCCTTCCAAAGTGGAAGCGCAGGCTGCGCCATTTCCACCTGGCATTTTAATGTAAGATCCGGAATCAGGTCCTTCTGCTTTTGAGGCTGAGTCTTGATCCCTGAGCCATTTTTTTAAATTTTTTTATTTATTATTTATTCAATTGTGTGTGTATGCAGGTGTGTAGAATCACGGGAGAATTTGGGAACCACCATGGACGCCTCCATCTCCTCCTTGTTTACTCTGCCCGGGGATTCACAGGCTCCGCCCTACCAGGACCAGAAACGCAGGCCGATCCTGCTTCCGCTAGTGTCTGTACGTGGGGTCTAGGATCGGAACTCAGGACCTTCCGCCTGCAAGGCAGAGCTTAACCCCTGAGCCACCTCTCCAGCCCCATCTCTGAGCCATTTATCCAATCCCCACTTGAAAGTTTTTGAAGAGCTCTGTTGGACTGCTTTTCATGCTTAGGGTTAGTATGTCCCCCTCCCCCCTCCACTTTCCTTTTCCTGAATCTTCTACTTACTGGGATTCATTTTCATTCTTTCCCCTAGATTTTATTTTATTTTAAGAAGGTGTTTTGGGGGCTGGAGAAGTGGCTCAGGGGTTAAGCCTCCGCCTTACAGGAGGAAGGTCCTGAGTTCAAATCCTAGACCCCATGTATAGACTTTGGGTGGAAGTGGGCAGGCCTGGGTTTCTGATCCTGGTAGGGTGGAGCCTATAAATTCCCGGGCAGAGTAAACAAGGAGGAAGTGGAGGTGGTCCATGGTGGTTCCCGAATTCCTCCGTGGTTCTACACACACACACACACACACACACACACTCACGCACAATTGAATAAATAATAATAAAAAAAATTTTTAAAAGCCTTTTAAAAAAAAAAAAAGAAGGTGTTTTATGTAACCCAGTCTGTTCTAGAACTTAATACGTAAACAGGGCTGACCTAGAAGTCTCCATTCTCCTGCCTCAGCCTCCTAAGTTCCGAGATCACAATGCACCAATACTTAGAATACCTGACTTGGTATTTACTCATCAAAATGCTCAAAGGGGAAGAAAGGGTTCACAGGTGCATCATGAGAAAAATCAAGGAAGGTCTTTTCATGGCTCAGCACGTACAGGCACCTGCAAGAAAATCTAGTGACCTGAGTTCTATCCCTGGAGCTTACATGATGGAGCCTACGTGGTGGAAGAAGAGAACAGACTTCTAAAGTTCCTTAGACTTCTGCCTATGAGCATGCTGCATGCCTGTTCTCCCCCATCCCCAATAAAACATATGTATATATAAATTTGTATAGTTATGTACACAGACACACACACACACACACACACACACACACACACACACACACACACACAAGGCAGTGGCTTGTACTTCCGGTCCTTGTGGGCTGAGCCCAGAGCTAAGCAAAAAGAGGTAGAAGCAATCCAGGATGATTCCCAAAGTCACCCTTGGTCTTCCACAGGGACTACATTGCCCCCCACACACACACGTACATGCATACACGTACGCACTGCACTCACACACTAAATGGATGCATAAATAAAATAAGAATGCACATCCTTAGCAAACACTACTCCACCGTTCCTATAGCTGGTGGGGGCTTTCCTTGGACATGATCCTACTGAGGTAAACAGTATTGCTCCTGGGACTCCTGGACAATACAGACTGCTTGGTTGACCCTGGGGACTGATGGAGTGAATGGTCATTACACCCATTGGGTCCTGCCCAGGTAGATTCCTTTTGGGAAAGTGGATCTTGTGAAGGGAAGACCTGCCATCAGAACCTCTCCTGTCACTGACACCCCAGTATTGCTAGCTGAAAACAGTTGGTTATTCTCCCCATCCTGAGGAATGACCAGATAGTTACATGATGCCTGGATTGTTGGAAGGTCCACTATGACTTTAGTCACATGCTGGCTCTGGTTGGGAGCTTAGTAGGGAGTCAAAGGACACCGTTCTCTATGAGGCTGCTTGAGATCCCTACAGCAGCAACTGGGTCCTTTGGGTGCCTTTCAGGAAGGGGTCAGGAGAGTCCCTAGATTGAATGGCAGGGAAATAAGCTCCGCCCTTCACTGGGGAACAGACAGCACATAGGGAAGGGGTAAGTCCTGGGTTGGGGGGTTTGTCACTCTGTGACTCAACACTGACTGGATGCAAAGCAGAGAGGAGGTGAGTATCCTTCTGTGCCTTGGCCTCACAAAGCTGACTGGTGAAGGGCAGACTCACTAGTGGGCCACTTAAAGCAGGTACGCTCCCAGACCCTTCAGCTGACACCTTCAAGTCTGCTCTGGTGACAGTGACAAGTATCCAGTTGCAGGACAGAGGACTGAGTGGCTGGCCCAGGCTCTGGCCAGGCTGACCAAGTCTGGGGTGGTCAGCTGTAGCACGCTGGCTGAGAAAGCCAAACCTGAAACCAAGGTCAAGTAGTGGCTGTCCTGCGGAAGCCATGCTGTCCTTAGAGGGTGCTGATGGCAAGAGGGAAGGCAGGGCATGCTGCTGTCCTGCAGGGTGCAGGTACACACGCACCCCAAGTATCACACACACCAGAAAATGCAGCCAGGACACAGTGCGATGGTGCATCCCTTCACTCAGGAAGCAAAGAGAAAAGGATTGCAAGTAGATTTGGTTTGGTGTTCATGTACTCTGAGTCTAGACCTGTCAAAGCCTCCAGTGCTTCTTTTTCTTTTAAATCCAAAGGCCATGCCAATGCTCTGGAGCCAAGTCGGATTCTGAGACAACCAAGGGCATGACCTTGGGATTTGCAGGAGAGCCAGGACGAGCAGGGGAGGGAGGTCCCTGCGCCCCAGTTCCAGGCTCCTGGGAGCAGGAGCTGGATGCGGGCTCCGAGCCCTGTGACCCAGCTTTCACCCCGGGGACTTGGTGAACCACTGACCTTTTCAGCCCATCTGCCAGCTGGCTGAACAGCGGCGGGACGGCCATCCCTGGTGGGTCTCTCCTGTCCTCAGGAGGGAGCCCAGGGTACAAGTTGCCACCTTGGACCTGTCCCTTGCCACTTCCTGTTTTAACCCCTCTGCTGGGGACAGAGGCTCCACCTCCCAGGCTCAGAGTACTAATCTCCAGAGACGTTCCCAGGACAGGGAGGTCAAGTCCTGCCCTTGAAGTCTCAGGCTTATCAGCAGGGCCTGAATTCTGGGTGACTGGCAGACAAGGTTGCCTGGGGGCATCTGTGTCCTTACCTGGTGGTAAGATAAGTCCTACAAAGGACTTAGAAGGCTACGAGGCACATAGTGAGCCCTAAAAAATGTAGCAAGTACAGCCAGCTAGCTTTCTTACTAACATTCAGCTTCTGTGAGTTCCATATGATGGATGCAAAGCCACGGATCACAAATATCTTAAAAAAAAATCCAGGTCTGAGGAATGACCAGTGAATAAGAAGCTTGCCCTGCAAGTACGAGAACCAGAATTCGGATCCCCAGAACCTACGTAAAAACATAGAAGATGGGGCAGGACTTCCTGTTAATTTCAGCACTTAGGGGACGAAGGCAGGAACCCCTAGGGCAATCTGGCCTGGCCAATTGGTGATTGGCTTTGCTTTTAGAACAGTTGATGTCAACTTCGGGCCTCTGTAGATACATGGTCATGTGCCGTGTATATGCCATGCATACATATACACCAAAAAATGTAGCTGAGATGGAGTGTGATGATGCATGCCTATAATCCCATCACTCAGGAAGCAGAGAGGAAAGGATCATTCCAAATCCTAGGCCATATAAATTTCAGGCCACCTAGGGATACTTAACAAGACCTTATTAAAAAAAAAAAAAAAAAAAATCAAAGGCTGTCAGGATGGCTCAGCAGATAAAGGCACTTGCTGTACCTGCTTGAAACCCTTAGTTCAATCCCCAGAACCCACCTACAGGTAGAAGGAGGGACCTGACAACACTAAGTTGTCTCTGACCTCTACGTGTATGCCATGGCATGTGCATATTCATAAGCACACATTATATAGATGCATTAAAATTTTTAAACAAAATAAAATCCCCCAATGTGTAGATTCTTATCATCCCCTTCATAACACAACACAACACAACACTGTTTGCATAGTATTTACTTTGTACCATTAAAAGTAATCTAGGGTTGGGGAGATTGCTCAGTGATTGCCTCATAAGTAAGAAGCATCAGAATTTGAATCCCCACATCCCATGTAAAATGTGGGTGGGTGTGGCTGCCTGCCTATTATTTCTGTCCTGATCGGGTAGCCAGGCTAATTCTATCAGTGAGTGTTACTTTAATTACATCTTTAACTTCAAAAGAATAAGGAGGGGGCTGGAGAGATGGCTTGGGGTTAAGACTGTCTTACAAGCAGAAGGTCTTAAGTTCAGATCCTAGATCCCACGTGAAAACGCCAGGCCAAAACTAAGGCAGCCTACACTTCTGGCGCTGGTGGGCAGAACCAGGGAAATCCCAGAGCAAAGCAAGGGGGAGGTAGAAGCAATCCAGGATGATTCCTGAAGTCACCCTTGGTCCTCCATGGGAACACACAGTGCTCTCTGATACACACACACAACATTAATTAATTAATTAAGAATAAAAATTAATTTTAAAAATGGAGGATGATTCTCGATATCAACCTTGGGTCTCCACATTCGAGTGTGCAGGTATGTGTAGTGTGTGTAAACCTATAAATGAAAGTGAAGAAAAGAAACCCAGAGAGGAATTAAAAGTATATGGGGGGGGGCTGGAGGGATGGCACAGGGGTGAAGCCTTTGCCTCTAAAGCAAAAAGACTTGAGTTCAGATCCTGTATCCCATGAAAAAATACCAGACAGAAATGGCAGCGGCTTGGAAAGGCAGAGCCTGGGAAACCCCAGAGCAAAGCATTAAGAAGGCAGAACAATCCAGGGTGATTCCCAAAGTCATCCTTGGGCCTCCACACGTACAACTAATCCTCCCCACACATGTACACACCCACACCTACATATACAAAAAAAAAAAGCATATGGGAGGATATGTTAGATTACATGTATATGCTCTGCTTTTTCATATCAGTGACAGCACAAGTGGTTTTGTTATCTGCTGGCCATCCTGGAGCCAGGCCCTCCACTGCACAAGGGAGGGTGGTATTTACAGCGTTGGAGCTTCCTGTGAGCAGTCCTGCCTTAGGTACTTCAGTTAGGAAGGGAGAGGAAGGAATGATACTGTATCCCCCAGGCCAGAAGGAGTCAATAACCAGGCTGGACTTGAGACAGGAGAGAGAAAGAAAAAATTAAGAGGACATGGGAAGGAAAAGGAGTCTCTCTTCTGATCTCATTTGTATTTCCTGTTTAAGAGTCAAAAATCTTCAACCCAACTGACAAAAACCAAGATTGTCTAAAGAGAAAATTCTTTTCCAGGAGATCTAAGCATGAGTGTTAAAGCCACATATGCAAGTGCTTGTGAAATTCTTGAGTTTAACCCTTCCCTTAAATGTAATTGTAAGGTAGAGTCCTAAACACACCATGCCAGGGGCTGGAAGAGGTTTGTTGAGCATTACACAGCACCATGGGAGAGAAAGCAATGTCTGAGTGAGATGTGAAGATTTTACAGTTGTTAGGCTTGTGGGCAGAGTGAAGGACAGGGGCGTGAGCTATCAGCCCGTGTCGTCATGAGGTACATGACTAAGGATCATGTAAGTGCCCGCTTTGCAAGTGCCAGCTGGCCATTGGGGGCAGTGACCAGCAAGCAGAACTTCTGTTTGAATGTGGGGGATGTAGGAAAGGGAATCTGTCATTAACTTCATCAGCCTCCCTCACCGAAGAACAATGCATCTTATAAGCTGCCACACCATTACATTTACAAAGGGAAATTTATTAAACCAGTTCATGCAGTTTTACTTGCCAAACTTTGAATCTTCTTGCAAATTATACCCTTTGAGCACAGTAACTTCAAAAGGCACAATGTATAACAATGGTTAAGAAATGTAAGGTCCCCTCACCCTCTCTGTCTATACTTAAATCTCAAGTTGCAAGATGTTTATTTTATTTCCATTTTTGCTTAACAAACCCACCACCTGCTTCATGCCAACTTATTCTGAAATTCTTCTCTGGGGAATCAGTGGAGAGTTTGTTTTTACCTGAGTGGTGGTTTTTACCCGAGTGTTGGGTTCCTAAGGGGAGAACTCAGCATGGGGCCATCATCTCCTGCACCCCTGACCCACACAAGGCCTAGCTGCTGAACCTGTCCCTGCATTCGACGATCAGTGAAGCTGTGACCTTGCTGCTGCTGAGCGCAGTAGGCCTGAAGCCTGATGTGGAGAGTTTGCAGGACCCTTGGAGGGAGGGTCTCTCAGCTATCTGGAGAAATAGGTAGATCCTCCAGCACAGCTATGAGAAGCCCCAATATTTTCCCCAAGCCATCATCCAAACCTGAAGATCCCAACTCTTCATTCCTTGTTTGTTTGTTTGTTTGTTTGTTTGAGATCCAACCTGGGGCTTCATGCATACATGGCAAGGGATCTACCACTGAGCTCACTTTTAGAAGTGGGGAGAAAACTTTACCTTATGGACTTGATTGCGCCCTACCTTCCCTTATTTATAAATATCCTGTCCCTGTATTGGACGGTACAACTTTTGGGAGGTTAAATGACATCACAAGGCAGAGGGTTTGTCTGGTAACACTAGGCCTTTAAGATGAGAAACACTGAGCAGTTGTGTCTGTAGGCCCGGAAGAGAGGCCACTTGAGGACACGATGGGGAGGCGGCCCCCTTGTAAGGAGAGCAAGCTCATCAAAACTAACCCCAGTGACACCTTGGCCTTCTAGCCTTTAGCACTGTGAAAAGCACCTCTGTCCTTCAAGTTCTGTCCTGAGCATTCTGGGAGAGTGTTCTGAGTTCACGAAGACATGACCCATGTCCAGCAGCCCTTGCCATAGTCACTTTCCTGTTTTTTTAAAAAAATGTATTTATTTGTGGATGGGTGTGTGTTTGTGGGTGTGTGTGAGGCACTGTGTGTCTTTGTGGAGGCCCAAGGTTAACTTTGGGTATCATCTGGAATTGCATTTTTGTTTAGTTCTGGAATGTCTCAGTCTCCACCTTCCAAGGTCAGAAGTGCAGGCCAACACCATTTCTGCCTGGTGTTTTTACGTGGGATCTGGGATCCAAACTCAGGTCCTTCTGTTTGCGAGGCAGCGTCTTAACCCCTGAGCCATCTCTCAAGCCCCCCTTCCTGTTCTTGCTCGACTCTGGAACTCAGGTCCCACTGGGCCACACATGGCATAAAACCCACCAATAGGTCCTACCAATGCTGTCTGCTAATTGCTTCCCTCCTCCATTCCCACCCATCTTAAGCAGAATCACTGGGTGGGGGTTTTTTTTTTTTTTTTTTAATTCTTCCAGGTGATTCTGATACGCAGTTAGAACTTAAGTACTTCACTTGCTTATTATGGATACTTCTGGCGGGAGAGGGTGAGGGGCAAGCGCAGCTCCAGTCACAAGCCCAGTGCCTGACATCATCAGTATCTCTTATGCTGATGGGTCTCCTTCATGGACAGGGATCTGCCCTTAACTCCTCACCTCAGGCCTGTCCAACTCTCCCCACGCCTCAAGTGTGCTGTGACCTTCTGCAGCTCCCTTGGAGGCTACAACCCCTCTGGACTTGGCTAAAAGTTCCCTTCCTCCAGCAAGCCATCCTTGAACTCTGACGCAGCTACACCCCTTTGCCCCCAGCTTCCAAGGCAAGGCGCACCCCCTGCCTTCTCCTTGGTGCTGCCATCATCCTGGAAATGTATTGTGTCTTCTTTCCTTTGGGAGCCTGAGGACTTTCAGAAGCCTGAAGCATCACCTGTATGGGTGCCTGGTTCACACATGGCACAGATTCTTGTGGGTTGATTCCTTGGCGGGAGCCGGGGGCTCCAAGAGACGCAGCTTTAGTAGAGTGTCAGGTGTTTCATGTGACTGAGGAGCATACTCAGGAACCACCTGTGCGTCTCGGATGTGCTGCTTCCCTGCAGCGCCATGATGGGGGAGGGGAAATGCCAACATCCTCCTATGGGGTTTGTGAGCTGCTTCCCCTGAAAGGTAAGATAAAGTCCTAAGTTCTGGAACCTGTGAAAATGGGGACCTTGCAGATGTTACCAAGTTATCATGAAGCTCACTGGATTGTTAGAATTATTAGACTTTGTTGGGTCATCTTGTATTTTTTAATTTTTTATTTTTCTACAAGCATATTGAGTACTCATCCCTGTTTCCCTCCATCCCCCCTCCTATCCTCTTTCTTCCCTTCATCAGTCACTCCCTCTCATCTTCCTGCCTGTATGCTTCTTTGGACCCCAAGGTTCACTCTGGCTTATCTACTCTTGTGGGGTTCAGGCCTCTATGACATATCAAGTTGCCTCTCTTTGAGCTACCCCCTAATAGGGGCATTTCCCTTCACTCATCCTGCTTTAGACCCCAAGGTTTCTACTATATGTTCTTTCTTGATTTACTAGGTAGTCTACGGGGGCATGTTGGCATGTCAGTCATTATGCAGGTCTGGGAAGGACAAGTCTCATTGCAGTGAGCTCCTAGATGTAGCAGTCCTGCCTTGAATGGAATGTCTTGTGCAACAGTGAACCTTCTCATCTTTAGGTTCTTATAATCGCACCGCTCCCTCTTCTGCAAGGTTCCTAAAACCTTAGAATGGGGGGAGATTAAGTTGGCCTGATTCTGGGTGAGCTTGCAAAACTGCTGGTTCTCTTCTTTCTGACTGGCCATTGCTGTCCACTTCACTGCTCTTCTACTGCCCTAGGCTGCACCCTGTCAGGGTATTGAGATCCTCTACCTCTGCTGCAGAAGACTTCTAGGCTGAATGTTAAGTGTTCTTTCAATCTACGGGTGTAACGACAGCTATTAGCATAGCAGCTTCGGTCATCCTGAATTTTGTCAGTGTGGAGGTCCTCACTGGGAAGGGCAGACGGCAAGAGAAAGGGGGGAATGGCTGTAGAGCGTCCACTCTGAGTTTCATGGGCTCCTGGTGGGCCTGGAGACAGGTAATTGTGTCCAATGGGGAGCTGTTGCCCCACCCACCCCAGAAGATTGGCCCAAGGCACAGGAACTGGGTGATCTATGGAGCCCTTTTGTTTCTAGAATCCATAAGAAGAAGACATCTGGGGGCCTTGGCTATTCAATCAAGGGCCATCATGGTAGTGTACAGCACAGGAGAGCTCAGCTTGGGCAGACGAAAGCGACTGGACTGGAAGACTTGGGTGTGTGACCCACAGGGGGCACCACAGGTTCCCATTCGAGCCTGGAAGGCTCTCTCCCACGGTTTTAGTGAGAACCGAGTTCTCAGTTATGGCCCTGAGGCTGGAAGGGGACAAACATAGCGGCCTCTGGGTTTTATGTCTCTTCTCAGGACAGGCTAGGAAGAAGGACCTGAGAGTAGAGCCACCTCAATTATTGTAGTGTATACGGCCGTTGTTCCTCACGCGTCCACAACAGGGTTCCAGGCCTGTTGCTTCCTCCCTCCCTCTCCACAGAAATGCACGCAAGGCAGGCAGGAAAGCCAACTGTTTATTTACACCTTGTTCTGTACATTACAGTTCCTTGGAAGACCCCCAATGCCCAAAGCCTATTTCCCTAGAAAGGTCAGACTAGGGGCAAACAGTTCAGGACCTGGGACTCAGCTTTGGGGCTTAAAAGTGGAGGCCCCAACCCAACCTTACAGCTCAGGCCATGCCAGTTGCCAGCTTCGGGGCGGGGGTGGGTATGTGGGGTCTCAGATGGAATCCCGGCCAATTGATAGAAACAAATGAACCCTTGGGTCTGAAGCTGCCATCTGCAGCTGTTTCCACCTGGACCCCAGTTGGGGAAGAGCCCAGGAGGGGGAGCTGAGTCCTCAGCACGCATGGCTCTATCTAGGTCCTGACACCTGTCTGGTGTTTAATGGCACTCGGGTCTGAGCACCTTCAGCAGACAAGGGTGGGCTGGGCAGGTGGTCATAGCAGGCAGGGACAGTATCAAGGTCTCATCTTTCAGTCCAGGTGGGGTCTGCTGCTGTTCTAGACACCTGATACAGTAGCCCCTAAACCAGGGCTGTTGCAAAAGTCTGGAATGCGCAAGGCCAGGCCTTCCTCCAGGGGAAGAGAGGTGCACAGCTGCTGCAGACTCACAACATCTTTGCCAGGGTCAGTGCCCCTGGTTAAAGGCATGCGCTGCCTTCTATAAATATCCACATCGGCACAGGGTGAGGTTGGTTGCTCTGCACAAAGCTACCCTTGTCTGGGATGCAAGGCTTCTAAACTAGCTGCAGGATGATGGGGGACTAAGTGGGCCCCCGAGCTTAAGACTTATAAGGAAAGATTCTGTACAACGTTACCAAATCTACAAGGCTGGAAGAGCCATGGGGAAGCAGTGTGAACCTTGTGGGTAACATGCTTGCCAGCAGCCCCCCAGGCAAGCCCCCTGGCTACACATGTGAATACATATTCACAGGACTGGGTGCAAAAAGGGACAGGGTGATGGAGAATCCTGTGTGGTGGTGACAAGGGGGAAAAGGCACAAGGACCCCAAACCATGCAGATAAAAGCAAAGCAGTTGGTCTCGGCAGGAGGCGGGGCCATGGGGCAGCAGCTACCCCTCGGTGTCTCTGGGGCAGACCTCCCTAATTACAGTCGCAAAGAAGAAACCCACAAGGTGGGGATATGAAGGCAGAGCCCAGGACCAAGGCAGTCCTGGGAGAGGCCAACAGCGAAGTCTCAGTTTATCCACACTCCATACCCACCTGGGCCACTACAGAGCCGCTGGGGATCTGCCAGCTGCCAAAACTATTTCCCTGGCACTGTGACCCCCCCCCAAACCTTCTCCTGACCTCATGAGAATCTCATCTAGAGATAGCTGCGGACCTGCTAATGCGTCGCATGGAGCTTCCTCTAGGTTCCAACAGCCTCCACCTGCCCTTCTGCACCATCAGATCCCCGCAGATCCCCGCAGAGTCACAACTTAGACCAGCACTGGAGTCTGCTCCAAGGTGAGAGCCGAGTGCCGATTTGGCACCAAGAGGAAGGGAGCCAGATCTCCCTCACCTGCCCAGTCAGAAAACGCTGAACACAGTCCGGTGGTCTCTGCACCCAAGGCTTTCAGGGCACGGCTCTCCCTCCTGGCTGCTCACTCTGCAGAGGGGCTGTGCCTCCTGGGGCACCAGATGGAGACCTATCAGGGACATGGACTTCCAGGCAGTGAGAGCAGCTGATCAGCACAGGTGAAAGGCATCTGGTAAGAACCAGTTCAGCAGTCATTCAGCCACCATCACAGCCGAGCGCCTGCTTTCCCTTCTAGTACTGCGGGTCTTGGCCTCCAGCTACAATCATAGCACCTGGGACACCTCATCCCTTCAGGGAAAGAGAACACTTTTTCCCTCCATGTCACCAGGATAAGGCCTGGCATGTGATAGGCCACTGAGCTACTCCTCTAGCTGTCATCTGAACTTTTAAAAACCACCCCAGGTGATAGTGATGCCCAGCCAGAGTGGCAAACCACTCTCCAGTCCTGGTATTTCACTGCTTCTTGAGCTCTGTTTTGTCAGAAAGAATACCAAGAAAAAAGAATTTCCTTCTGAAGATTCAAAGGAAGCTACCAGCTTAAGATAGCATCTGGCCAATTCAAAGCTGAGAGGAAGCAGAAAATAAAACACAGCAAAACGTTAACTCACTTTGGCTTCCAACTAAATGCAAGAATGACTGGGTCATGTGAAATATGACTCCTTATATGCCCCCCACAAGCCTACAGGTTACTGCTAGTCCTTCTTTGGTGGAGTTGCCAGGTTTGGCAAAAACTCCTCATATGATACCCAGTTAAATTAGAATCACCTGGGGCAGTCTTAAAACAATTCAAGGCCTGGGCCAAACCTATACCAATTAAATTAGATGTGGGGATTAGAATTTTAAATGACTCATGTATGGTGTGGAATACATTGATTCCAAAAGTTAAAAATGACTTGCTTATCTGAGACTCAAATTTAACCAAGCACCATGTCCACTATCTAGTGGTCTCACATGAGAATTCAGGGCAAAGTTCCCCACAGACAAATAAGGCAGGCAGCGGACGGAGGGTGGGCTCTCTCTCTCACCACCCAGAAACGTGCTATAGGTATTGCAGTGCCGGCCCCTGGCTCGAAAAGCCAGAACATCTTAGAAGCAAAATGAGCTGGGCCCACGTGGGCCTGTAATCCCAATACTCAGGAGGCTGAGGCAGGAGGATTTCTATTGAGGACAGCCTGGGCTACACAGAATTCCAGGTTACTTGGATCTAAGCCACGATCTAAGATCCTGCCTCAAAACACACCCATTATCTTAAAAGGCCAAGTTGACAAGGTTTTTAGAAGTGTATAGTGTATAGTGTAAAGTATGTGTTTGAGGAAGTCAGTCCCTCTTCTAGAGGCTTCTCTGGCACTGGCCCAGTTCCACAGGGCCTTCAGACTTGGCATTTCCTCAGGGAATCCATTCCCCCTGTAGAAGGGTGCAGGCCATGGACTTCCTGCCTGTTCCCCTGGCAGAAAAATGCTGCTCCTACTGTGACTTTGTAACTCTGGTCTCTAAGACCTATTTCTGGAAACCCATAGCAGGGCAGCTGAAGGCCCATGCAATTTCACGAGTAAAATACTTGCCTCTGGGCAACTTCCACAGGGAACCAGACTCTACTGGCCTCTGCTCAGCTCCTTCCAACATGACACCCTGACTAACTAATCTCAAGCCATGATTTGTCTTCCCTTCCTACTGGCAAACCCGAAAAGAGAACCCTTTACCTAGCCCTCCCTGTCTTTGCCTGTGTCAGTCTTCCTACAAACTGGGACACCCAGAGACATCACTCTATCTTCCTGGGTAACCTTATAATCTGTAGTGTAAGACAAACTCCGCACATATGATTAAAAACAAGTCACAAAATCTGTGTAAAGCACGAGGTGACTGAAACAGAATGGAGCCACAGCCCCGCCAAGCAGGCAGCACACCCAGGTCCCCAGATGTCCTTCCTCACCAGACTGTCCTCCCTCTGCTCACGCTCCTCCCTGCGCTTCCCCCATCATGCCCAGACCTTCTGTTTCACTCTAGATGTGCTGAAGGAAAAAACAAACTGCAGGGGGAAAGACCACATGTGTTTTATAGATTTGGGGTAAGGAAACAAACCATGAGTTTTGTATAAAATTGAGATAAACTAGAAATCCTGAAGGAAAAGATTGTAGCTATCTCAGATGTCTAGGAACAAAAGATTACATTTTTTAAAATCCCTGGGGTGAATCCCCACCATGGTTTGAAGGATGGAAGACTTGAGGTTGAAAACTTGAGGTTCCCCTGACAACATCCCCTCTGCACCTCCCACCAGGGCAGCATCTGCTCCTGGGCTGGGGACCATTCAGATGTGTGCATATGAGGACTGGAAAGGAAGAGCCAAGGTACTTCTTCAGCCAAGATACCGCCTCACCTAGCTGTGTGGAGCCAAGGCTGCTGACAGGGTGCAAGGTGCCTGTGTACATAAGATATGGGACCCAAGCTCCTCTGGGAAATCATTTCTTTGGTACCCAATGTCAGCACCTGCCTTGAGTACCCCTCCCCAGCATTCTTTGACTTTCTTTCTATTCCTTCATTTTGATCCCAGGTGAATACAGTTTATAACTGCTTTGTCCTCAAAACAAAATGATCCAACCACGGGAGGTAGGAAAGCAAGGATGGGGAGGGATTGGAAAATACAAATACAGCCCAGTGGGCCAGACAGCCATGGAAGGTATTTCAAAACCTGAGTCCACTGGACCCTGTTTACCTGCATCCCAGAGGGATGCCATAGGGGAGGGGGGGTCCCTGCTCCCTCAATACCCCTTTCTCATCTCCAAGCTTAAATACCTGGGCTTTAAAGGTGGCCAAAAGGGCTGATGAGGACAAAGAACGCTGGGGAACATCACATTTTGCTCCTACTCCTGGGAGGAAGAGGAGGGAACCCATCTCCTAATCTTTATCCCCAGAGGTAGAACTGTTTCATCCAATATCTGAAATGCAAGCTGTCACAGTAACTCCTGAGAGCAGACTATGCCCCTCCACGACCCAGTCCCCTCTGCCCCTCACAGAGGGGTTTCAAAGTGCACACAGCTCACCGTGGGGCTGTCACCTGCAGCCATGGCACTCCTCGTCCATGTGCGCACAGCATCCCACATACACACCGCCACACAGCACGCACTCGGGGTGGCCAAAGTACATTTACAGTGTGGGCATGGGGCCCGGCCTGCAACCTCATCCTCACACAGGCCTGCCCCCAAAGGTCCTGGGTCCGAGGCCACTCTGCAGCCAGCCCTGGCTCAATGTTTGATCTCCAAGATAGAAGGGTTGTGGTCCAGAATGGCCAGGATAATCTTGTCCATGTACTGCCTCAGCCGGAAGTTGATCTCCTCCTGCTCCTTTAGGGCTTCCATTAGCTGAAGGAATGGGAAAGGTGGATTAGAGGCTAGGTTTGCAGTAGGCCAAGGTGGGTTCACAGACTTGGAGGTCAAGGTAATATTACTGATCTGAAGGGGCCCAGCTGTGGGAAATTTTCCTTAAAAGAAAAAAAAGTGTGTGTATTATGTGGAAGTCAAAGGGAAACCTACAGGAATTGGCTCTCTCCTTCCATCATGTGTGTTTCAGGGACTGAACTCAGGTCACTGGGTTTGGTGGCCAGTGCCTTTACCCACTGAGTCATCTCACTCGAGGAACAAGGGAGTTTTTCATGAAGGTTGGGAACACTGGCTAAATATCATCAGGAACGACAGACCTGGGCCCAGAAGATACCCAAGACTGCTAGTTTTCCTTTGCCTGGGATGGTGCCGCCTCACCCAGTACTATGTAAAAGGACTCGTACGATGTCCTTCAAGTACAGCTGAACTGTCACCTTAGCTCTGGACCTGGACCTCCTTAAGACCAGAAGTCAGCCCTTAGCTCCACATCTCAGGCACAAGGTGAGGTTTAGTGAAACAGGGTCTTTGGTTTACATTCAAACGCAGCTGGCGTTTTGGTATTTGCAATGGAACCAAGTGAGTTCTGGAGCAGGACTCCTCTGTCTCTGTCTGCAGTCTGGGTAGCCTGTATCCCTGTGTGTAACTGGCAGTGTTCATAAAGCTGCAGAGCTATGAGACCAAGCGAACGCGTGTGGAAAAGCAGATGTTTAAGAAATGTTGGTCTCCCTGTCTTCGGCTTAGGCATCCATAACCTGGTCTCCATTGGGGACGACCAGGAGAGGAGCTCAGACTCAAACTCCTCTGCCCTGTCCAGAGGAGACAGCAGAGCCTCTCCAATAAGCTACCTCCTGCTTAGTTCTGCTCTCACTGGAGTGCTGGGTGGGGACTCTGTGTGCTGGGCCCTGGGCAGTCTGGGGCTTGTGGTCTCAGCAGGTTGGGGGTGGGCGGCACCCATAGAAAGGGGACCAGGAACCAACAGGAGAGTGAGGAGATGAAGCTACCTCATCGCGAGATGCTGTGTCAATTTCGGCTGCCAGAGACTGGGCTTTGGTCTGGGTGGCAAAGAGGTTCTTCGCCTCATAGAGACTGAGGCTAAGGATCTGTCCGTTCAGGTCATCGTTCTGATCCCGCAGCTTATGATTCTCCTGTGGGCAAGGACAAAGGCAACTTCAGTTCTGGGGAGCATCCAGGACCAACTGGGGCCCATTTTTCTATATCCACCATCTCCTCTGACCTCCAGCACCCTCCTTCAGGGGGGCACGGCCAGATCAGAAGGGCTCAATAGGTGACACAGACTTTTCCAGACCTTCCAGACCCTGGCCCAGGGATAGAGTATCCCGCAGGTCTTAGTGGAAGGGGAATTACCAGGCCCATTCAGAGCAACTGATACCCTTCCTCCCTAGGGTCTGTGGGGACCACTGCCCACGGGCCTTCAGCCTGCAACCCTGACCTTGCATGAGGGAAGCACTGCTCTGGAGTCTCTCTAGACTTAGGGGCTTCTACCTATGGGAGCCAACCCAGCTAAGCATATTTCTGCAGCTGGTCTCCTCCCCCAAGAACCCACGACAGCACAAGAGTCTCTTTTTTTCCCCTCTTTATGAGCAGAAAGGAAAGAGCCCGAGAACCACTAGATGGAACCAGAGCTAACTCACTTGACCCAAGTGTAAGATGGCATACTGAGCTCTGGGATGGTGGTGTTGAGGAGAGCTAATGAAGCGAGCCAGGAAAGTACTGTTCCCAGCTCTCTCGCCTTGGCCCCTGCACAGAAGCCCACCGTTAACCCTGCTACCTCGTCACAGCTGTTGGACGGCGGCTCTGGGGCCCACCTGCTTTAGTCGCTTGACCTCATGCTCAAGTTCCACCTCACGGGCTCTGGCATTGAACTCGCTGAGGCCGGACGATGAGCTGCGGCCCCTGCCTGGTCGCTCGCAGTCCAGTTTATACATCTGCAGGTGCTCCAGCTCCTTCCTCAAGTCTTCGATGAGCTGCGAAGCGAAGAGGCCAGTTGCTAGAAAGGTGGGTGCTGAGGGGAGCCCTGGGGCCCTGGGGCTGGAGACCCACCTCCTGCGTGGCCTCCCGCTCCTTCTGGAACTCCAGGCGGTTCTGCCGCAGCTTGTCCATCATGCGCTTGTACAGGTCCATCTCGTCCCTGAGCCGCAAGCTGGTGTCCTCCAGCCGGTCAGACATGCGCTGCCGCTCCTGCAGCCAGGAAGACCAGAGCAGACTGAGTGTTCCCCAAGAGCACCTCCCGTGGGGAGTAGATGGGCTGCCTTGGTGTGGCAAATGGACAGGCAGACCTGCCCCCCCCCCGACAGAGTCCTCTAGGTCATGACTAAATGAAACAGCTATGTCTAGAAACACAGCTTCAGTGGTGCCAGGAAAAGCCTAAGTAGAAACTGTTAACTAACAACAGCTAATAACCTTGTCAGAAAGAGAATTCCACTTACTAACAATTATGTTATTCATCCTAAATGTTTACATTAGAAAACCTGGAAATTCAAAAATGAAAACCATCATACTCATATTTTTTCTTTTAATTAAAAAATAATTTGTTTGCTTTTAAGGTTTCAAGTAGCCCAGGCTGGCCTGCATCTCACAATGTGTAGAGGGTGACCTTGAACTCCTGACCTTTCTGCCTTCACCTTCTAGTGCCAACAGGCATGCACCATCTCTCGGTAATCCTTGTGGATATGGTGTGGCCAGTACTTCAGCTCTTGGTACTGGTATAAACTCTCCTGCCACACTGGACTACGAAATGTAACGAATAAAACCTTTTGTTTCCCCAAGTTGTTTGGTCATAAATGTATCAGCAACATGCACACAAACTGCGACCACCCTCTTAAAGCCCAATAGCCAGTTCTGCCTTTCTGTACACTCGTGGGACCTATGACTCACCTCATCCAGCTTCTCTGTCTGCGACTTTAGCCGAGTCACTGTGGTTCTCAGGTCGTTATTCTCTTCTTCTAGCTGCTGCACCCTGAGGAAAGAGAGGACATGGGGCTCAGAGATCTAGAATAGAAATTATTTTACAGAGGGAACAACCTGAAGCTATTCTCTGCTTTCTGCACAGGAGAAAATACCAGCCGCAGAGATAAAGAGAGATAAGAATGAATCTCTCCATGATAACTCAGGTTGAGCATCCCTAATCCAAAATGTGTTACACAGAAGATAGTGAAGCCAATGGTGAAGGAGCCAGTGCTGCTCCTTGTCCTGCCTGGTGCAGGGACAGGAGCCCACGGAAACCCAGGTCCTGGGCTCCAGGCTCAGCACACCCATGTTCAAAGTTAAGTGAGGAGCTGACAGCAGGGGGAGCTCCAAGCCTAGACACAGAGGATCTTGACTCTGAGGGTCGGTCAGGTTTCCCCTCCTTGTTGTGGACATCTGTGCTGTCTTATCTGTCTAGTATAGGACCATTCCTTTACCTACTTCCTGAAGAGCACATCTGTGTTTTTAAGGTATCAGAAATAGAAGTTGGAACGAGAGGGTCAGTTTTACCCAGGTAACCTGGATCCAGAGTCTCTCCTGGGTTGCCAGGGTGGAAGAGGCAGAAAGAGGTACAGAGGTGCCCAGGAGACACAGGACACAGCAGGCGGAAGGCCGGGCACCCACCTGGTGTTGAGCAGCTCCAGCTCTGTGTTCTTCTCCCGCTCCAGCTTGCCGTAGGCCTCTCGGTGTCGCCGGGCCTCCTCCTCCAGCGCCTGTTCTGCCGTGGTCTCCTGATCCTTCACCATCTCTTCCAGCTCATGCACCCTGAAGCAGGGCACAAGCCAGTCCTGTCAGGTGCCCTCTGTCATGCAGCTGCATCTCAACCAGGAGGCGCACACCCTGTCAGAGTCCCTAACACTCCCACTGAGGGAGAAAGGGTCAGGAGTTTGGCAGACATGAAATTAGGGACACTCTGACATCTAAAGTGTGTTGGCTGGACTGAAGAGATGACTCAGATTAAGCCTCTGCGTTAAAACCAGAAGGACCTAAAGTTGGATCCCAGATTCCACATAAAAAATCCTGGGCAGAAATGGCAGCCGTCCATGCTTCTAATATCGGAAGGTGGAAGCTGAGAAACTCAGAGCAAAGCCAAGAGGAAGTAGAGCAAACTAGGATGATACCGGAAATCACCCTTAGGTTTCCACAAGTACACACAGTGCCCTCTGATACACAGAGATACACACAATAAATAAATATAAAAAGATATTTAAAAAATAAACTGTATTAGCCACATATTCAAGGGAATAATAGGCCTGGTGAGGAAGCTCCAGAGGGGAGCAAGGCCACACAGGAGATGGGACATTTGGGGCTCACAGGGAGGCTGCTGAGCCTGTACACAGCTAGACAACAGCTTTGGGTTTCATTTCCTCCTTTTACTCTGCCTTCCTGCCCAGCACCTGGCTGGGGGCTACAAGCATGTCGGAGCTGGGCAAGGGTCAGGTCCTTGTGGAATTACAACCCCACTGTTCCGCTTCTGGAAGCCTATGGTTAGCTGTCAGTGTGGGGTACAATTCAGTCTCTCCACCAGCCTGACCTTCTGGGGTATGCAGAGGCCCATCTGAGGGTTCAAGGGGTGGAAAGCCACACCCAGCCTCAAAAAGATCTAAGTTTCCTGTATCTGGAGAAGACAACTAAATCCAACATCTACTACCTCCTGGACTTCTGCTAAGGGGGAGTATGCTGTCTAGTATCCCTCCTCCCCACACCCACATCCTCAGCAGCACCTGGACCCTCTCCCCTTCTACTCCCCTCTGTAGGGCATGTCCCTAGAAAGGGAAGCCAGGCTATGGTCACTTATGCAGTGAGAGCTGCAGGCTGAGGCTGCACACCTGGGATAGTATCTAGCAAATCTGGAATCAAGGTTAAGTTCCTCAGAGCAGCCCAGATGGCCCAGCCACTGTGGCCTGGGCCTCTTCCTGACCTGTGCACTAGCTGCGTGTTCTCCTGCTTTAGCTTGCTCTTCAGGTCCCCGCTGGTCAGGCTGTCATTTTCCAGCTCTGTTACCTTCTTTTCCAGGAAGCTCACCTGCAGCATGGGTGAAAGGCAGGGCAGAAAAGACTTTTCAGGCCAGGAGACTGAGAATCTAGAAACTGAAGTTCATGACTAAGACCTCCCAATGACCTGGCGCATGTGCTCCATGCGCCCGCGCACCCACACACACAAAACAACAGCAACAACAACAGTTATGTTTGGAGAAGGAGAGCATATAACTTGTGCTCCCGAGTCCCCAGAAAACAGGCTGGAACACCATTGGCCCCCCCAAACACACTACCACTGAAGCCTATACACACTGAGCCCATTATTTCTCCACTACCCCAGGCCCACCTTCTCTGTGATGTCGTTGTCACAGGAGTCGATGCTGTCCCGGAACAGGTCCTCTGTACTTCCGTTACTGCTGCTGAAGTTACTGTTGTGCATGAGCTGCCTGCAGGGGTGGAGGGCATCTGCCTGCAGAGGCCGCAACAGCCTGGATTCCCGACTTACGCCACAGGCTGGATAGGTGGCCAATACGCTAAAGGCTGCCAGGAAGTCCACTGAGGCCACAATCACTGGGTCTTTATGCCCAACAGACTCTGCTGATAGGGTGGCGAAGGGGCTGCTATGTCCCTTCCCAGACCCCTGGCAGCCCTGACGGAGATCAGCCACCGTTCCTTCCTGCTCCCTCTAAACCCTCTCTCCACCAGCATCTAGCCAGCAGCTACCAGTGACCAGATCTAGCTGTGAGGCCTCCTTTCCCAGTCAGAAACCACTGCAGGCCTGAGATGAAAACAATTCCCCAAGACTGCACAGCCAATGCCTGGCCTCTACAACCACGCTGGCTCCTGCTATGCTTTCTACGAAGCTACGGAAGAGCGTCACTCATACCCTGCACTCCCTGAGCTGGTGGGCACGACTGAAATGGGATGCTTGCAGAGTCCACTGGACAAATTCTCGCTGTCACCAAGTGACGCCTTCCCTGTTTCTGAGAGGCAGTAACAGGGTCTTAGCCAAGATTCTGCCCCACTGTTGTGGACCAGAGCTTGGTCCTTGCTGGCAGTTCCAATACCCCAAGTATCAACGTGGGCGAGGCTAGGAAAACCAGTACTCTGCAACCCAACACGACAGGGACACTGCAGTGTTTCCCCAGAGCAAGGTCACCTCCACCAACAGGGACTCCAGGGTCTGTGTGCATGAGCTGCCTGCAGGACTGGGGTCCATTTGCCTGAGAAGGCCACCAGTGTGGGATCCAGCCTGGGCTACAGGCTGAGAGAGCATATAAAACACTGGAAGCTGCCAAAAAGCCTACCAAGGACCTCACTGGTCATAGGAGAAGCCCTCACTTGACCTCCTCACCGAAGGCTGCTGAGGACAGTGGAGGAGCAAAGCCCAGCTCCAGTGTGAAGGGACAGTGTCAATAGTCACAGTCTGGAGCATGACTCTGGGGCACCCACGGGCCTGAAGCAGGGAGGGTTTTCAGATGCTGCATTGGAAGAGGCAGGTGCAGCAAGGACAGGGATGGGGCTAGTCTTGCTTCCCAGGAAACCTCTGGCTGCTCTGCCCCCATGATCTGAGGCAATGGCCTCACAGCAGTCTAACTACTGGGGTAGCAGCATGAAGCCCTGGCCAAAGGAGCACTCAACCTGGTGTCCTCCAAAAGGGTCTTACCGTCCAAAAGCCGTGCTTGAGATCTTCCGGTTGGGGCTAGAAAGAGAGAGAGAGAGAGAGAGAGAGAGAGAAAAGAGAGAAAGGGGGAAGAAAGAACACAGTCACTAAAGAAGGACTCTGGTCCACTCCCACACTCTTGTCCACTGCAGGACACTAAGTACAATGGGTCCTGACTGAAAGGATGTCACTCATTACCGTGGTGCTGAGGAGGAGCAGCCTGACTTCCGAGACCACACAGGTTGAGCTCTACTGCTAGCTGCTGCTCCCCAAAGGCCCCTCTGGGCTGAAGCCTTACCTGTTGGCCTTCAGGTTTTTTAGCCGGGCCTCCAAGTCATTTAGCAGGTTGATCTTCTTGCAGCACTGAGAACAGTACACGTCTAGTAGCTCACTGTTATATGAATGCCGCATCTTCCTCGGGGTCTGCCCAGCACTGGGTCAGAGAAGGGGAGGGGGTCACTTTCTCAGAATTTGCTAGGCTCTGTCCCACTCACCCTGCTAAACTTGCTCCGCCTGGTTTCCCAAGGCCTGTGAACTTTGTGGTGGAGGAACTAGAAATAAAATTAAGACCATCTCTTCCCAATATTGTCAAAGAATCTGAGGAGACATACCCATTTAACAGATAAAGCAAACTAATGTCACAGAAAGTAAAGACTTGGGAAGGCAAGAAGGGACCATACAAGGGCTCTTGAAACACTAAGGTTCTAAGAAGCAAGATGACATGGGGTCTGCAGAGTCCCAGGACAGTTAATCATCAAGATGGAAGGGGGAAAGGCAGCACCCACACCCCAGGAGCAGGAGGAGAATGGCCAGCTCAGAACTCTGTCTTTCAGACCCCCTGCCCCTGGGATGAGGCTGGATTGGTTCTGCCATTTTTCTTGGACCTAGAATGTTGCTCCAGAGCAAGGAGCACCTGGAAGATACTGAAGACCCCAGGTCCGAGTAGACATTGGTTCTGGTCTCGTCGTCAGGGCAGGGGCTGCTGGGGGCACAGTCCACATCATCCCCTTCTCCGTAGTCTTCAAATTGCTCCTCGTTGCTGATGAGAGAGGCAGTAGAGTGTGTGGAGAGGTCTGATGTGGTCATAGATGGAGTGAGGATCAGGGACCTGAGGGCCACAAACGCCAGTTAGAGAGAGGCTGGGGGCCCCACCCAGAGCTCATGTGGAGTCAGCCAGCCCTATGGACAGCAGGAGCCTGGCCTTCATCCTAAGGAGAATATCCCATACACACACATTCTCCAGGAGAGAAACAGTGCTATTATGACTTAATGGTCTAGCCAGAGTGCAATTAAATTATACTATAACTACAGTCATTAAATTAGAATTTATATTAGAAAATCAAATTATGAAACTATACAATGATAGTTGAAAAGTGATTAGAAAAATATTGGCAACAAGACAGGGAAATGAATATCAACAAAAAGTTAAGATACAAACTTTGAAATCTTTCCAAAGCCTGAACACATGAGAGGTCATTATAAAGGAAAAGTGGGCAATACAAATTTAACCTGACAACAGGTCTTGGGTTAGGGATGCAGTTGTTTTTACTTTTCCTACCTTTCCTGTTTTATCTTTTATAATAAAAAAAATCACAATGAACTATTATGTGAGACTCATTTCTCAATTTATAGAGGGGGTTTCTAGTTAAAAAATGCCTAATCCAAAAGAACATACCTCAGAGACCCTAGACTCTAGGTCTGTCCTGGGAGACCTATGGTGAAGCCTGAGACGTAAGGGGGCGCGGGTGAGCCCATGTCTCCGTTAAGTAAATGCTCACCTTTAACTCAGTGTTACAGCAGCTCTCCTAGCACCGCCCCCCTTTGATGTGACTGAAATTTTTAGGATTATGATTGACTCTGAAAATTAAACCACAGGTCAGAGGGCCTAATATTAGTCTATTTTCCTCTCGTGTTTTGTGTGTCTGTGTTCATGTGTCTGAGAGTGCGTGTTATTATGTCTGAACTAGGCTGACCTTATACTCTAAACTACACTCAAGGAGTCAGCTTCTCTGCGGAATACAGGAGAACTGAAGGGGAGGCAGCCTTCTGTGGAACATGAGCTCAGAAAAGAAGTCAGAATCTTTGTGATTTCAGAGAGTAGCTGGATGCCTGCAACTTTCTCTGGTAAAGAGAAACACTCTGGTCCTTGGGTTGAACTGTTATCTTGGAGACTACTATGTAGCTATTTCCTCTAAACTGAAAACCATCTCTCCTGGAGGGCAGCGAACACTCCAGTACTTTCCTGCGCTCTCTCTTCATGCTTGCAGACTGGGAGTCCCAGCTCAGGGAGCCGTGAGGAAAACGTAATGGGTGAAGGGGTAACTTGGATTGCGCCCCAAGGAACGCTGGCTTCTGCTTAAGGATGGAATACAAAGATGTCACTGAAACACGATTCTAGGAAATGCCTTGGAAAAATGATCTTAAATATTGAGCTTCAATTCCTAAGATTATGTTTCAATGACATCTTTGCAAACAATACTTTCTGTGTGTGTATGCGCGCGCGTGCATGCGTGTGTGTGTGTGTGTGTGTGTGTGTAAGATAAGAAGAAAAAGGGCTCTACCATTGTTTTACATCCCCAATCCTGCAACTGCTTTTTAAAACTAATCAAAGTCATATATTCCATATTCTTTTATAGCCCTTAAAAGTTGACTTTGCACAGTGGCCTGAAATTCTGGAACTGTCACTGCTGTTCAGCATGCCCACTGAAGTAGCATTTGGTGTAATTCTAGGCGTGCTGTATGGGTACTTTCTAGAGCTACCTTCCAAGCACTGCTAAGGTCCAGTGCCAAGAGGGCTTACTCACTTGTCCTCTGGCAGGAAAAGGCCTCCCAGCCCGTGTTCCTTCTCCTCTACGGGACTCCCCACAGAGCCCTCCAGGCCCTGGCTTCCCTCCATGGGGCTGTCCATATCAGATTCCTGAGGGCCCTCGGGCAGGGCCAATGTCATCTCCTCGTCCTCGGGAAAGAAGCTGGGCTCCTTGGGGAGGAGTTCGCCATTGGCAAATGTAGAACCAGAGATGTCGCTGCCCTGGGAAAGACAAGGGAACAAAGAGTTGGGTCAGCTTTCTGGAACTCAATGTTCTTTATCGACTGCAGACCTAGACCTCGAGATTCCTGGTGTGAGTCCCAGGGACTGCCATCCACAGAGACGGGCCACAGAGGCCACCATGTCCTGACCCCACGTGGCTCTAAGCTCAATGGACTCATACCCTAAGCAAGCTCTTCATCAGCAAGTCAAAAGTCCATCCCAAACAAAGGGAAACCAACACGACTGAGCAGGCACTGAGTTCCAGAGCGGCGTTCAGAGCTCCTGGGTCACCTCCCTATGCTCGTGACAACTCTCCCAACAGTTCTCTTTATTCCCATTTTGCTGATGGGGAATTCAGCTTGGTAACTTGCCTGCTTCTGGTTGCCATACACTTTGGTTCCATTTGTCACTGGTCTTCCTCCAATTCATTTCAAACCTTGGCATGTTGAGGAGGTGATTCACTGTACAAGGACTAGGTACTAATTATGACACCCAGGTACTCCATCTAATGTGGCACTGTACAATCAATCCTTCACTAAACACCCTTATCCATTCCCGTAGAGCAGCCATACAGGGCACAGATACCCACTCTGGTCTCATCTGACACCCAGGAAACCTCAGGTTCAAAGCAGACATGTGGCTGGAACCACCCAGCCCACAGGGAACCCTGCTGAAAGCCAGGCTTGAACACCCCCGACTGTGTCCATAGATGCATGTGTATATGACTACTCTCTCCAGCTTGTCTCTTAAAATTAGCTTCTCCCTTTATTAACACCTTTTTATTCAACCCACAATTGTTTGCCCACGACAAGTAGATGTTTTAATTATAACTTCAAAATCATATCCAGGAGCTTCCCACCTAAATTAAAATAGTATAAAGACAGCAATGAAAAAAGTGCTAGGATGGTACTGGTCTGCCTGTCCCAAGACTCTTTGGTCTGGCAACTGTCACGGAACAAAGCACCTTGTCTGGTGCAGAGACTGTGGAAAGTGGTTGTTCACAGAAGCAGCTCCCTTACTATACCCAGGAGAACTTTGGGGACTGCAAAGTTGCTCAAGATGAATTGCCTGGGGGTAGCTATGCAAATTATACTCAGGCTGATGCAAGACAAACCCAAGGCTTACTCTGGCATTGGCACCCTGGGCTACAGCAGCCTCCCCCCCCCCAGGTCAGTATTCCTCTTACACAAGCTGTGGGTAGTGAGACAGGATGTTGGCACTCTCCTGGGTGACGGTCTTGCTGGCTGGAGACCAAGAGAGTGGCCCCACTGGCCCACCCACATCCGAAGGTTCTCAAGATTACCGGGCCCAAAGTCTGGTTGGAGGGCTGGCAGGATCAGAAGGCAGGAAATAGAGTTCCCAGGATGCTGAGTTTTTAGTAAGTGATATCACAACTTCTGATACTGTCCCTCAAAGCTCCCCTTTCCTGTTTGCCGATGTGTGAAAAACACACCCAGTCACCAGGCAATGGTTCAGGGCACATGGTACAGGCCTGGGGCTCCACCATGTCTACACAGAAAGGCAGCTTCAGGAGGCAGTGTCTTTAACTGGTAGCCCCAGCTTTGTCTGTGGTCTAATCTAAATTCCCAGAGCTCTGTCCTTAGAGACCAGAAGTGGCCTTGAGTTCAGAGCTTCCGTCCACTTGAGCACAGGCCATGTCATGGGCCATCTTGGCTGTATCTGAGCAATCTAAAGCACATCTCCTTTCTCGGCTTTGGGGTCCTAGGAGCAACCGAAGTTAGAACAGATAGTGTGCCCTGCCCAAGGCCTGAGGGACCTGTGGGTGTGACCAATAAGGGCAGAGCGCCAGAGCCTGGCAGTTGGTTAGCTGTGGCTGAACCAGCTAACTACAAAATGTGTGCTCCTCGGGCAAGTGATCTGAGCCCCGGGACTTTCCATGGCGCAGGGCCTGTCAGCCCCTCCTCAGTGGCTGCTCTACGAGACACGCATGACAATTTGTACACATACCAGAGCCAGCAGCTTAAGACCACCCCTGGCCTCAAGAGAGGCTGAACTGTTTCAACTTCCTGTGGGTCCTCTGACAGACAGGTGGCCAAACCTGGGGGATTACTGGAAGTCAGGGGTTTCTAGAGAGTTCCTGGCCCAAGCCTAGGGAAACAAGACTCAGCTGCCTGCTACGGCACCAGCGCCTCCAGTTTTCTACTGTCTCCATCTGGAGCTGGACAGAGATGGCTCCAGCTAGAAATAGGAGCTGAGGGGCATACCCCTGTGTGTGGGGCCCTCTCCAGTCTCAAGAGCTATGCTACCAACCAGCAGGCCGCATAGTCACCCCTTCCTCTGTAGGAAGCTGGCAAGACCTGAATTCGGTTGCTGTTGAAAAGGCCAAGTGTCGATGTGGGGGGCTGTCCAGTCCTCAGGATGGTTCACAATGAGCCCACTGTCCCTGATGTGTGGTCAGAGATGAGCAGTGTCCAAACTAATGGTTTCACTTGATCTACATCCTCACCCAGAAGCCTTCTCAAGGTCACACGCCCCAGACAGCTGTGTTTTCCTGGCAGCCAACATACAGCAGACAGACTCGACTACATGTCTGCTTCCTGAGAGTGGAGGCATCCACACAATGCGCAGGGAGGTCTGTGTCTGCACTGAGCATGCTGGAATTGAGCTGCAGGGTGACACAGTGAGCAGGGAAGGCTGATCCAGTGTGGTCGCTGACCACCTGGTGGTGACTGCTGGATGAGCTGCTCACTCCTGAGCCTCATCTAAAAGCAGCATGAGAGAATCTAGGTCAACATCTCGCCTCCTGAGGGTGCTGAAAACAGTCATGAGAAGGATAGATAAGTGTAAGGGGCGTGCTTAGGGTAGGTTCAAGTCCCAGTTCACTACATATGAGCTCTGTCACCTTTAGGCTTATGAACTGCCCAGCTCCTCAGTTTCCCCATCTATAAAATGGTGCTAATTACGACTAGAATTAAATGAGTTGGTTAGTGTTCAGTCTTAGCGTATGTGGAAGGTGCTCAACAAATGTTCTTGGAATGTTAAAGGAAACACACAAGGGTTGAGCTACTGGTTTTAACTCAGCCCCCATGACACTTTTTCTCTGACTCCCAATGATATGCTGGGGGAGGTGGGTGGGATCAGCCTAGGGAGGTCAGGTACCTTTCTTCCTGCCCACTGCCCTGGCAGGTCTGTCTGTACATTAGTCATGCCCTGGAATGAGGTGCTGCCTGGGGAAGGGAGTCCAGGAGATCCCAAGGCGCAGGCTCATCCACCCCCAACCCTAGCAACAGTTTCACTCCGCAGGCGGTGTTGGAGCCAAGACACAGCTCTGTGGGGACGAGGCTGGGTAAAAAATAGCCTGGGCGGGCACATCCCAACTTCCTTTGCAGCCAGGCACCCGTATGTACACGTGGATTCCACCACAGGGAAGGCATGTGAGAGCAGACACAGACTAAGCTGCATATGGAAAGAAGCAGTGTGCGATTCTGTCCAGTCAATGATCTGGAAGAGATGGGCCAGCACCAGGGTCTTGCTGGGCCTTTCCTTAAGTGTCTGAAGCATCAGTAGAGAGACTGACTTGTGAGCGCCAACATTCCAGGTTCAAGGGTGGCCAGATATGGTTACCTAAGCTGAGATCCTCTCTCTCCATAGCATGGTTGTTCTCCTCAGACAAAGATGGCAGCAATGGAGGCTGGGATACAACCTGACTTCAACCAGCTTCAGCCGGGGCTGCCAATCCTGCTGAAAGTCAGGCCAAGCTCTGCAGACAACAGCCAGATCTCCATCAGTGGTAACAAGTATCCTGGCTCCAGAAAGGGCTGCCCAATGCCAGTCAAGGGCCAAAGGTGGAAACAACGGTGCTGGGGTTGCCATCACAGAAAACTAGAGCCTTGACATGCCTCCAAGAGCAAGAACGAGCACAGGAGAACTGGTCACTATGCTGTCCCATGTTTCAGCTACTCTGGGGATAGTCTCATCTTGTGAGATCAAAGTTCTGTAACTGTGAATCTCTACTTTGGTGGAGTAGGCCTAGGTCAGAAGGCAGGACAGATCGCCATAGTCTTTCCCATAAGTTACCGACCTCCAAGGGATGGCAGCGATATTGAGGCCCTCTCCTCCCAGCTGGGGTGCTAGGTCCACTCCTAAACCTCGAGAGAGGGCCTCAACTTAGTTCAAGAACTTCCTCAGCCAGAACTTCCAGGAGCAGTGAACCTGCAGTCCTGGGAAGGACTGACTAGTATGTCCAGTGGCCTCACAGGCCAGTGTCCCAGCTGGGAGCCAATCAATGCTCATCCAAACCTCTGAACCAGGCGCCTCTATGTCTTTGACTGGAGCACACCGACACACAGAGAAAAGTCAGCCTTGGTCATGGCCAGGACATCTCTCTCACTGCAAAGCAATCATCCGGTGCTCCGCTCTGTTCTTTCTTTTCTTTTGGTGCTGGAGAAGAATCCAGGAGAGCCCACCTCACACATGGCAAACACAAGCTTTACCACCGAGCTACACCCCAGCCGAAACACCAACTGAAGAAAGCTGGCAGGACAACATTATCTCAAAGGAAATACTTCAAGAGGTAGGAGGCACTTAAAAATTATAAAGGATCCATTTACCAAGATGTAACCTTCCTACATACTGATGAATCTTTTAACAGTTTCAAAATACATGTAGCCAAATTTCATAGAACCAGGAGTTAAGGATTTTTACTTACCTCTCTCAGATGAAACAAGCGAAGAGAACTAGAGGGAATACAGAATATAAGAGTGTCATAAATCTGACCTGGGGCACCCAGCATACTCCCCGACAATGGTAGGATAAAACCAGAACAACCAAAGGCAGATGGGAAACTGGATACTTTCACAGCATCAAAGAATCCCCCTACGGATTACTGTAAAACACAGACACCCCTTCAGCAAACAGTATCAGAGCTGGCTTCCAACTGCGGCACAATAGAAGGCAACTAGAAGCACCAATAGTGCAGAGAGGGAGAGAAACAGGAAAGAGAGAAGATAATGAACAAACCAAAAAGAAACTATATGGGGATTTCCTAGACTAGTGGTTCTCGACTTCACAGTGCAACAAATAACATGGTTGAGGTGCTAAAATTCAGGCTGAATCTCTTTCTGATTCAGCAGGTCTGTGGTGAATCTGAAAAATCTGCATTTTCATGGCTTGAGAAGTTGGAGAAAACATTTTTCCCCATTTCCATGTGTATGTGCATGAGCATGTGAATGTGCATGTGTGTAGAGGCCTGAGGTTGGTATTGGGAATCTTTCATCTTACTGTTTGAGGCTGGGTTACTAAGTCCAGAGCTCACCTATAGGGCTAGTGTGGCAGGACAGCTTGCTCTGGATACTCCTGGGCTCTACCTTCCAGAGCATTACAAGCAGGCCACTATGCCAACTGAGCATTTTTCATGGGATCTGGGGATCCAAACTCTGGTCCTTTTGCTTGTGTGGAAAGCCTTTTAACTGAGGAGCTACCTCCCTAGTTCCAAAGACAGAATTTCTAACAAGAATGTCGGGTAATCCACGGAGATAGGGGAGGAAGGACCACAACCTCTTGTGGAATTGAGCTTAAGGAAAGACCTTGAGAGTAACTAACATAGATTGATAACAGCTTTCCAGGCAGACATTAGTGTCTGTAGCCTTCAATTCTCCTAAGTGTTTCCTGTTTTAGTAGTCTATTAGAAGTAAACTTTAAGGAATGCCAACGATGAATGTGGTAGAGCACTTGCCTATAACATATAGGCTCTGGGTTCAATCCCCAAGAACTGACAAAACAAATAAGGGTAAACTTCATAGGAAACATGAAAAGACAGTTTGCCCTCAATTTGCTGAACTGATTAAGAAAAAAATATGAAAGCTTTGACAAATTTAGCTCCACTTAAAGGAACATGAACAAGCAAAGCCATCCTTAAAGTATACTACTGGAGACCTGGAATTCACAGAAATACCAGACTTTGAGAGCCAAGTGCCCTCCAGGATGGAGTAATGACAGACAGTCAAACTTCTAGAGAATCAGGTTCTGCCTTCCAGGGCTGGAAGTACAGGCCACTTGCCATTTCTACTAAGCGTTTTTATGTGGGATCTGAGGTACAAACTCAGGTCCTTTTGTTTGTGAGGCAAAGGCTTAACTCCTGAGCCAACTTTCCAGCCCCACTCCTAAAATTTATATGTAAAAGTCCCGATACTGAGCGCCTTGGAATGGAGAACATTAGGGTAGGTGGACCCTGGTCCAGTCCATGAAGTGACCTTACGAAACTACAGGAGGAGCAGGGCATGTGTGCTACACGTCTGAACCCCAGCGTCTGGAGGCAGAGGCAGGAGCGCCACCAGGTCAAGGCCATCCTGCAGAGGTGCAGAGAGCTGAGGCCAGCCTTGTCTACATGAGGAAAGAAAGAAAAAGAATACCTCGGAGAGGGAAGACTGTCAGGTCAGGGAGAACAGGGTCATCTACAAGCACAAGGACAGAGGCTTCAGAAGAAAACAACCTTGCTGACCCCTTGCTCTTTGTCTTAACCCGTATTGTGAGAAAATGTATTTCAAGTGTCTAACCTACCCAGTCTCAGGTACTTTGGAAAAGCCTACAGGAAAGCCCCACCCAGGTTCTGCCCTGAGGTTTCACTCACCTCTCCATTCAGATAATCAAAGTAAATTTCTAGCTGGGTGTGGTGGTAAAGACCTGTAATCCCAGCACCTGGGCTGAAAGAAGAGAAGGGTTTTGAGTTGGAAGCCTGTCTGGGCTACATATTTGGCTATGTGTATATATATAAAATTATACACACACACACACACACACACACACACACACACACCCCTTTAAAAAGGGTAGGGGGAGGAGCTGGAGACAGCTTAGTTGGTAAAATGCTTGCCAGATAAGCATGAAGACTTGTGTTCCATCTCCATTATCCACATAAGAAGTTAGGTGTAGGGCTGGAGAGGTGGCTCAGGGGTTAAGCCTCCGCCTGGAAGGTCCTGAGTTCGGATCCCAGATCCCATGTATAGACGCCAGACAGAAGCGGGGGGCGGCCTGCGCTTCTGGTCCTGGTAGGGCGGAGCCTGTGAATCCCCAGCCAGAAGGAGGTGGAGGCGTCCATGGTGGTTCACGAATTCGTCCGTGGTTCTACACATACACAGACACACACACACACACACACAGACACACACGCGCGCACACATACACACAGTTGAATTAATAATATTAATAAAAAAAATTTAAAAAAAAAAAAAGAAGAAGTTAGGTGTAGTCATAGCTCTTGCAATCCCAATGCTGGGGAGGGCTGAGAAAAACAAGAGGACCCCTGAAGTGCACTCGTTGGCCACTGCAAAGCCTTAGGGACAATGAGAACCCTGCCTCAAAAAACAAAGTGACAGTGACTGAGGAAGACCCCTAACATGGACTCCTGACCTCTATTACCCCCCCACAATAATAAAATAAATGTTCAAAAAGTAAGTGAATTCCTTGAAAGTCAATTTGATTCTACATCTGAAAACTATCAGCTCTACAGAATCTTAAGGGACTTCCTGATCCAATTATCTGTTTGCTGTCTGTCCTCAGAAGATAGATTTGATTCTCTTCCAAGATCTGTTTGGGACGCTCATGCCTCCCCCCATTTTATCATTTTTCTTGCACACAAGTATGTGTACTTACTTGTGTGTAGGTGTATATACAAGAAGGGACTTGAGTATGTGTGTCTACGGAGGCCCAGAGATGACATCTGGAATCATCTTGGATCGTTCTACCTCCTTGTTGCTTTACTCTGGGGTTTCCCAGGCTCTACCTTCCGGGGACAGAGGGCTACAGTCATTTCTGCCTGACACCTTTATGTGGGATCTGGGATATGAACTCAGTCTTTTTCTTGTGAGGCAAAGGCTTTAACCCTTTGATTTTTTTTAAAGATAGGGTCTCAGGTGACCCTGGCTGGGTTTAACTATGTAGCTGAGGTTGGCCTTGAGTTCCTGATCTTCCTGCTTCTACTTTCCAAGTCCTAGGATTACCACATCCAGCTTCTTGGACACTACATTTTGCTGAAACCAAAACGTGATGGGTATGTTGATCGAGCAATGTTCAGCAAACACAACTTATATGAGACTCTTAGTCAATTACATCCACTGCACAGTTTGGACAGTAGGATGGCAAAGGCAATCTTGCTTGTTCCCAACATGTGTAGTGGGGTTATAAGACAGAGGTAAAAGCTTTATGACCGAAAGAGTGAGTGTTTACAAGACTGACCGGCAACCTTGGAACCACAGGCCCTGCACACAGCCTCTAATCCTGGAGCGCCTGCCTCTGTGGTCACAAAGGCCCAGTAATTGAGTAAGATACTTCTAGTTTTTTTTTTTTTTTCATGCCAGGCAGTATTTCTGGCTACTTAAAACCCTGAGCAAACTCCTTCCCCTGTGTTGTGGCCAGCATGGAAATGAGGACCTGTACTGCTCCTGGGACACGCAGGCACCCTGCTCAACTGTGATGCCAACCTCCCTATGGTACAGCTAGAACCCAAGGGCTTCTTCCCCCTACCACGGCTGTCCAAGGCCAGTGTCGGTGACTAAAGGTGCAGATGAATATGGCTGAATCGTCCCCCCCAAAAAACCCTCACACACAGATTAAGAGGATGGCTAAGGGGTTAAAAGCCTTTGCCTGGCAAGCAAAAAAAAAACCGAGTTCAGGTCCCCAGATGCCCAAGCGAAAATGCCTGGAGGACACCGGCAATTCTGGTCCTGGAAAGCAGTCTGGGAAACACCAGGGCAAAACAATAAGGGAGATTGCTCCAGGATGACTCCCGATGTCACCCTTGGGTCGCCACAGGCACACACGTTCAAGTGGCTTCTCTCTCCCATGCAAAAAAGAAACAAACAACCCCCCATGCCCCCCCAAAAAAATCACAGTGGAGAAGGTGAATTCAACTTCTGACCTAACTCTTGAGTGTAGTGTGACTTTCCTGAAAGCCCTGGGTACAGGATCTAAGGGACCCAAAGATTCAATAACAACTGTAACAACAACAACAACAACAACAACAACAATGGATTCTAAGAGTCTATCTGGTCTACCCCTTCCCTCTATACAGAGCCAAGAACCTTGATTTTCAAACGAGCATGTGCATTTCGAAGGCAAACTCCCAGGGTTTATGAAAACAACCTAAAATTGCTTCCACATCTGGAAACCAAACCCGACAGCCAGCCCCAAGAATTCCAGGCATGCCAGCCATGGAGAAGCCAGAGAAACCACGGGGTTTCCTGTTAGCCTGGGGTCCCCCTTGCTACCTACCCAGACCCACACAGAGCTCCCTGCACAGAGCTACACATGGAGAAGGTAGAATGCTACCAGGAAGTGGCTCTAATAGCCAGTCTTCTCCTCGCCTCACAGAGAGCTCCTGTCCCACCCCTACCCCTTATAGAAGGGGTGCGGGGGAGTGGAGGAAGGGGGCACTATCCTGAGTCTAGTCCAGGTTTCTCTTAGGTCCATTGACACTTTTCCTCTTTACATCTATAAAAGTAGAAATCATGTACAGCAAATCAGGACCCCCTTCAGGCATCCCTTCTAAATTCACAAAGAAGATTTCCCAAGCCATCCTGGAAAGTTTCTAGCCCCATCTGAATAGAAGCTTCCCTAAGAAACCATGGATCAGGTGTTGGGGCGACACATATATGCGTGTCAAAGCGCTCTAAAGCCCGCACAAGGGCTCTCCTGGTTTCTGGAACAGGCAGCTATTTTGGGCTACAAATTATAGCTTTTAAAGATGTGGCTGTTTGAAATGAAGGCTTAATTACTTGCACAACTCACTGCTCTCAAGGCTGGTTTTGGGGCTTCATATTTTACTATCATGACAGATTGTGACTTCAGGTAAAAGGCTTAGAGGGTGGCAGCCAGCTCTCGGCCCTCTGCGTCTTACAAGCAGGCACCCTCAGAAAAAGAGATGTCGAATGGAACTCCTAGAGAGGCCACTGCCTGCTTTAGGGAATGCGTGGGGTAGAGACACAAAGTTGGAAGCCATGTAGTCTGAAGCCATTAATAGGAACCTGCCCCTCCTTCCTCTGCCACAGAAGCCCTTAGGCCACAGAAGGCCAAGCAGGGATGCCAGTGTTCTCCTACAGCTGATGGGGAAGCTCTGTGTGGAACAGAGAGATTCTGGAAAGAGAGGGAGTGAGCTAGCCTCTCCTCCCATTCCACACACACACTGCCTCCCGCCAGGACCTGGTTTTCATATCCCTTCCCTGTCCTGTTTTCCAGGACCTCCCATAGGTACTGGAGCCCCAGCAGGCTTGACTCAGGTGTCCTTCCTGTCATGTGGCTCTGAGAGGCCCAGCTGCTGAGACTGTGGTTCCAAGGCAACTCGTGTGCCCTCCCTGGTTCTGCCCCAAAGGAGCAGCTAGGAGGGAGTTAGACGGAGCAGCCACACTTGGATCTCAGAGGGTGGAGGACTTACAAGGAGACCAACTGAAAGCCTCAAAGCCCCATCTGCGAGCCCCAACAACAGAGATGGGACCTTCTCAGATTGATAGCTCAGTCCTTTCTGGTGTGTGGGCAAGTTGTTGCCTTACCAACACCCCAGGTTCATATCCCTTTCTCACCCCCACCCACATGCCTGGGCACACATCACTGCTTACATCGCATGGGCATCAAGTGCTACTCCTCAGAGGGGGCTCCAAATCCCTGGCCATACAAACAACTGAAGGAGATGGCTACTCATCAGGACCTCAACACAAGACAGGCAGGGGGACTGAGAGAGGACCTGAGGAAATGAAGTTTAAAGCATCTCTAGCTCTTAAAGCTTTAGGCCAGCAGCTTTCTGAGCCCCTGACACAGCCCCATGTAGAGATGGTCCCACACTGGTCCTCTTCCCATGTTCTTACCCCACCTCAGTGAGCATCCCAAGCCCAAACCACTCTCCTGAAGTCTCAGCAACCGTAGCACCCTCCTCCTCCAACCTGCCTGGCTGCTGCACCCAGCCACTCTAAACGGTGGTACTCGGCACACACTGCCCACACTGGCCCCTGGGCCTCCACTACCGCTCCCTGCCCAGAGCTCCTTCGTCTATCTCAATGCATTTAGTGCAACACAACCATCAGCCCGAGATCCCTGTCACTGAGAGGGAGAAGCACAGAGTTGTCTTGGACATGTGATGAGAACCATCTAACGTAGCATGGTCACACACATCATCCCTCCTTAGAGGGCGAAAGTCAGATGGGACACGATGTGCATGAGGTCACAAAGTACGCAAGGCTGAAGACCAAGTCTAAATTTTAACATGGCAAGGAAAGTACAGAGAAACTGCTGTGTTCTGGGTGATAGTGTCCAGCACTCCATGGACGCTCTGAGCACCGGAGAATCTGATGCTGAGCCCCAGAGACTGCAGGAACAGGAGCCAACGTGAGCTGAAGGTCGCCGGGGCCACGGCTCAGGCACGAAACGTAATCCTCCTGCCCTTCCTCACACGAGGGTGTCCCAAAGAGGCTCCGCATGGGATGACTTCACAGAAGGGGAAAGAAAGGTCTGCAAGAAAGTTGCTTAAGAGAAACATGTGAAAACAAAAAGAAGCACATTGGAAGGGCGAGGGAAGGAAGGAAGGAGAAACTCTGCCCAAAGATTATCAATTAATCAAGAAGCCTGTGTGGGCTCAGCAAGTAAAGAGGCTTGCTGAGCAAACCTGATGACCTCAGTCTGATCCCCAAAATCCACATGAAATTACAAGGAGAGAATCAACTCCATAAAGTTGTCCTCTGATCTGCACAAGTGAGCCGTGGCATGCAAGCACCTGTATAGCACTCACAGAAATAACAGTAATAGTTAAGTACCAGAGATGGTGACAGCCTCTCTCCCTGCTGCTGTGGGAAGACCAGTGACAGGCTCCCTGCCCTCATTTCTCCTCTTAACTTAGAAGGTAGTATGCCCTCTGAGGATACCAGAAAGAAACAGGAAGGGTGCCTTGCCCCAGTCATGTGCGGGAAAACAATCTGCGCCTGGGTTGGAGAGACGGCTCAGGGGTTTAGACTCTACCTTGAAAGCAGAAGGTCCTAAGTTTGGATTCCAAGTCCCACATTAAAAATGGCATGCGGAAACAGCAGCGACCTGCACTTCTGTCCCTGGTGGGCGGAGCCTGGGAAATTCCAGAGCAAAGCAAGAAGGAGGTAGAAGCAGTCCAGGATGATTCCCAAAGTTACCCTTGGTCCTCCATAGGGACACACAGTGTGCCCTCTGATACACACACACACACACACACACACACACACACACACACACACACAAAAGAGCCTGGGTGCTCTGTTCTTCCCCAGTCACACAGCTGCCGAGTCCAGTGGGATCTGAGCCCATGCTCTGGGTGTGCACGACTGCTGCTTCTGAACTCCCGTGTCCCCCATATAATTCTGCCATCACTAAAGGTGGCTCTATTCCCTACTATTAAGAAACTGGGCAAATTATGTAATTTCTTCAGAGGTTACCTACTTTCTGCATTTCAATAAATCCAAGAAGCCTCTGTCTGATTTTAAGTTGTACTGTTATTTTAAGTATACCAAGTGTTTCAAAGAGCCATCAACACTAGCAATACATAACACATACCAACCTGAGATGTTAACATATAAAGGGAAAAAAATGTGTCTCAGAATCTGGTGTGAGTGTAAGGACATGGGACTCGGTCACAGTTCTCTGCCTTGCATGCAGCAATAATGGGCAGAGTCATTAACTCCATGTGTTCTTGTGCACTGAGCAAGTATGTACACATGTATGCACACATGTGGGTGCATATACATGCAACTGCTACTACAAGATCCTATTTTGCTCATAACTGGTAAGACTGTGCAGATAATCACATTACGTCCAGCTGGCCAAGCCCACCTTGTCCACCAACAAGAATCTCACTTAGCGACAAGGCCATCGCCTCAAGGTATTACCAGTACCGCAGGCAGCTTTACTGGCTATAGACAACCAGACCCAGCCAGGCTGGACTGTCCGGCTTCACTTCAGTGGAGCTGCAGACCTCAGAGAAGTCAAGCTGGACGAGCAGGTATGTCTGTTCCTTGGAGGACTACCAAGGATAGTCACCTAATGTGGCCAGTGGCTGCACCACCCGGTCCTTTCTGCCTGGCCTCTCCCCAGACCTCTTGGGGCCTGTAGCCAGCCAAAGTCACAGTGCCCTAGTAATGCAGATCTGTGGGCTGCCAAGACTGCAGCACTGTTCCAAACTGGCCTTTCCAGTTGAGCACAGGTGGAGGTCGATCCTGGCTGGAGTGAAGGACCCATGGGCAGAGGCATATTGGGCAGTCTTGGGGAGAGGAAGGGCCAGATGCAACCCCACACCAACCCCCTGGGGAGAAGGATGTCACCTTAGAAGGTGCTTTGCATCTCATTTACAGGCTACTATGCAGGTACCACACCCTTGGGCCCAGAGGCTGATCTGCAGGGACTAAGCTGGTCTCTTTAAAAACACAGGCACCAAGGAACTGGGTTTTGCTTCTGCACAGGAGGTGGAGGCTTTCCCCTGCCACCTTCCTGTTTCAATGTAACACCCGCTGGTAAGTTATTCTGTTAGGAGTGGAGGTGATGAATCCCAAGAACCCAGCCAGAGAAGCTTGCAGGATCTGAAATGCCAGGGGCCAACACTGCTGCAAGTGTCCCTCTCAGGTCTTTACACCTGACTCCACCCAGCATTGTGTCACCCTCATGCTGCAGATGAGGAAGCTGAAGCACAGAATTAAACAGTTTATCACAAGGAGCAAGTAACAGAACTGATGTTTTCAGGCTCAGAGACAGTTTTTCTACCTTGAGAAAACAGGTTTCAGGAAGCTAGTATGAAAGGAAGGTGCCTGGCATTCACGTGTTTCCCAGGGAAACCAGTGAGCAAGAACAAAGAAGAAATTCATTCCTACTCTCTCCAGTCCAAATGCAGAGACTTCAGTGGGATGCCAGGAACAGACCTCCCAGCTCTTACCCACCTTGCTGCAGCAAACAGGCTGCAGGGCTACCTGAAGTGTTTTTATGCCACACCAATTTTGCAAGATGCAGGGGCCAGGGTGACCCAAGATGACTAGAGAATGTTCTCCTTTCTCTTATACCCCAGTTGCTCAGGCCTTCCTCTTTTCTGTCTCATAAGAGAGAAAGCACCCACAGGAGAGCCACAATACTAACAACTTTGATAGAGGTCTGCTTTCATCTGAATGACATGGCTGAGTAAGAACCCATGTGTCCAGGAAAACAAGCAGACTAAATCAACTAAAACAATGACCATACTTTGTTAAAGGAACTTCCCCTCTGTTAAAGGAAGCCCAGCAGTGAGGTTAGATATGTTTGCACTACTAGGACCCATCCTTCCAGGCGGTTATGGCGGACAGTATCTTAGATCCTTTGGTTCTGAGCCACTGCAGCTCTTCCATGACTTTCAGTCCACCCTTCAGGATGCTTCTTTCTGCTCCCTTCTCAGGGTACTGGGGAAAGTGAGGAAGGGACAAACAGGTTCCCTGAATACCCAGAAAGGTTCTAACAATCTGAGTTCTTGCTCAAGATCCTTTGGGAAGGGTTTAGTTCCTGAAAAGTCAAGTCACCAGGCATCCCCTTCTGCATAATCCCAGATGGATGCCCTACCCAAGACTCTCTCAGTGTGAATAAGTCCACTGAACTGTTCAATGCAAAATTCTATTTAATCAACAGTAGCATCATAAGGCCCAGACACTTGGGTAAGGACTGTCATGTGTAGTCTAACACCACAAAAATGATACCTCCAAACCGAGGCTTGGGAGGGCACACAGCCTGGCACCAGTGGGGCACTGGAACACACTGCCTGGAACTGTCGTCAGCCTCAAAGTCATCAGGAAAGGTAGCCACTAACTCAGCCCTGCTGTATGACTAGCATGCACACATATGAACCCACAAATACATTATGAATCTCAGACAGAGATTAACCCCAATGCTGCTTGCCCAGCTATGTAACAGCCTCTCTGGAATCTTTAAAGATCTAGTGACCAGAACTGTGTGGCCAACTGCCCATGGGGAAGAGAGGGGGAGGCCTAGGCAACTGGGGCTGAAAGAATAGGAAGGAGATACAAAGTCAGGGTCAGGGAAGAGCCAGCCAGAGTCTGAGCTACTGTGTGGGTCTTAGAGCTGGCCTTTCCTCATCTGATAGGCGCTAACCAGTAAGAAAAGGAGATGGCTCTGGAGGCTCTCTGCCAGCGCTAAGACACAGCTGAACATACATTGCCAGCAAGGTTTTTATTAGTTTTCATTTGTGGTAGAAACATATCTCGACTGTCCACACAGTCATGTGGACAGGCTTATCTGACTAGACCCAGGCTGAGGGCAGGAAGTCTATAGCAGCATTGGCCACACAAATACCCCTGCTGTGTGAAATGCCACGGAGGACCAGAGGACAGCAGAGCCGGGGGAGATGACGTAGGCAGTGGTTTCTAGTTCAACTCTACTGCTGCTCTTGCTCTGTTCTACTGGGCAGCAGCAGACACTCCTCTATTTCTTTAAGCTCGTGCCCCTGCCTCCCCTCCATGCAGGGTCATCTCCCTTAACAGGAGCCCCCCCTCAGGGCCTTTGTAGTTGCAGTTCCCTTTGCCTGTTCCTCTTCTGCTAAAATGTCCCTTTCTCAATGAGGACTTCCCTGACCACTGTGATTAAAACCTAGCATCCCCTTTTCTTCCTCCCTGTTTGCTCCCCTGCTCACTTTGTGGGCTGCACGATTCTGGTTGGTGTGCCTCACTCCTAACATGCAGCGCCATGAAGCTATCTATTTAATCCACTGATGGATCCCCAACATCCTGCACAGGAAGCTGGCACAAATTAGACACCCAAGTTTCTGTGGAAGGAATGAATGTAACACAGTACCTGTCCTGTGTGAGGCAATATGGCAGAGAAAAGGGGCAAGGTACTATGCCCTGCAATGTCATATGATGGAGGAGACTGAGTTGCCATCCCAGGGGAGATGTCCACCAAGACACAAGACAGGCCTGTCAAATTAACATGTCCACCTGGCTGGGGCATGAACAATCCCCTTCCCATTAATCTTGCTGTAACACTTTCATTTCATAGCCAGTGATTTGATACCATAAACACCCAATTACTGTGCCAAGAGTAAATGGAGCTGACAGAAGAGGAAAAGAGAGACCCCCAAAAGAGGTACCTGCCAGAGGAGTGGGACTGAAGAATGCCAGTTTCAAGAGCCCAGAGGAACAGCTAAAAGGAAAGGAGAGCAAGAAGCTAGGAGGCCACAAGAGTGTGACATTATTTAGGAAAGGCACAAAAGGTCAGAAGGGAACCTCTTCAGCCACGCCCCGAGCTCCCCAGCAGGTAACTCAAACCCCTCTGGTCCTTCTAACTTTTGCCTTCCCTCCTCTCCTGGCTAAAAATTCTTTCCAAGGGCAGGCTCCAGGTATTCTATCCAGTAAGATCTTCCTTGGAGCAAAGGTCACGCCTTCAGCCTGCTCATCTGGCCTGGCTCATCAACCATTCTTCCCTGAGGCTCAGACTTACTATTTCTTCTGCTGACCTTGTCATTTGCCCTGATTCCTGCACCTAAACTGAGAACCCCAACTTCCCGAGTGCTCTTCACCCTGTAGCCAGCCACCTGTACTCCTCATGTGCCCACAGTCTAGGTTCTTTACCTACCTTCCCTCCTGCAGGAGCTGCCACCTGTGTACTCCACAGGGCAGGCACAGGGACCTCAGAGACGCGTCGAGAACTTGTCTAAGCATTCAGGGGAGTTGGGCAGTATGAGATTAAGACCGGGGACCTAAGGTTGCCTTGTGGGAAGGCATGAGTCCCCTGTATAAGGTTCTTCAGGCAAAAAAAACCCCAGCCATTCATGAAGGACTGAGAAGGTTAGTAACCCCTCTCCCTAAACTCCTTTTCCAGAAATCTCTGTAACTATCTTTCACATGAGGAGGCCTCCCAGGGGATGGTGGAACCCAGGCAATTACCACCTGCCTCCTTCCCTGCAGAAGGGAAGCAGAGGTTAGGATCTGACAGACGCAGGATCCGCAGGACCCTAGGACTTTCAGCTCCTTTGACAAAAAGGCCTATAAATAAGTCAGACAATGAAAAACTGGCATGTCCCTCAGTGCCCAGGGATGTGTCGTTTCTAGCCCTTGGGGTGAGATAAGGAAGAAGTAGAAATGGAGAGGAGGTGCCATTAACAGGTTTGCACTGACCTCAAGGAATAGGGTTCAGGTTCCTCAGAGAACGTATTTGATTCTTCAGAGGCTCTAACACAGGCCCCAAGAGACACTTGTTTTCGACAAAGAAAAGGTTTTGTCAACAACTAATACGGAGGCAGACCTTGAGCTCTCAGGACTAAGACAGGGGACCTGCACTAAACTACCCCCCTAGTACCGCCAAGCAGAGATAGGACAGCAGCTAGGTTGGCCGTCTGCAGAGTTCCCAGAGAACGGAGGGAAGAAGGAAACAAGCTCCGTGCAGTCACCAATCGCTATGGAAAAACTTTGCCATGCACATTCCCCTTGTGCAGAAGCGGGGTGGAGAGGACTCTCAGCCACTAGGTTCCCCTGAAAGACCCCTGGAAAATGAGGGGCAATAAACGCGGCCGCCCTCCTCTTGCTTGGAGCCAGCCCCACTCTCCTGGCACCGGGGCGCCGAGCGCACCGAGGGCCCGGAGGGGGCCAGAGAAGAGGAGGCGTCGCTCGCTAGCCGGGCCAGCGTGCAGGTAACCTGACCTCCCGGGCCAGAGCCGGGAGGGTCAGGGCCGCGGCTCCGCCAACTTCCTGGACCCCGCAGCCGCGAGCCAGGGCGGGTCTGTCGCTTACCTGGCTCCCCGGAGCCGGTGGGGTGCGCATCCCCCGAGCGACCGAGGATCCGGCCGCCGCAGAGGCACGAGTAGCCCGGCGCGGGGCAGAGGGGCAGGCGGGACGCGGCCCGCACACCGAGAGCTCAGCCTACAACCCCGGACGCGCTCAGCCGCTCGCACCGCTCCGCACCAGTTGAAGCCGCCGGCCCCGCCCCCGCCCGCGCCGTTGCCGGGAGACCCGCGTGGGCCGAAGGGGCTCTTTGTATCAAAGCTGCCGTGACATCAGCAGGCGTCCTGACTCCCCGAATCCGAGAGGCGGGGCCTCGTGCCAGAGGCGTGGCCAGAGGAAGGGTGGCCAGGGAACCCTGCTGCGGGGGGCGGGGCCCAGGTAGCCCCGCCCACCCAAGGTGAGGGGCAGGGTCAGACAACCCTTGCCTGGGTGGGTGGAGCTCGCTTGGATCTGCTGGAGCCCGCGCCTTTCCCCACTTCCCATTGCCCCAGGACAGGCGAAAACAAGTGTACACACTCAAGCTCCACCCGGCTCCCTCCCTGCCATGTCACTGTTGCTGTCACCGGTCTGCGAGATTCGTCCAGCGGTCCTCTGCTTGCACTCGTGGACCGCAAGCGAAGCCTGCTAAACCCTACTGCCAACACGCCACCTCCATCTCTGCTGCCAGCTCAAGTCTGATGGCTCCTGGGTTGATTTTTATCCTCGATCCCACTCACAACTTTCCTCATTTTTTTTTTGTGCCAAAGTGAAAGCTATCCATAATTAGCGTAGTACACAGATAAAAGTGACAACAAGAGCTAAAGGAAGACCCCTTCTGTTGAATCCTAGTAAACACAGCATACATCAAAATTGATCCCTCTTCACTCAGGATTAAAACGAGGCAAAAATGCATTATGTAAGTGGGGGAGGCAGATTATCTTCCTGACAGACGGGCTCTGAACTATCTTCTCCTGTGCCCTCACTGATCAACTAGATGGTAGGATATCTGCAGCGTAGCTGTGAGCTGTGGTCCAGTAATACTACACGAACTTCTCTCTCTCTCTCTCTCACACACACACACACACACCTAAACACTCTCTGCTGGCCCTTCACTCTCAATTATCTTTCTTTCTCACTGTATCCTGAAATAAATTCTCCACTGCTTCCCAGCTTAGAGGTCAGAGACCATGCACAATCTGGGAACAATCTAAAATGACAGCCTTAGCTATAGGGCTCCATCCTCTGAGGCCTTCTCTGAATTCATGTCTTGCACTTTCTGTATAACCTCTGGATCTGTGTGCAGAGGCCATAGATTGTTTCACATTCGTCCATCCACCCCACAGTCCAGATGCACTGGGACTATCCTGGTTTTGAAGAATAGCAGACTTAGTTAGCATCTTAGTTTCATCGCTGTCACTGCTGCAACGAAGTCTTGACCAAGCAATTTAGGGAAGCAAGGGGTTTTATTCCAGCTTACGATTTTCTTATAGTCCATTACAGTGGCAGGAGAGTTCATACTAACACCAGGATCTGAGGGAACTGGCTATACCATATACACAGGAAGAGCTCAGAGATGAGCATGTTTTCTAACTTGCCTGTCTGCTAAAGCCAACCTTTCTCCATCTTATCTACCTACCTGGGGAACTGTCCCATTCACTACAGGCTAGGTCTCCCACAAAATTAGATACTTTTTTTAGAGTCTTGCTCAAAGGTTTGCTTTGACTAGAAGGACTGCCATGAGTTTAAGTGTATTCTGGGCTACATAGTTCAAGCTAAACAAGGCTGATAAGATGGCTCATTGTAGGTAAAAGCATTTGCTGTGCAAACCTGACTAAGTTTCATCCTTAGAATCTACACAAATTAGGAAGGAGAGAACTGACTCTAAAATGGACCTCTACCTTCCCTTCCTATGGTATGGCATGTGCATGCAGACATCATACACACAATATTAGAGAGATAGCTTAGTAAATAAGACATCTCCTAAACCTTGGGACCAAGTTCAATCTCTGGAAGTCCATATGATAGAAGAGGAAATTAATTTCTGAAAGTTGTCCTTTGACCCCCAATAGTATACTATGGAATGTGTGCATGTGTATGTGTGTATCTCCTTTCCTCCCTGTCTCTCAAAATAAATAATGATGTATTTTAAATTAAATACCTTTTAAAAGCAAAGTGACGGGACATATTTTAAATTAATTTTTTTAAAGCAAAGTAACAGGAGTGCATAGAACACTGCTACTGTCTTCTGTTTTGCAAAAGGAAATCAGTTGATGTTTTGGAACTTAGTTTCCTCTACAAAATGGAATTCAGGCATTTCCTCTTTGGGCTGTGAACTGTCAGTGAAAGGATGGAGTTGTGTCCAATGTGATGTGGGTCATGCACAGCTCTCCACAGCTCTGTCCCTCCAGCAGCATTCCCGCACATCCATCCAGCGGTTAGGTACGTGTGCACCACAGCCAAGGCTGTGTCTCTGCTTCACCACCCTGCACCTAAAAGCTCCCAGGCAGGTTTAACTCCCAGTTTCCTTATCTATAAACTGAAAATAACAATAGTAGGCAGTTTAAAAATATTTTATGCACATGTCCTTCCTTCAGCAGCACATATACTAAAATTGGAACGATACAGAGAAGAATAGCAACTTTATGCAAGTATGACACAAATTCATAGAGTTCAATAAATTGAAAAAAATTATTCATGTATTTGAGAAAAAGAAAGAGAAAGAGAGCAGGCTTGCATATGTAAAGTCACAGGACGATTTTTGATTATCTCCTTCCATCACATGGGTTCTCGGGGATCAAACTCAGGCAGCCGCATTGTTACACAGAGGCCTTTTACCCACTGAACTAGCTCTCCAGCCCCAGGGATAGGCATTTTATACTACAGCACTGACGTAAAACATATCTTAATGTTAGGAAGATGGACATAATCAACATCCATGAAATACTTAGCACACAACATATTGTTTTTAAATTTTCTAGTGTGTGTGTGTGTGTGTGTGTGTGTGTATATGTATCAGAGGGCATTGTGTATCCCTGTGGAGGGCCAATGGTGACTTCAGGAATCATTCTGGGTTGATTCTACCTCGTTTTGGCTTTGCTCTGGGATTTTCCAGGCTCTGCCCACCAGGGTCAGAAGTGCAGGTGGCCATTGTTTCCACCATTGATCTGAACTCAGGACCTTTTGCTTGTGAGATAGAGTCTTTTTAAAAATTTTTATTATTTATTCAATTGTGCGTGTATGCGTGTGTGCATGTGTGTATATATGTGTGTGTGTAGAACCATGGACGAATTCGGGAACCACCCATGGACACCTCCACCTCCTCCTTGTTTACTCTGCCCGGGGATTCACAGGCTCCGCCCTACCAGGACCAGAAACGCAGGCTGCCACCCCCCCCCCCACTTCCACTTGGCATCTATATGTGGGGTCTAGGATCTGAACTCAGGACCTTCCGCCTGCAAGGCAGAGGCTTAATCCCTGAGCCACCTCTCCAGCCCAGCACAGAGTATATTCTAAGCTCAATGAAGGGGCTAATAATGATCCTTGTGCAAAAGGCTGGGAGAAATAAGGGATGAGAACATGAATCAGTTGGTAGGGAAACTTTACCCTGGCTTTCAGAAGAGGGCCTAGCACTAACCAGCAGGGTTTAGAGGAGTGGATGATGAGGTGGAAGAGTGATGACTAGTGTGAGGGGTAAGGATTATATAACATGTAAGAGTCCAGGCCATGTCTCAGTGCCCCTGATTCAAGTAAGGACTAAGGATTAAGGGCTGATTTGCTTCCTGCAATCCTAGCACTTGGGAGGTGGAGGTTTGAGGATCAAGAACATTGCCATTCTCTGATAGACAAGTGAATTTGAGGTTAGCCTGTGCCACATGTACTATCTCAAAAACAACAACAACAAAAAGCAGCAAGACAAAACAACCCACAACAAAATAAACAAAAACCTTATGGTACAGGGTCCCATGAGTACTGGCCTATAATCCCAACAGGTAGAAGCAAGAGGATCAGGAGTTTGTGACCTGCCTAGGCTGCATGAGACCCTGTCTTGAAACACCAAAACAAAGCAAAACAAAAAAGCCGCATATAACAAACAGGGTCAAGAGTGAGTTAACAGAAAAGAGCTGGAGGTGGGGTGTAAGGTAGACACCTTGCATGGCATGCCCAAAGCCCTGGTTCAATCCCCAGCACTGCAAAGAGAAAATACCCAAGAATGAGTTAACCAGAGATGCAGTCCTGTCCCCTGAGCAGAGCAGTGAGGTTCTCAGGGCGTCTTTGGTCCCTTAGCACAGATAAGCATTTCATGTACTCTTCCCCATTTTACTTGTGGGAGGACTGATGCTCGGAGAGAGCTTTTCTACAAGCCACACAGCAGAAGTCTACCAAGTAGGAATGGCCAGCCCAGGGTCTTCTTCCTAAGGATGTTTGAGTGATGGGAATGGGGCAGAGGGTAGGTATAAGGGAGCTGCCCTTTTCACCTTGCTGGCCCAGTGGGGTGAGTTTCTTCAGGGGTCTGACTTGTTTTGTGAGTAGAAAGAACCAGCTCCTTCAGAGCAGAAGCCCTCTCGCAGACAGTTCTTTCAGAGCGTGCATCCAAGAATAACTTTCAGATGGCACAGCCCTCTGATTAATTCTTTTGATGGCACAGAACTGCCTCTCTTGTTGGTGTGAGAACACTATTCACATGAGGTCAGATGCCGGAGTTACACAGAAGCAGACTGGATGTCGGCAGTCAGGCGTCCCACCCCTAGGAGCAGGTGTGGCCCTGGTAAGGGAGAACAGTCAGTTCTCAGTTCTTCATGCCCCTCCCTTCCTGTACCAACTTTTCCTTTGGCAACTGAAACAGAGCGGCTCTCTCAACATCATATGAGAAAGTGACAATCTTTGTGAAGTATGGCACAGCTGGAGGTGTATGTGTTTGTGTGCAAGTTTGTATACATGCATGTGCATATGCACATGTACAGATGTCTTTCTCGGTGACTATCTTTTATTCTTGAGACAGGGTTTCTCATTGAATCTACAGCTTACCATTTGGCTAGACTAGCTAGCCAGCAAGCCCCAGAGTGTCCTCGTGTCTCCCTCCCCAGCTCTGGGATTACAGGGTATGCTACCATGCCAAGGTGTTTCATGTGCACACAGGAAATCGGGCTATAGTTCTTATGCTTCTGTGGCAAGTGCTTTACCAAATAAGCCATCTTCTGAGTCTACTGTGATGATTATAGGGAGAAGTGTTCTTTTGAACTCACCTGGTGTTTAACATTACCCAAGCAACCAATGCCAACAAACTAGTCAAATGAACAAAGAACAGCTGATACAAAGTTAAAAACAACAAAAATCTGGCTTAGGAGCTTGTGAGATGGCTTATCAGGTAAAGGTGTCTTCATACAAACCTTTTGAAATGAAGCTTAGTTGGTGGAAGGAAAGAATCAACTTCCAAAATTGTCCTCTGACCTCTTACACACCTACTGCCACCTCCCATGATTTAAAAGGGGGGGGGGCAGGGCTGGAGATATGGCTCAGGAGTTAAGACTCTGTCTTGTAAGCAGAAGGTCCTGAGTTTGGATCCCAGGTCCCACATAAAAAATGTCACGCAGAAACGTCAGGCCTGCTCTTCTGGCCCTGGTGGGGAGAACCTGGGAAATCCCAGAGTGAAGCAAGAAGGAGGTAGAAGTGATCCAGGATGATTCCCAAAGTCACCCTAGGGACACCCTTTTACACATACACACACACACACACACACAAACACACACAATAAATAAGTAAAGTTAAAAAAATGTTCAAAACGGGCTGGGTGCTGGGTAAGAGTAGATAAATAGATAGAGATAAAGTATTTTTTTTTTAGAAAAATATCTGGCTCCGTAGTTCTCCAACTGAGTTCTTTGGAACTGTCCAAGGGTCTGTGAAGACTCTGCCCCATGGAAGAAGTGCTCCAGACAAGCAATAAGAATTCCACTTTTGTCTGCTTTACACAGTTTTTCATGTGAGTGGTCATGGGAGCAAAGGGATCTGTGACTTTAAAAATGTAGCGAAGCAAGAGGAAGTAGAAGCAATCCAGGATGATACCCGAAGTCACCCTTGGTCCTCCACAGACATATACAGCTCCGTCTGACACACACACACACACAGAGTGAATAAATAATTTTAAAAAATTTAAGTATTTTACATCACTGCTCTAGTACAGCCATGAGGAAGAGCAGCCTCACGTGGGAATGACTTTGCTCCTCCCCACTGCCTACTCCACCAATAGCAAAGTCAGAATCAGAACCAGGCCACCCCCACCCATTCTCCACCACAGACATCAGTCATTAACCAGGACTGTCAACATCAGTCACATTGGGCCACATGAGCAGCTTGCTTCAGTCAACACACACTCCCTGAATGTGGTTCTTGCCCAACTGTCACCATGCCAAAGGCCTGCTGGGCCTTTACCACATGCTCTTGTCCTCTCTCACCTCTCGTTCCCGGTCCCTAGAATCCACACTCAGAAATGTCAGCTGTAGTTCAGTGTTCAGCTTTCAGTTCCAGCACAAAGTAGATAGTCAGAGACTATAGTGGTTGCTTAGGAACAGGGCACGGAGACAAGCAGATAGAAATGAGAGTGGCAGGAGACTTGTCACCCCAAAAGAAAATCATCCTGATGCCTGAGCCATCTCTCCAGTGAGTTTGTGCCAGGGTGTCCACACCAGGCCAGTCCTTCCTGGGAAGAGTACGCCTCCTCTCCTCCACCTCCTGGCCCACTCTCGCTGGCCTTCTGACCACGCGCCTCTCCTGGAAGCTGATGCTGGATACTGCACGTGAGGCTCCCTCCACTGCCACTCCATGCTGGGCCAGGGACAGACCCTGAACCAGGTGACTTTCCCGGGCAGCCACCAGCCCCTGGGGCTGGGTTCCCTCCTAAATGTCTGGCTAGACTTTTGTGCAGACAGGGTGAGATCAGACCTTGTTGACTCTGGAATTCAGACCTGGTCTTCAATGTTGCCCGACTCTATTTTTTTGTCAAACAGTGCCCACGTGAAAAATGGGTTTTCTTACTCATTCAAACCCAACAGGAGGGGATGATGGTGAGAAAAGCCATGCTTCCTCCTTGACACAGCTCTGATTCATGCGGTCATCCAAGGGGAGGAGGAGGAAGGGGAGGGAAGTGGGGCGAGGGCTCCTTTCGACTCAGCTGACTAGGGAGTACCAAGGAGGAGCCTCCTTTTCCTTCCATTGGTAATGTCACGTGACTGCACACCTACCAGCACAGTCCACACAGCTCTCTCCCCCAGATGCCTTCCTCCTACCTTCCCCTAGCCAGGAACCCCCACCCAGATCAAGCCACTGCCAGCTCAGGCACAGGCCGTCACAATAACTGCAGCAGTCCCCAGACTTCCCTGTGTAAACCAGTCACTCAGAAGACAAGACCTGTCACAACCAAATGCAAATGATGGTGAGGCCGGTGCTCATGGACTGGGTTCTAATCCCTAGTAGAAAGGAAGACAGGAAGGAAGAAATGAAAGGGAAGGAGGGAGGGAGGGAGGGAGGGAGGGAGGGAGGAAGGAAGAAAAGGGAGGAAAAAAGGAAGGAAGAAAAGGAAGGAAGGAAGAATGGGAAGGAAGGAAATAAAGGAAAGAAGGGAGAGAAGGAGGGAGGGAAGGAAGGAAGAAAAGAAAGGAAAGGAAAGAAGGAAGAGAAGGAAGGAAGAAAGGAGGGAGGGAGGGAGGAGGGAGGAGGAGAAAACCTCCAAGTAATTTCAATGCAGAAAAGCTCCAGAACTTCCCAGCTAAAAGCTTGCCGATGCCAATGGGTATGGTGTGAGCCTTGGGGCAAGGCATCTTTTCTTATCCGCTCCTTCCTTTTTTTTTTTGTTTATTCTTTTTTAACTTTCATTTAGTGTTTGTGTGTGTGTGTGCATGCACGTGTGTGTGTCAGAGGGCATTGTGTGTCCCTAGAGAGGACCAGGGGTGACTTCGGGAATCATCCTGGATTGCTTCTATCTCCTTCCTTCTTGCTTTGCTCTGGGATTTCCCAGGCTCTGTCCACCAGAGCCAGAAGTGCAGGCCAAGGCCGTTTCTGCTGACGTTTTTTACATGGGACCTGGGATCTGAACTCAGGTCCCTTTGCTTACAAGACAGCATCTTAACTCCTGAGCCATCTCTCCAGTCCCTTATTCACTCTTTCCTAATGAATGAAGATCTGCTATGTGTCAGATCCTGCTGCAGGAGTTGCAGGCACTGCTGAGATCAACACCAAGTCTCAGCAGCCTCACTGGACTAGGGATGTCAGATTGGTGAGCAAATGATCACTGAAGCCAGTGTGGGTTACAATGTAAGATCCTATCTCAAAAAACAACAAGAGGGTGGAGAGATGGCTCAGTAGGGAAAGGCATTTGTCAAGCAGGCCTGGTGACCTGAGACCAATCCCTTGACTCCATATGGTAAGAGAGAACTGACATCAAGAAGTTGTCCTCTGACCTCCATGTGTGCACTATGGCTTGTGCACACTCACACACACACGCAGAGAAAGAAAAGCCAGGGAAGGCTGAGGCAGGCAGGGTGAGGGAGGGAGAGGCTTTGGGGTGACGACTCTGCTCCAGGATGTGAGCACTCGCTTTAGGAAAGAGTCACTGTGAGCTTGCTCACGGCCATGGGGGGGGCTGCTGCCCTGTCAGGCCTGTTGCTTACCTCTTTCCCTTCATCTACTATTTGGAAGGCGGCCTGAGCTCCTCCACAGCACTGCCGCATCCCCCCCTCCTGTCAGCAGTACACCCAACATAGGGACCAAACCTGTCATGTGATCCCCCAAGGATACTTCCTATGCAGCTGCCCAGGGAGCTTGTGAGGTCATGTGGTAGAAGAAGGACTTGGGACCGGAAGACCTGGATCTGGACCTGTGAAAAGGCTGGGGGGGGGGGATAAAATCACTTCCCTCTTAAGCCTGAGGATCAGAATTTGATCCCCCAGAACCTGGACCATATATAAAGCTGGATGAGGTGCCTCAAATCTGTAATCTCAGAAACCATACAGTGAGATGGAAAGTGTAGACAGCAGACTCTGCCAGAAGCTCATGCGCTGCTAGCCTGGAGCATGCAAAGTGGCAGAAATAAGAGAGACTCTATCTCAGTAACTCATAAAAGTTGTCCTCTAACTTCCACAAGCACACTGTGGCATACATGTCCCCATACTGTCCTGCAATACACATATGCACGCGCGTGCGTGCACACACACACACACACACCCCAAAAACAAAATTATGAAAAGACCTGGATCAGAGGCTTAACTGGCCTTCATTAAAAAAATGATCCTTTTTGAGAGCCTAGTCAACTTGGTCAAAAAGTAAACTTGGTCAAGCAGCTGAAAAAGGGCTAGGAGTGTAGCTCTGTGGTAGAACACGTAACACATATGAGACCCGAGGTTCAATTAACAGTATTAAAAAGGGGGGAAAAACTGTCTCAAATGAACGGGGAGGTGTCTCAAAAATGAGATGGTTGAGCAGGTACAAATGCTTGCCACCAAGCTTAACTCCCTGAGTTCAGTCCCTGGAGTTCACAAGTTGTCTCTGCAAGTTGTTCTCTAACCCTCAGAGGCATCCTTTGATAGTGACATGCTCCTGCACATAAGATGTACATACAGGACTGGAGAGATAACCCAGGGATTAAAGCCTTGCCTGGAAAGCAGAAGGACCTGAGTTCTGATGCCAAGGTTCCACATAAAAATGCTGGGCAGAAGTGGCAGTAGCCTGCACCTCTGGCCCTGGAAGGCAGAGCCTGGGAAACCCCAGAGTAAAGCAATAAGGAGGTAGAGCAATCCAGGGTGATTCTGACATCACCCTTGGGCTTCCATAGGCATTTATACTCAGGTGCCCTCTGGTACACACACAGAGAGGGTGAGGAGAAAAGGAAATTGAAGGCTACATAAATGACTCACCTGTAATCACAAAGCTGGGTGATGACAGAGGCGTGGTAGTAGACTGAGGATACTATTTTAGAACTGTATGTTTGGTCCCCTCTGACTACTGGAAGAACTGATGTTTCTTCTCTAAATCTCCACTCCAATGGGAGCTCCCCAATAAAGACTTCTCTGTCTCCTCAAGTGACGAGTCATGATCTCCACACGCCAAACGCCAGCAGTTCCTGTGAGAACCACGCCTCCCTGACAAGTGACTTTATCAGGGCCCCAACCAGCTGTAAATCCTGAGGACAAGGTCCACGTCTCGGGTGTCTTGTACTCTAGCTTGCTATGTATATCTGGCACATGACGGTCACTTGAAGAAGTCTAAACAGGACTGAAGCATGCGCAGTAGGAAACAGAGGTCCTGTTTTCCTATGAACAGCAGAGTCTTTTAGAAAGTTCCTAAGACATGCATTTGTGGCGTCTGCCATTTTTGTCTTTCTGAGACAGGGTCTTGCTGTGTGTCTCTGGATGGCTTGAACTCACTATGTAGCACCAGGATGGCCTCAAGCTCTGAGACATGCATTTGAAAGCAGAAACCAAAGTATCAAAGAGGCCACTTTTGAAACCAGCACTCTTTTTCCAGAAGAGAGAGATATCTGCTCTGGGGAGACACTCTCTATCCCACTGAGCTTGGACCCCAAAAGATTATTTCCCACAGCTTATGAATAAAAACTGCCAACTACTGAAAGTCTGCTCTGGATCAGCCACTCTACTGCTGAGTGACGGAGCTCATTGTACCAGTTCGCACATGCAGTGGAGCCTCACATCTTCCCCATCCTTGGGAGCTCCATTCACTGCCTAGCTCACTGGCCTTTCTTCAGCCGAAGCTCATGCTCAGTCTTGGAAATTCACCCTCACTACTTCCACTGTGCCCACTTCTAAGCCTGGCACCTTCCATGGTCCTACAGAAAGACAACAGGACTGGACTCTTTGCTGGGCTATCCAAACCCTCCCCAGGAGACCCTCTCAGACCCCTCCCTATGTTACCACCATACCTAGTCTGTGTAGACTCCCTGCCTCATTGTAATGAGGACCTTCTGGGAGATTAGCTCTCTTGGGGTCTTGGGGTCTCTTCTCCTTCCCAGAGAGAAGGATTGCAATAGACAACGATGATGTCATATCCCTTTTCTCATCAAGGCACACTGAAGGGCTTGCAATTCCACTTTGAAAGCAAACATGGTCTCTTAACTGTTGTCTACAGGATCTCAGGGATGCTGGAGTGAAAAACACCCCAAATCCACAATAGAAAAGACCCAGACATGACACCAGCAGCCTGCAGGCCTGGAATGGCAGCAGAGGCAGCAGAGCTCAGGGCCAGTCAGCAGCAGGGCAGCAAGTCTGGGTAACTGTAGGAGGCTCACTTGGGTCTGAAGAGACAAGGCCACAGCAGCAGAGGCTGGTTGGTTGTGGGGAGCAGAGCTGGCCTCTCCTCACAGGGGCACACACACACTCAGCTCTTTGTGGCTTGCCTGCCAGGGCTGGGCTCAGCCAAGTAAAACCAAGGGCGCCTGGCCCCAGGACACTGAACCAGTGTTCTGCCCACTTAGGGGAAACCACAGCCCAGCGTTGAAGGAGCCGCTGTGTTCAGGTAGAAACCAGAGAGGACAAGCCCAGAGGAGGCCAGTCAGGGACGCCCTAAAAAGAAGGCATTCTTTCAGGCCAGGTCCCCTGCTGTCCTGACTTGACCACAAGGCTGAATTCATGAGCGTGAGGCCCCTGGCATCAGACCAGCCCCAGCGACAGCCCCAGCCATGCCTCTCACCACCTGTAACTGACCCAGTTTCCCCAGTTTAGACGTTCACTGGAGTATCAGGATTAATAGAAGTCAGTCCTCTCCTGCTATTTGGTTTTTTCCTAAAAAAAAAACTGTGTGTGTGTGTGTGTGTGTGTGTGTGTGTGTGTGTGTGTGTGTGTGTGTTAAAGAGCACCGTGTGTCCCTGCGGAAGACCAAGAGTGACTTCAGGAATCATCGTGGATTGCTTCTACCTCCACTCTGGGATTTCCCAGGCTCTGCCCACTAGAGCTGGAAGTGCAGGCCACCACCATTTCCCTCTGGTGTTTGTTTCCTGAGACCCGGGCAAACTCAAGACTTTCTGCTTGTGAGGCTGAGACTTAACCTCAGAGCCATCTCTCCAGCTCCCATTATTATTTTTTAAAATATTTTATTTATTAGAGAGAGAGCCACTGGGCTCCCTTGTGCTTCATGGAATATACGTCTAGAATTAGTTCCTATCTGGCTTTTCTCTTACTCCTCATGGACTCCATGTCTGAAGTCCATGAGTTCTCCAGGGCTCTCTTGCCCCTCATGGATTCCATGCTCAGAGTCTGTAATTCTTGGTGGCTCTTTTCTCTCTTGCCCCTTGAGGATTCATGTACCTGAGTTCCGTTCTTTCTCTTCTCTAATAAACTCTGCCTTAATCCTAGAGAGAGACTGCCACTGTGGCGCGCATGTGGAGGTCAGAGGAGACTTTCTGAAAGTCAGTTCTTGCCTTCCACCATATGGGCTCTGAGAACCAAACTCAGGTTGCCAGGTTTGCCGCAGGTACCTTTAACTGCTAAGCCATCTCACCGCCCTTACTATTTTATATTCTGAATTATTTTATATTTTGCTTTATTTTAATGTAGTTTAGCTGGTTTTTTGAGTCAGGTTGTCAAATATCCTAGGCTGACTTCAGTGACTGTACATTTTGTTTCTCATCCCCTGAGATGGTCTTGAACTTCTGACCCTTCTACCTCCACCTCCTAAGCGCTGGGATTGCAGGTGTACACCAACACACCTGGTTTTATGTGGTGCTGGGATCAAACCCAAAGGCCTTGTGCATGCGAGACAAGTACTCTAACAACTGAATTATATCACTGACTCCTATTTTATTAGTTTTATTGAAACAGAGTCTCAAGTTCTCATGTAGTCAAGATTGGTCTTCATAACTCCTGGTTCTCTGCTCAGTCTCTTGACTGCTGGAATTCCAGGCGTGCACCACCATGCTCAGGCCTCTCTTGTTATCTGTAGTACCTAATATATATCTATACAGACAGATATGAGTATATATATGTATATGCATATATATGCCATCAATGTCAAATTAAGGCAAATTAAGGCTGCTGGGGCAGCCTCTAAAGGACTTGGGAATTCCTGAAGGTCATCCCCCACTGCTGAGATCACCCTGAAGGAACACTCCTGCTGAGGCACTGACTTCAATCCTCTGCAGAGATAAGATGACCAACTTCCCTATAAAAGGATGTGGAGCTCCATATCCAACAACTTGATCTCCAGTCCCCACTTGGGTCCAAGATGAACTGGGTTGGGCCCCAATATGAACTAACCAATGGGGAAAAGCCAGTTTCCCCTGATTTATCTAAGTGTATAAGTATACCTGATCCTGGCCGCCATCTTCAGTGCCTGCCCTTCATGGCAATTCACGTCTGGAGTCTGTGAGTTCTGTCCTTTTTCTCCTCTAATAAACTCTACTTTAATCCTCTACATGTGTTCTGCTTTCAGTCTCTGACTCCAAACACAAGAACTAAGCAACATTGGGACAGTCATTCCCAAAACAAAATCAGTAAACATTAAATAAATACATCTGAGGAAACACATGGGCTTGGTTCCCATAAGCCTATGATCAGGACATGTTTGCAGCCACTCAATCCTTAATCTTAATTTTTGCATGTCTGTTTAAAGACACCATTAACATTAAACTCCCTATCCACAGTGCTGCCTAGGAGAATGAACTTTCCTGCATGCAGGAATCCCTGAGGTTACTGTTCAGCCGACAACATGCATGTAGGGTGGCCTAAGTTGTCACCATTTGGAGCAGATCCAAATGACCATGAAAGCACTGAGAGTATTGGTTGGGGGGAGGGTTTACAGAGACAAATTTGAGTAATGAACGTTTGCAAATGCAGCTGTGGACATGATGTCAATCAACTGCACTGTGTTATGGCTTGTAGAGCGAGGGTCCTTAAATGACATGATGCATGCAAAGGAAGCAAGAGCTCAGAATTTTCATTGTTGGTGTTATTACCCCATCTTCACAGCTTTGCTCTTCCCCTTGGGTCCTGTCTCCTCCTATCTCACAGAGCTCAGGGCCAGAGGTGAGTCTGACTTGTGCCAGCTTCCCTTCTGATTTAGTGGCTTTCCTTTCCCTCCTTTCTTAAACTTCCAGCACTGCTGCCCCCTGCGCCATCACGGCTGTGCCTCTCCCCTGGCAGGTGCGCCCCCCCCACCTGCACAACAGTCTCCCCTTGGCCTCACTCTTAGTACAGAGTTAGTTCATGGTTAGATCCTTATATTTGGGCCTTACATATTTGGAACCCTGGAAAGTTCTGTTTCTGGGACCCCCCCATACCACCTTCTTTACCATGTTTTTCTATTATTACTGGTTTATTTCTTTTCTGATGATGCCCCGACTTTCAAAAATCCTTCCATTCAGGCTGAGTGTGTGGCTTAGCAGGTAAAGTTGAGGATTCAGCTAGAACCAGCCTCCTATGTTCTTGGCTAGAATCCAGTTTCAGTCTCTGCCCTTAACCTAACCAGTTCAGTCAATCATCTGGGCAGGATTCCCAAAGGCTGACCCACCTGGAGACATGCCGAAGCCATAAGGAGGTCCCCTCTCTGGCGGTCCCACCCAGAAGCCATGTCTCTCTCTCTTTCTCTCAGCAGGGCACAAGCAGAAGCAGGAGAAAACTTCCAAGATGCAGTCTTGTAAACAGCATGCTCTGTGAGCTTTCAAAGAACAAATTCTCTCTTTTCTGCACTCTGGTCTAAAGTTCTACAACTTAACAAGCCCTCCCTAATATTCAAGACTTCCTACTGGTCCCTGAGGACTCTAACTTTGCCGTGTGACCTGCTGCCTCTTACGGGGATTCCCAGCTGCTTGGTTCCCTGTCTCAGGTCTTATTGTTTTCGGTTTTAAAATAAACATGAATATTTTTTCAACTATTTCCCCACTGAATAATTATTTCGCAGAGAACATGACCCCACACGCCTAGACACATACCGGCGGAGCTCTTGCTCAGCATGCATGCAGTGCTGGGGTGCATCTCCAGCATCACAAACCAAAACCTTCCTTTCAGTAGCCAATTGCAACGAGCTAACTGTAATGCCTGGATCTTACCTGGACAACCACCGCAGAGCCGACCTAGCAATTGCTCCTTTTAAACCCTCCCCCCCCCCCCCCCCCCCCGGTCCTGGCTTGTGCCCAGCGCCCTAGAGCTACCTGCTGGCTCCTGTGCCTTCCTCAGCTCTCAACGGGACCTGCCCTGGGCTTCAAGTCCTTTCTTCCTCTTCTGGTGGTAGTGGTGACTTGCGGCTTGAAATTCCATACATGTTGATGCCCACTCTGAATCTTTCAGCCAGGTAATAGAGGAGGCTAATGAGTGTGTCCTGGTCATGTGACCCACAAGCGTATGAAGGAAGTAGAGGTGGAGGGACAGCTCAATGCACTGCAGGGGGCTCCAGAGCAAGGGCATTCCTGCTGAGCTGTCCCAACAAAAGCAGCAAGGGGGCAAAACTCCTCTACCCTCTTAGTCTCAGGAGAGGGCTGCAATCTTGCTCAAGGCCAGGTCAAGGCCTGGGGAGGACCTGCTGCAGCGTGAAGGGGACAGAACCAGAACCTGGTATCTGCAGGTTTTACCTCAGCCCGAGGAGGACTTTCTGTGTGTTTGAGAAGCATCTAAAGGTGATACGTGACATGTCCACAACCTAGATGAGTTTCTGTTGGCAGGTGTTACCCTGGTGCCCCATTGGATTCTTCACAATGAATGCTGGGCTGCCATTCCCCCAAGGAACTTGAGAGACCCCCACCCCCAGGTGGCAAACACTGGACCTACACTATGGCCTCTCTGGTGAATACAGTTTTTTTATTTTTAATAAGTTTTATTGTGTGCATTATGATTATGAGGCACAAAACAAAATAATTACTGCAATGGAAAAGCTGCCATCATGCCATCAGTCCCCAGCCCCGCCCCCAAGAGCAGTTATAATCAACTCTTATCAGCCTCCGGCTGAGCCCTTGCTCCTTAGACTTGTTCATCCTTCCTGCTGCTCCATATCCTTGACCCACCTCTCCACAGGCTCCCCTCCCCCCCATTCCAGGGAATGCTTTCTATTCTCTGTCTCTACATAGCTGAACTTTTCTTTTCATGGTGGGGGCCGAGCCCTTGACATCAAACAAGCCAGGTATGTCCTCTACCACTGAGCGGTTCCCTGCCTCTGACCCTAAGGTATTTTTGAATTATTTATTTTTGTACTTTATTTGAGAGAGAGATTGAATATGCACATCTGTGCCACCTGCCATTTTTACAAGCTGTTCTCTCCTTCCACTATGTGAGCTCCAGGTATCTAACTGAGGTTACCAGGTTTGCGTGCAAGTGCCTTTATCTACTGAGCCATCTTGCCAGCCCAACCCTCCAGTATTTTTAAAGTTTCATAGAGAAGAGACACCTTGTGGTGTCGTTCTTTATGGACGAAGCTTTATGAGAATGACCATCACTCAAGGTTCCACTGTGATTCCCAGGACACAATATGCTGTTCCTCCTGGAGTCATGGGACTGAACATTCTGTTAGGACAGCTATTAACAGGCTTGGAGGTCGTTGAGGATGGAACCCCCTCCACTTCCCCCCCTCCACACCTCCTGTTTCTTTGGTAATACTGGGATGGAATCCAAGCTCTACTTCTGAACATGTATAGAGATTTGACATTGTGACCTGTCCCAGTAGTTAGATCACACCTATCCAGTTGGCCAGTCAATCGCCTGGACAGGAGTCCACCCCCCAGGAAAGCCGATTTGCCTGAACTCATGCTAAGGGTATGGGAGAAAAATTGATCCCCTCAATGAGATTGGGTATGGTATCTATTCCTCCCAGAAGCCCTTGCAACATAGAAGCTAGCAGCCTTACATGGAGCAATATTAAACCTGCCTTTTTGAGCTTGAAAGCATCGCTCTCTCTCTCTCCTCATTTCTTTCTCTCCATCCTTCCTTTCCTCCCCCTCTTTCTCTTTTTCCAAAGCCTAAACATGCATTCCTTGATACTCTGAGTTTTCTCAGTCTCTCTGAAGACTCCGCCTCCACATGCCTACTTGCTGATCTCTATGCCTAACTCAGAGAGCATCACTTTCTCTTTCTCTTCCTTGCCTGCCTTGTTTTTCTTTCAAAGCCTAATAAAATGGCCCTCTAAGTCTGCTTTTAAATTTCTTTATTAACAATACTAAGAACCCCAACAGGGGACCTCACATTTCTAGGCAGCAACCATACCTGTCCAGAATCTGCCCTGCCCAGAGCAGTGCTCTCCCTAGGTCTGGGGGCTTTTCCTCAGGTGAAAGAGACCCTTCCCAGCTTCGGGACTCAGCACTTGAGGATTGTCACCTCCTGAGAGGAGGGTATCCAGGCTCAGGCACTTGTCTGCAGGGCTTGAGACCAGCTTAACAGTCAAGTGCTGGGCTTACCACCTGGGTAGTGACAGAATTTGGGGACTTTCATCTCCACACCTGGGATCTTGTGCTCGCATCTCTGAAATGGAAATCATAGTACCTACTTCACAAGGACCACACAAATACATGGCAGGATTTGTGCCTTGTGCTACCCAACCCCCAAGCCCACCTGCTAAGCAGCTACTTTCTTGTGTCAAATCATGAAAGCTGACTATACCTTCTCCCCTCTGCCAGGCCTGTGGGAACCCTGAGAGAATCTCATTCCCTTGTTACTAGGTTTGTTGGGTCTCCTACTTGGGCTCTTCCGGCTTGCTTTCTAACTGTGGCCTGAGAGTATCTGTGTGTGTGTGTGTACTTCCTAGGCCTCAAAGTCAGCTAGCAGCAAAACCTACAGCACCTTTCCTGAGACAGAGAAGCCATAGGGGAAACCAGCAAGACAGGAAAGGGCTGGTGCCTGGGATCACTGGGCAGGTGGGTGGGATCACTGGGCAGGTGGGTGCAGCTGTATCACCATGCAGGGTTCTGAGGACCTTGGAGGGTGGCCTGAGGCTGGGAGGCTGGCTGTTCTTGGATCTGGATGCTCCACCTCTGAGCTTCTTCCTTTCCCACAGCAAGACAGATCAGACCATGTGACCTTTGAAAAGGACATGTGGTTCCATGTACCTTTCAAGCACTGTCTGGGGAACAGAGAGAGCTTTAGGGTAGGTCGGCGGAGAGTGAAACTACTTTTTCCATCTGGTTTACAGGGTCTCATCTGAGTGTTATAGATGAGATCTAAAGAGACAGTATTTACTTAGTTTTAGTTGGTTCTGGAAACCTTTAGGTGAAACTGATGTACCCGTTCCCTCTGCAGAGAGATCAGCTAGGCCTGATGGCCTACTTAGAGCCTTCCCTAAACTGCTAAACCTGTATCAACCCCAAGACAGAGTGCGACAAGAGGATTAACTTCCGAGATCACAGTCCTGTTTCCTATCTAGTATCTTCACTAAACTTAAGAGACCACCCCTCCCTCTAGACTCTGAGAGCTTCCTCCCTCCCTCTAGACTCTGAGAGCTCACTCCCTTCTAAACTCAGAGGCCTCTCCTCAGTGCACATATAAACACCTGTAGTGGCCAAGGTTACTAAATGATATTTCCCGAAGTCCATCTCTGTCTTTTCTCTTTATGGATCCTGGAAAGAATTTTATTTAAAGCAAGCAGCAGAAGCTGGCGAGACAGCTCAGAAGGGAAGGGCATCTGTTTGTAAACCCAGCAACCTGAGTTCTATCCCCGGAAACCCACAAAGTAGAAGGACAGAAAATTTGGACTTTTGAAAATTGTCCCGTGACCTCTATTTGTATACCATGGCATGGCATGCCATGTCTCTCTCTCTCAAAAAAAAAGAGTTCTGATCCTCCCACCTCCAACAGATGTTGTGTCTGCCTTTCCAGCTTCTGGAAGCAGAGAGAGAGCAAATGTCACCCCAACTCACCCTAAATAACCTGCTCTCTACTGCCTTCCCTTCCTCACTCCCCCCACCTCCTTTGGGGCTGTGCAGCCGTCTGGTCCATGTTTAATAATACCAGGCTGGGGCAAACAAGAGCTGGCAAGCTCGCCTGGAGGGCAGGCTCTCCCCTGGCCATTCTACAAGGGGCCAGTTTCAGCTGCCCAGGCATTCAGTTTCCTTCATTAGAATGGGCCCCGAGCTGGCCGCCACTGACCTCTGGGCCCATTCCATCACAGCGGGGATGAAAGGAGAGAAGAGAGTGTAAAGGAGGAGCCTGCCCTTCCCCAGCTGCTAGAGTGGGGGAGGGGCCCTGGGATGATGAAGAGGGGCTAGGATGGAGGGGGAGGGGCTGGGGGAGAGACCGGGAGGAGTTGGGGTGGAAAGAGGGAAAGGGGCTAGAATGGGAGGGGGTGAGGCATCCAGGGGGGAGGGGAGTCCAGATGAAGAGAGGCAGCCGAAAGGGAGCTAGGTGCTGGACACTCCAAGGATTCAAAGGTCTCACACACTTGACAGCAACAAAACCATTTTGAGGGTGAAGATCAGCCGGGGTAGGTTTAGGACAGTGGCGCTCAACGGAGCACAGCCTTAGAATCAGTCAGAGGAGAGAACGAAGTTAGAGAAAGTGATGGTGAAGAGCTGCAGCAGACACAAGACTTTCCTGGTGATACCCACCCAGCACCAGCAGGGAGAGTGGAGTGTGCAGGCAAGCCCTTGAACCTAGTGCGGAGATTCCAAGTGTGAATTCTTCCAGAAAATGGGAAAGTTTCCTGTGTCAATGTGCATTAGCATAACAAATGCTGAGCTTTCTGGACTAAGAGGAGAGCATCCCCCCCCCCACACACACACGCACACACACATGCACATCCCTGGCTATGTATTCCCGTGAGAGACATTCAGAGCCTTGGGAAGTTGAGCCCTCAGGTACTGCAGGGCCTCCTGGTTTCTCTAGACTGACCACCTATGAGAACGAGAATGGGGAATTTATCGGAACCCAGAGTGTGTGGAGAGTCCCTCAACACTAAGCCATTATCTTTCGTCTACTGGCAGTTACCTACCCAAAGTGATGTGTGTACAGAGCTAGAGGCTGTGTGGGATAAGGGGCAGAGGTGCAACCAACCCTCACAAAAACTGACAGCTGTTGGGGCTGGTGAGGTGGCTCAGGGGTTACGCCTCCGCCTTGCAGGCGGAAGTTCCTGAGTTCGGATCCCAGATCCCACGTATAGACACCAGGCGGAAGCGGGGTGGCCTATGCTTCTGGTCCTGGTAGGGCGGAGCCTGTGAATCCCGGGGCAGAAAGGAGGTGGAGGCGTCCATGGTGGTTCGCGAATTCGTCCGTGGTTCTACACACACACACGCACATACACACGCACATGTGCACAGTTGAATAAATAATAATAAAAAATTTAAAAAAAAAAAAACTGACAGCTGTAGAGCCTTGGGAAACTCTCTTAACCTGAGCAATGGGCACAGCAGGCACGGTAAGATCCTTACGCCTGAGTTCAAGGCCAGCCTGGGCTACAGAGACCCTGTCTCAAAACAATAAAACAAACTTAAAAAAAAAATTAAGCAAGTTCTCCAGTAGTCTAAGTCAGCCATGAAATTCTGATCCTCCTGCCTCCACTTCTGGGCCGGAATCACAGGGATGCACCACCATGCGTGGTTTATGCTGTGCTGTGGATGAAATTCAGGGTTTCATGCATGCTAGGCAAGCACTCCACCAACTGAGTTATAGCCTCAAGCCCTAAAAAACTGTAAATTATCTATTGATACACACACACACACACACACACACACACACACACACACACACACACAGAAACAAGTGTGCACGTGCCACCGTGAGAGAGACTGGAGGTAAGAGGACAGCCCTCCACGTGCCACCGTGAGAGAGACTGGAGGTAAGAGGACAGCCCTCCAAAATTCTCCTCTTCACAATGTGGGATTCTGGGGATGAACTCACATCACCAGGTTCGTGAGCAGGCACCTTAATGGGTTATCTCGCCAGCCCCTAAGAATTTATTTTTAAAAAGCTAACCTTTGCTGTGTGCTGGAAACTATCTTAAGCTCTTTCTTTACAACTCTAGCCTCCTAGCATGGCAAGAGGGAGGTGCCATCATCCTTGACCTGCAGGTGAGTAGCCAAAGCACCCAAGAAAGAAGAAGAGAATTGAGGCCACAAAGCTACAAGTGGCAAACACAGATGTGAGCTCCAGGCCTCCTGGGTCCAGGGCGTGTGGCATCAGACCCTCTGCCTAGGACCATACTCTGAAGGGCTGACATCAATCAAATGCTCTCACGTATACTGGGGTGAGGACAGCAGATGCTGATCTCCATTTCATCCTGGCTGTCACAGGCCAAGGGAAGACCCCAGATTTGATCAAAGAACAGGGTTCTATTCCAGACCCAAGACAGCAGTCCCCAAACCAATGAAGTGCAATGGAGAAGACCTAGGCCCTCTACAACCTAGAGAAATAAAAGTGTTGAGCCAAATGGTATCACCCACTGACTTTCCCCAGGGCCTGGCTGGGCACAGCCCCCCACCTTCTCTGTTCCCTGTAACAAGGCAGCAGTACTGATGCTGCCCTTTGATTACAAGCTCCCAGAGGGGGAGGAATAAAAATAAAATAGCCCTGACAACAGCAGCTGCTCTGTCAGGAGTGGGCCTACGCAGCGGGATGGCTGCCACCAGGCATGGCTGGCAAGGCCAGCTTGTGCAACGTGATGGGCCTCAGGGGACCGGGGAGTCCCCCACACAGGCATTACTGGGCTCCTACCAGTCCCTCTGGCAAACACAAACATACACACACCCCACCACCACCACCACCACCACCGTGATCACACCCCTGTAGGGTTGACAAGGAGAAACAAACATGGGAAGAGAAAGGCGACCAAAGCCCACTTCTATAGAGTTGAGGAGCCCACCTCTATAGAGTGGAGGGACCTTTAAGGGCTCTTGCTCCTTAGTGCTTGCGGCCTCCTGCATCGTTAGAGACCTGAGAGCTCTCAGCAGGCCCAAGTGACATCAATCAAATGCTCTCACCAAGTACCAGGCTGTCATCTCCTGTATCTTAATTCACTGCATACGAACTAGCAGGGGCCACTGTAGTGAGTGTACAGGCAAAGGTGCATCCATGCCCCGCCCCCACCAGTACTCCTTATGTAACAGGCCCATGTAGTTCTGCTGTGCTACCTCTCCTCACCTTGATAGTTTACACTTCACTGGTTTCAGGACTGTTTGTCTGGAATCCTGAGCTAGCAGTGGGCAGAGCTGAGTACAGCACTGGCTTCATGATTAAGCTCAACCAACACTTTTTCCTGGGGTCTGAAGCTAGGGCTCAGGGAGAAGTTTTCCCTCCCTGAGGTATGGGGGCAACCTTCCCAGGTTGGAGGAGGTGGTGGAAGCTGAGGCTTGATTCAGGCCATGCACTGGCCAGCTGGGGGACTTTGAGGCAGTCCTCTATTCTGCTGGTGCCTTGCTGGATCTGTTCCAAGAATCTAACGCCTCTTTTGCAAGTCCCAATGAATCCTCCTCACTCTGTCTGGTGTTCACTCATCCGTGGAGCTGGCCACACCTAAAACCACCTAGGGGCTTGGCAAAATCCCAACCACCGACCGGGCCAAACTGCCTACCAATTAAATCAGGAGGTTTTCAGGCTTCCCAGCGCGTGTGACCTATGGGAGTACCAGGTGATGGCGCGCACAGGCAAGGATTGCTGGTGTGTGAGATGCGGCTTTGGATTCAGTAGGAACGGTGTAGCCCATGACATGGTGCCACTAACCAGCCACCTAGACGCATGGTTGATGTATGCACGGGTACATATGTACCACACAAAGACTGGCAAGGCTGTCTGCAAGGACTATGGATCAAGTGTGCAGGGAAGAGAGGCCTCCCTGGCCAAGTCTGAGTGGAAACACTGTGCCTTGCCTGCCCCTGTGACAGGCCAGTGGGAATCTGGGCTTAGGAAGCGTGTTTACTTTCGTGTGGCTATGAAAGGCTATAGATTGCCTGGTAAAACGAGGTGGTCAGTAAGCACCCCATGTCACATGGTGCTTCTTCCATGTGTGCTTTGGGGACCAGGTGGACGTGTCCACGGGATACTGAAGGTATGAACAGTATATAATGTCTGAGTTGGAAGCCGGACTGAAGCCTGGGGGTGGGCAGCTTTCCTCCTCATCTATACCTCTGTGGGGTATGTTCATCAGACAGTAGACTGTAAGGAGAGAGGGCTGAGACCCCAGTGGGGAGATTGTTAGTGCTTGGGTAGGGCAAGAGGTCCTGTGGACAGTGAGGGGTCATAGGGTCACTGTCATCTTAATCTTACCATAGCTCCTGCCTAGCTACATGTTTGTAATTAGCTGAAGGGAGAAGGGACCTAGAAGAGAGGAGGACTTGGGTAATGACACAGAGGAGGGTTTAGGCAAGAGAGGGCAGATTAGAGTCAGAAAGCATAGAAGCTGTTAAAATAACCAGACATTGAGGAGAGGATAGACCAGGACTGCCACGTTCAGCCTGTATTGCATTAACTCCCCAGTGAAACATTTCCATAGATTACAAGAGACTAGTGTCCCCTTGAAGTCTAGTGTCCCAAGGACTCTAGGGAATGGAAACAGGAGGACCAGATACACAGGATTATGTGCGTAACCACAAGTTTTCCAGTCTGGGTAATACTACCAATCAGCTCTTCCACTGTTATCAAGAATCCGCATTTTGTTTCCTCCTAGGGAGGAAGTGGTTGCCAAGCCCCAAATGTCTTGCACACTACCCTCTGGGCCACCCACTGGGCCAATCATTTTGTATTTCTGCAACAAAGATTTTAATGTTTGCAATGTCCCAAGAGCCAATAATGTTCAGTGGATGCCTTCTCCCCTGGGGTTGGCTGAAAAGATCCTCAAGGTGCCTGGGGTCATTAGAAGTCCTGAGGTCAGGAAGCTCAGTTCATCTGTAGACTGAGGAAGCCCTTTCTGGGGCATTTCTAACAGTTCCTGCTTCTACCAGCCCCTGCCGCTTAGCCAGCCTAAGAATGAGGGAAGGTCTGAGACATTGAGAAGCCACGGGAGTGGGGGGGAGCTGAGTGGCAGAGGTCCTGGAGTCAGACAAGGTGTGGGTGACAGTTCAAGCTCTGAGCCCTTCCCTTGGAGGAGTGACTTAACTATTGCCTATGCCTCAGCTTTCTTGCCAGTGAGATGGGTACAGCAGGCACGGTAAGTCTAAGACAGAGTGGGGTAGTAGAGGAGGTCAACCATGCCTGCCCCACCCTTCATCTGGCTTTGCCGAGACCTGGGTTCAAAGGAAAGGCACCCTGTGCTGAGACTAGAAAAGGACAGAAGCGCAGAAGGAAAGCGACAGAGAAGCAGTCGTCCAGGGATAAAAACCCACAGTGCTTTCTGTAGTAAGAGAGGCCAGGACCCCCGGGGAGGTTCCTGTTGTAGAACCAGGCTAGGGATCCTTAGGGAGGAGGGTGTGGTCACTGCCTGTTCCTAGAGACTAAGGATGGTCTAACCCAAGACACTAGCAATGCCATTCTCGGGTCTTAGGTCAGGCAACAAACATTAATGGGCTATGCAGGACAGAGCTGCAAGGAGGCTCTGTCCCCCCCCCCATAGACAGAGGGTACTGTCTGGTTCCAGGGAACACTAAGCTCCACACTTCCTACTTCCAAACTCTAGTTCTTTACCTGGAATAAAGTATTTCTCACCAGCTGTTTTTTTGCACAGGTAAGCTCACCCCCACCTAAGGGGTTACTGTCTCCTTAACAACCCTCCCGAGAAGCAAGCCTCAGGAAAACAGTGGCTTGTGATTCTTGGGCTCTATGGCCACCTCAGGCACAGGGCTTTCCAGCCTTGCTTATTCTGTCCTATAAAATTTGACCCAGCTGGATGGGCGTGGCAGCCTGCCCATAACTCTAGTCTTGGAAGGCAGAGACTAGGAGTCCCCAGAGCAAGTTGGCTCGACTGTCTAGTCCTACTGGAAAGCTTTGGGTTTGATTACAAGCCTTGTCTTGAAAGAATACAGTGGAAAAGTGAGTAAGGATGATTTTTATATCAACCTCAAGTCTCCATATGCACAAGTACACATGTGTATATGCATCTGCACACATGTGTACCCACACACATGCAAACATGCACACATTTGAAAATGAAAGGGGGACAAAAAGGCGGACCTGGCTGGGGCTGTGACTCAGTTGGTGGAGTGCGTGTCTAGCATATAAAGTTGGTTCCATCTCCAGCACGGAATAACCCAGGTCCTGGGCACATGTCTCTAATCTCAGCATTTAGGGGATGGGGGTAGGAGGCTCAGTTCAAGGTCATCCTTGACTACACAGCAAATTCCAGGTTATCCTGGGCTACATGAGAACCTGCTGCAAAGCAAAGCAAAGCAAAGCAAAGCAAGGCTCAGGGAGATGCTTAGTGAGTGCAAACCTGGCAACTTGAATTTGATCCCTGGAGCCCAAACAGTGGAAGGAGAGGACCAACCCCATAATGACAGCCCCTCCCCTGATGGAGACCCCTACTCCTTTTCCAGTAAAGTCTCTCCTCAATCAGAATCAATTTTTTTTCTGACATGTGTGAAGTTACTTATAATAAAGGATACTTTCACAGTGGGAATAACAAAAATACCTCATAGAGGAAAAGGAGGTGGGTAATGCTGATCCCCAGTTCTTACGGGAAAACAAGGGGTTAGCTGTAGTGATTGATCCTCATCATCCGGTGGAGCAAGGATTCCAGTCCGCCAAGAAAGACTTCTGCTGCAAAATCCTAAGAATGCACTGCTCCAAAAGCACACATTGCATAAGATTTTCAGGAGTCAGGAAATACTGCGTCTGATCAGGGCTGCTTTACTAGAGGCGGAGGGCGGGGACAGAGAGGAAATGTGGGTCATGAGGAGAGCCGGGAGAAGAATGGAAAATCTAAAGGAGCGGGCCTGGTTGGGTGACTGTTTTAGGCCACCTGGAGCTGAGCTATGACCTCCAGAGTCAGGACTGGGCTCTAGGGGGGATTAGGGAGGGCAGTCACCCTGTCATCCTCTGCACCACACGGGGGTGGGGGGGTGGGGGGGTGGAGAAGTGGGGGAGTAGGGGGAGAAGCACTCCTACCTGTATATCATCCTGGGCTCTTCAGCCTAGATGAGAAAAATTCCTGCAGGAGAAAGCGCTCTGGCAGGAGAAAGCACTCAGCAAGAAGGCCACGGCACAGAAAGAGGACGAGGTGATGGAGACATCACTATGAATTTGGTCCTGTCTGTGAAAGGTTTACATGCTCAGCTTCCCACCTAGCCTGGTTAAGAGACCTAGATCACGTGGACACAGTGAGGTGTCTGGGTACAAAGCACGCGACTGGGGGGACAGTCTGAGGCAGACACTTGAGAGGATCAGAAAACCCCTCCAAACACACCACTCTGAAATAAGGAATCCTTTAGCTACAGGCAACAGAGAACCAGCAGACACCAGGGGCAGCTTGCTGCCTGCTGTGCCAGGAAGCAGGACAAATGTCTCCCTTCAAAAGGACAGGCCAAGAATGGTGACTCATAACTGTAATCTTAGCCCTTAGGAGGCTGAGGCAGGAGGATTGCCATGCATTTAAGGCTAACTTGAACTCAGAGTGAGATGACATGAATTTGTAAATTTGTAAGAGTATCCCCTTCTGTACCAGAGAGAACGGGAGGAACCCAGGGGATGTAAACCTGCATAACTAAATTCAACGATTGTGGAGAATGGCTGCGATGAAGTAGGGTCATAAGAGGAATGTTTAGCATCAGCACTGCCATGCTGGGAAATTGACAAAAGTAAGATTATGTCATAACAGATCTGGACCAGCAAGGCCGAAACCAGGATGTGGCTTAAGATCATCACAGCCCTGTGTTGCTCATTCCCCACCTAAAAGCTGTGTGGAGTTGACCTTGTTCCTAAAAACACCTCATTCTTCATGTACATCTGAAGAGAAGCCACAGTATAACACGAAGAACTTAAAACACCAGTAGGGTGTGATGGCACCTGCCTCTATCCCAGAACTCAGGAGGTAGAGGCAGGAGGATTACAGGGAGTTCAAGGGCAATCTGGTCTACAGATTGAGGTCTAGGCCAGTTAAAACTGCACAGTGAGACCCTGTCTAAAAAAAGGGGAGAATTTGAAGCATCAGTAAGATTTGTATTTAATGCCCATTCTTCCTGTATATTTGTCTTTGATCAGTTTAACTTGCTACTGCAGGAGAGGAACTGAGAGGGTAGAGGTAACATTTCTTTCTCTTCCATAGAAACCAAGCCTCCTCCTGTTAGAAGGTGCTAGCTCAGTGGTGAAGTGTTAATCCTCCCATGTCAGAGTCCTGGGTTCCATTTCCAGCATGCCCCCTCCCCCCCAAGAAAAAAGCAATAATATGCTATGTCATGGCACCTTCAGCCATTTAATTTTCCTGGTCAGAATGTAGCAAGGATCAGGATAAGACACCTGTTTACCTCTAAGAAAATACTGGAGCATTTTCCCCTCAGGCCCTGCAGGTGTGGCTCCTTGAGGAAGGGGCCCCACCCACCCTGCCCAAGGCCAAGTAAGGGAATTCTTGGAAATGCCCAGAGCTGCCAATTCACCAGGAGCAGCAGGTATCTGAGGAATGGGGAAGAGAGCTTCTCTCTCTCTCTCTCTCTCTCTCTCTCTCTCTCTCACACACACACACACACACACACACACACACACATACAGCAAGGTCAGCAAAAGATATGCACTCTATCTAGATTTGTCTTACAATCAAGAAATTCCAGCATCTTTTAGGCTCTTTGATGGGTGTTTTCCACGCATTACAATGAAGAATGTATCAGTTGAAACCCCCCAAACAACTGAATCTCCACATGCAGAAGATTAAAGCTGGACCCGTACTTGTCACCATGTACAAGACTTAATTCCAAATGGATCAAGGACCTTGATATCAGGCCAGAGACTTTAAAAACCATAGTTGAAAGGATAGGGAACTCCCTCGAGCTGATTGGGCTAGGCCAACACTTCCTAAACAGACATCCAATGGCACAGTCACTGCTACCAACTCTCAACAGTTGGGATCTTGTGAAATTAAAGAGCTTCTGTTCAGATAAAGAGATTGTCACACGAGCTCAAAGGCAACCCACAGAATGGGAGAAAATCTTCACTAACCACATATCTGACAGAGCTCTACTGTCCAGAGTGCACAAAGAACTTAGAAAATTAAACTCCAAGGAAAACACTGGCCCAATTAAAAAATGGGCCCTGGAACTTCAAAGAAACTTTACCAGGGATGAAATTAAAATGTCTAACAATTATCTTAAAAAATGCTCCACTTCCTTCGCCATCAGGGAAATGCAAATCAAAACTTCCCTGAGATATCATCTCACCCCGGTCAGGATGGCAAAAATCCACAATACAAACAACGACAAATGCTGGAGAGGATGTGGAGAGAGGGGAACTCTCCTACATTGTTGGTGGGAATGCAGGCTCATACAGCCACTCTGGCGAGCCGTCTGGAGATTCTTAAAGAAATTAAAGATTGAAATGCCATATGACCCTGCTATCCCACTTTTGGGAATAACCCCCCATGCAGCAGAGGTTCGCCTCGATAGCACAAGCTCGACCATGTTCATAGCAGCACTGTTTACAATAGCAAAGTCATGGAATCAACCCAAATGTCCAACAGTTGACGAGTGGATAAGGAAACTGTGGTACATCTATACAATGGAGTACTACTCAGCCATCAAAAATGATGAATTACTGGAATTTGCTGGGAAATGGATGTCATTAGAAAGAATTATATTAAGTGAAGTATCCCAAACCCAGAAAATTAAGCGCCGTATGTACTCCCTAATAGGTGGCTCCTAGTACCAAACTCACCCAGCCCACATTGAGACACTCAAAAGTAAACCTATGTAACACAGTAATTGCAAGGATTATGAACAAGAGAGATGGGTTAGGAGGGCCACACCAGAAACAAGGAGAGAGGAGACCATGTTACAGCAGAGAAAATAGGCCTCCATCAAGGTCTGCAAGTAAGTAATGAGAAACCTGGTTAAGTTCACAGACGTTCTTTCCTGATCTCACCAGAAGGGTCGGGCATATAGTCTAGCAGATAAAAAGTAATCATTTTGCAAATGGGTGATGGACCCCTCCCTCAGTGAGGTTTCCTACTCTTATTACATCTACCCTTGAATGTGCTATTACAACAAGACTCCAGTTTAACAGCTTTTTGTCTCTGGCCAGGGGGTGACATACAGTGCCCAGCAGAATGGAGTGAAGGGAATTGCAGGAGCAGCAAAACTGCAAAAGAAAATCAACAAACCACAATCCAGAACTTCAGAGACTCTATATCAATCACATAGAACTAGGACAGCCTAATCTCTCCCCATCCTGGAGCTCAGGGACATTTGCGGAAGAGGGGGCGGTAAGATTGTAAGAGCAAAAGGATGGGAGGAGCAACGATTTGCAAGATTCTCAACAATAGTTGGGGCCAAAGCAATCATAATGGAACTTTGCATGCCCTGCGCAATGTCCAGCGCACTGTTGCCCTCATAAAGTCTAGCATCTGTTAAGGGCACCGAGACCCCTGGAGGCAAGGGATTGACAGCCATAGTAGTGATCTTATGCTTAAGGGGAACAAGAGAAAGGGCTTATGGAAATGCCACTGGGTCCTTATATGTCATCGGAGAGGAGGACCCAGTGGAGAGTTAGGCGTACACAATAAAGGACTCTCTGGGAATTGGGGGGGAGGCACTGGGGGAAGGGGAGGGGGAAGAGGGGGGAGGGAGGGAACTGGTAAAAAATTTTAAAATGTATAATTAAATTTTTAATTAAAAAAAAAAAAAAGAAACCCCCCAAACAGCAAAAATGAAAAGGTGAGGTAGACAAAGGCCCTACAGAAGTTAGGCACTTCGCTATCCTCTAAACAGGGTCAGGCGTCAAATCCAGGATCCAGATGCCCCTCAAATCCCATGGCTCGCTCTAATTTTAAATTAACCTTTTTAAACTGGGTGTGGTGGTATATACCTGTAGCTACTTTGGAGACTGAAGAATTGCTTGAGGCCAAGAGCCTGAAGTTGCTCTAGCAACACAGGTAGATTCTCGCATCACAAACGAACAAATGGATTAATTAACCCCTTTGCCTCCATAGCCAGTCAAGTGAGTCTGCCCTAGCCTGCTTTTGCCAAAACCAAAGCTGGGTTTGGCAGCAACATCTTCCAATGCCCAGCTGGGTCAGTTGTCTCGTCCCGTGTCCAGGCAGTGAGTGACAGGGCCTGGCTTCTGGTAGGTGTCTTGCCTGAAGAGGCACTGGGAGGAAGGCAGAGCTGCGGCAGGAGAGGCAAGCACCGTTCCTGGCAGAGGATCTGTCTTGTCTGTCACAGTAGCAGAGATGTGGAAACAGGAACCTGGCAGGCCTCGCCACATGCCAAAGTGACAGCCACTGTTGAAATTAGCACTGTGGAGGGTGGGAGATTCATATGCACAGCAAAGTCTGAGAGCAGGGTATGGCTGGGAGAGGTTCCAAGCCTCCTGCCACGTCCTTTTCAATCCTTCTCTCTAAAGTATCCAGGCATGCTGCAAGTTTTGAGGCCTTTAGCTGGTCCCCTGAGTATGCCTGGGTTTCTGGGTAGAAGCACTGAGCTGTCCACTTGTGCAATCAGCATGTTCCAACAGTTTCTCTGTACAAGGCATGCACAGAGTGAGTGAGTGCCCCAGGCCAGTCCTGCACCCAGGGAATTTCTGCCTAGTTGGGAGACAGGCCAGTGAATGTGGACAAGCGAGACAAGAAATCAGTGCACAGTGTAAAGGACTTGACCAGGGCATGGGACAGCAACATGGTGTGGGCAGGGAAGGCTGATACCTGACCCAGGGGCCACATCGAAGGTTTAGGCAGAAGCAGAACCTTCAGGAGGTAGTGAGAAGTGAACCAGAAGTAACAGGATCTAGAAACTACATTGCTAAAGAATAAGACTCTTTACTTTGGATTGGTATCTCTGCCTCCTTTGTTTTACAACTTTGGATCAGACTCCTCTAACATGCCAGGCATGTTAATCATTCAAAGAATGTGGGCTTAAACTCTGCTGTGGTTAGCCCTCACTTTACCTAGCTATCTTGTCCCCTCTCAAGACTGAAGGCTCCTAGATCAGAGTAAATATGGAAGTTTGGCTTTCACAATACCCAGAGTCACTGCCCTAACTCTGCAGTCACACTGGATTCCAGAGATAATGCAGGCAGCTCCCCCATGGCGAGACTGCACCCCACCTAGACAGGTTCAATTACCCTTGAGTGAACAGAAGGTGCCTCTCCCCATCAAGCAGAAACAGTTATAGGACCCCAATCCACTCTTCAGCAATTTCTTTGGAGCCACCTCTCAAAACAAGAACTGAGAAAATGATCAACCGAAACAGCCTGAGTAAGACCGATAAGGCATGCCTCTCCCCTTGCCCTGTTTTCTCTATTTAAATCTGACGCTCACAACAGACAGAAGCATTTGCTCTCTGCTGTCTCCCAGTAGGGCCACAGAGATACATGCTGTTCCTATCTTTCCACCATAACTTTCAGTTTGATTTCTGGGATGAGTTAGCTCTGATTTGTTGGGAGTTGGGAGTTAGACATCTGACCTAGGACTCTGTAACAAGATGCCTAATCACCTGAGGGCCCTGAGTTTTCAGGTCCTGAATTAAAGGCCCAGAAGAAAGCCCTGGCAGCTGTATGGAGCCTGACTACAGAAAGGAGCATGCTGTGGTCATGGAGGAGGGGCAGCATTAGGCACAAGTGCCTCAGGACACATTCTGGAATAAATCCAACAGCCTTCACAGTGTACTGGATTAGGAAAGAAGGGAGGGAAGAAAGATGGAGGAAAGAGGGAGTCTTCTACCCCCAGTGCCAGTCAACAAATAAACTTCAATTTTTTTTTTTTTTTGAGGTCCTGGTGTCCTGAATCCTAGATTCTTGCAACATAACCATTGAGCTATACCTCCAGCTCCCGTTTTGGATTTAAATTTAAATTTCCCTACCCCAAATGATTAGAAAATCAATAAAGGCAAATCCAAATCCAGGGACACAACTCGGAGCAACTGGCACAGAGGAAGGTGAGGGAAACAGCTCAGAAACTATCCCGGACTGAAGCAGGCTGAAGAGGCTCGGCTCGGTTCTGAGGTGAGAAACAGAAGCTAAAGACATCACTAGGGAAAAGTGGAAATAGAATTTGCGCTAGATGCTGTGTTGGTGAGTGTGGTTTCCTGCAGGTTGGAAGTATGGGGTGGTTGTGTAGGAGACAGCCCCTGTGCTTAGGGATGGACGGTTGAGAATTAGAAGCAAGGCCAGCAGAGGTGTTGCCCACCTTCCATCCCAGTGCTCAAGGGGAAGCAAGAGGATCTGGAGGTCAAAGTAATCCTCTTTGAGGCTTGCCTAGGCTACATGGGGCCCCTTCTCAAAAACAAACCAATAGCAACAAAGTTTAAGGATCAAATGTCAGAATGTTTGCAGCTGATGTTTAAATGGTCCACCAAAACAAGACAAACAAAAAACAGCATGCAAACCAAACCTTACACATGAATGTTGCATGTTTGTGACACAGCACAAGTGTGAAGAATGTAAGCATGTTAATAATTGATCCTAAATAGTCATTCGTTATTCCACTCATACTTTCCTAAATGTTGAAAATTTTCAACTTAAATGGTGAGATAGCTCAGTGGATAAGACACCTGCTCCCCAACCTGGCAACCTGAGTTTGATCTGGAAGCCCACATGGTACATATGTATACCCCCCACTCTACTAAGTAAATCAAAATATTAAAAAAAAAAAAAAAAAAAAAAAGCCAGAGGAAAAGTCCTCTGTCCTCTCCTGCCCGGTCCCAGTGGGCAGGGCTTTTTCTGTCCAGTAATCTTGATTATCTTGTGACCTGTGGCTCCTACAGAATCTGGAAAGCAAAGCCACACCTCAGTGGACAACAAGAATGCTCCCCACCTTAACCTAGCATCCAGGTAGCTGGTTCCATAGGGACTGTGAATACCTTGGGTCAGGATATACAATCCTAAACTCTGCCTGAAAATTATCTTCCAGGCTAAAACAAAACAAACAAGCACCAGCAGGAATATTTGTTGGATTCACAGCCCTGCTGGATACTGGCCATTGTTAAGGGAGAAGGTTCTTCCTCTCGTCCAGCCTCTGCTTCTGTTCTCAGGAAAAGCCCTGAACTGACTGGAGTACAGAGCCCCGAGCAGCGAGCAGCGGTGCTTTGTGGAACTGTCCAGAGGGCTTCAAAACACAGGGACTGAGGCTCACCTTGCCTTTCAGTTGTCTGGGGTCCAGCCTCAGCATGGAGATTCTCGCAAGCACCCAGACAGTTCAACAGGCAGCAATGCCTGAGGACTCCTGGCTAGACACTGAATTTACATTAGATTCATCTGGGGAATTTTTAATAAGTATATGACTAAGCAAATTAGAATCTCTAGAGGGTGGGTCTCAGGTGTTGGTTTTCTGATAACTCCTTAACTGTTTCCAATACACAGTCAAGATGACTTCGGCCGTGCTGTTTCTTGAGACTAATTAACATCTTTTGTGGTGTGATATGGTGTGGTAATAGTGGTGATGGCTGTGTGTGTGTGAGCGCATGTGCATGGGTGTAGTGATGTGTTTTCCTGTAGATACCTGTGTCAGAAATTCTCTTAAGCTAATGACAAGAGACTGGTGAGCTTCGATGGCTGGTTCACAGGAGAAAGAAAGACCTGCGTTTGCATGGTCTGTGAAGGATGCCTGCTGAAGTAGTATTGCAAAATTACATGTGAAACTGGTTGATAAAAGCAGAACAATTCTCTGTTCAGCTCAGAAAAGATGGGACCTTGGTGCCCACTCCTGACAGTGCTGTGGAGCCTGTTGTGGTGAGCTTAAGTCATAAGGATGCCTGTGAGGGCTGGGGAGATAGCTCAGAGGGTGAGAGCACTTGCACAAACATGAGGACCTGAGTTCAGATTCCCAGAATGCACAGAAAAAGTTGGGTGTGGTCATATGTGCCTGTAGCCACAGTGCTGTGAAAGGATGGAGAGACAGAAGGTCATGTGTTTGCTGACTACTGGCTGACTCCTGGTCTAGTGAGAGACTCTGTCTCAAGGGAATAAGCAAAGTGACAAAACAGAACATTTGACTTCTCTGGCTTCTGTGTATGTATGTGGCTATATACATATACATATTTGCTTACAACATATATACCACCTACACACACACACACACACACACACACACACACACACACACACACAGATGCCCATGCACCTGAGCATCAGAGTTTTGGTTGGACAGCAGGTGACTGACAGTGCATTCCTGGGAGGGGTGCTCTGGCCAGCTCCATACTTCCAGGAGAGGGACAGTTAGGACAGGAGGTGGGGGACAGATCATAGACCTCAACATTTACGTTGTATCTTATCCAGTCACCTCGTATACAATAGGAGATTGTTTCTCAAAGACAAGAATTGAAGTTGTTGTTTTTTTTTTTTTAACCTAGAACTCTGAATATGAGGTGAAGTCATATAGAGCTCAGGCTGAAGTCCAGGACTCCAGAGGAGCCCATTTGTTTTGCCATGTGTGTGTATTTTGTGGGGGCTACTTAAGAGTAACTTTCGGGAGATGGCTCAGTAGCTGACACCTTTGCCTTGAAAGCAAAAAAAAAAAAAAAAAAATGTAACAATGACAGCCAGGTATGTCAGTGGCCTGTAATTCTGATGCTGGAAGGTGGAGTCTGCGAAATCCCAGAGCAAAGTAGTAAGGAGGCAGAGCAATCCAGGATGATTCCCAATATTATCCTTGGGCCTTCATAGGCATATACGCTTAAGTGTTCTTTTATATTCCAGCCTGTGCACAGGTACACCCTCTCATCCCACACACACATGCATGTAAAAAAAATAAAAAAGGACTTTGCAAGAGCCTCGTTTGGAGTGGCAGTGAGAGGACTGGGAACTGATGCTGGACACGAAGCTGTCACAAGTGTTAGAATCAAACTTGGCAACTAAAAGTAGAACAGGGTTGGCATAGGGGCATGACAGATCCTGGCACTCAGGAGGTGGATGTGGGAGGTCTGCAACTTCTGGGACAGCCCAGGCTACACAGGGAGACCCTGTCTCAAAAACAGCAAGTCATTCAATATAATTTTTTTTAATTCCATCCATTTCCTGACAAATTAAAAAAAATATATTGAGTGAAGTATTCCAGACACAGAGTTAGACACCGTATGTACTCCCTAATAAGTGGATCCTAGTTCCAAACCCACTTAATGACAAATTCAAAGGTAAATCTCTGTAATACCCATAATGTAATACAAAACATAATATAATGTAATTGCAAAAGAGTATAAACAGGAGGGAAGGGGAACAAAAACCTCAAAAGAAAGGAGACAGGGGAACATGCTTCAGCAGAAAATAGGCCACTGTCATGTATTGCATGTAAGTAGCAAGACATCTGGTGCAGCTCACTCTCACTTCCTTTCCTGGTCATTTGGGACTGAACAGGTTTGATCTCACCAACAGGGAGGATACAGGGAATGGCAGATAGAAGGTAACTATCTCCTCTCGTATTAAGATCTTCATTTAAACAGACTTTTATCTTTGGTTAGATGACCTTCGATACCAATTAGGACACAGCCAAAGGCAGTGCAGGAACAGCAAAACTGAGAAAAAAAACAACAAACCATAATTCAGAACACCAAAGACCCTATATTATTCATCTGGAACCAAGCCAGCCAACTCTCTCCCCATCCTAAAGCTCAGGGAACCTCGTAGAAGAGGGAGCGGCAAGATTGTAAGAGTCCTAAAGATGGGGAGGACCAAAGATATGCAAGATACTTCCACAAGTTAAGGTTGTAGCAGCCAGGATGGGACTTTGCCTGACCTGTACAATGGCTGACATGTCAAGGACCCCCCAAAGTCTAGCACAGATCACAAGAGAGAAGGCTTCAGGCAGTAAGATCCTTAGAGGCAAGGGATTAAAGAGTCATAATAGAGTTCCCATGCTAATGGGGACCACAAGAAGGGGCCCTGGATTATACCACTGAGTCCTGAACCCTCACTAGGGTGAAAACTCAGAGGGAGCTTCGGAGGGAGGAAGGGTGAGGTGCTGGCAGAGGGGGAGGGAGGGGGTGAAAGGAAGGGATGAAGGGGGGGAGAGTGCAATGGGGGACGACGGGAAGGGGAGGGGGAGGGAGAGGACGGAGGTACCTATTGAGCTTGTATGATTAGTTTAATTATTTCTAATAAATCAAAAAAGGAAAAAATCAAATCAACAAAAAATAAACTCGTCTACAGAACTCAAGATAAATGTGGTCAAGCAAGCCACTAAGAACAAACTCTTAACAACCAAAGAATTCACATAAAAGAGTTCAAAATCATTGTAACCCAAAGGAGTGGTTCCAATTTTAGCTTCTTGAATTTGAAAGGCTTATGAAATCAGCAAAAGCAATACCAAAAAGGTGGCAAGAATCTAACAAAATCCAGAGGATTCCTGGAAAGGAATTTGGCAGGTGTAGTAGGAGTTTTAATATTTTACATCCTTTCAATAGTTTCCACTTATAGGAATTTATCTCAAGTTGGGAATATTTTTTTTCCTTTTATATAAGTGTGTGTGCATGTGTGCATGTGTGTATAACCCTTGGCTATCTCTCCAGCCCCAATTTTTTTTTTTTAAAGCAGGTAATAAATACTTCAGGATTCAGAATCCATATAGACTCTGGTAACTCTCATCAGCCTTCAGTATCTTTAGATCCTGTATTATATTCAAACAACTATAGACAGGGAAAAAGGAAAGCTGTGGGTGGAGCTCAGTGGTCAGTCGGTGGTGGAGCCTGCACAAGCCCTGGGCTCCAGAGAGTCCCCCGCACAAACCACAAGAGCACACAAACCAGTAAGGCACATCTGAAATGAATATGTGCAGTCTTTTCCTCATTGTTATTCCCTGAACAGTACACGGTAATAAGTATTTGCATAGCACTTACATAGAACCTAGGGATGACTTCAGGGATGTGGACATGAGACTGTGCATAGGTTACATGCAAATGCTTTGGCATTTTATGTAAGAGATCTGAGCACCTACAGTCCCGTGTCCTGAAACTAGTCCTCTGCAGATACCAGGTACTGGTTAACTCAAACTCCCCTGTCATGATATGAAAACAGTCAGAGATAAAAAGTAAGCAAATGGGGATGTTTGTGTTCCAATAAATCTTTATTTACAAAAACTAGCTGCCAGCCTTGGCTCATAGGGATGGTAACTTGACAAGCTGTGACTTTAAAGCAACAATGACTGCTATGGGAAGAGACTTAGCTACAAGGATGATTATCCCATTATTTTGATATTTCTAAAAATTTGTGTTAAAATATACATCCCAACTATAAGGAGCTGATATGTAAATTTCATATGATAAAATAGCCATTTATGCAGAAAAGTAACATAGTGGGCAGGGAGATGGCTCAGTGGTTACAGAGCTTGCTGAGCAAGCAAAAAGACCAGAGTTGGGATCCCCACATTTCACTGTGGTAGGATGCTGTCCTGTGAACAAAATCTGCCATATCACTGTGAAGATCAGACCTGCTGATCACTGGCGTTCTCCCAGAAACAGAGTGGGGGGGATCATCAGACCTCTCCCCTAGGTTGCCAGCTGCTGCTTCGCGGACCTCCCAACCATTTGTATGCAATACTGCCCTAACTGCACGTGGCTTGGAGATCTAGGGAGAGGCTAGAACATGTAGTCTGGGAAGGTTATCTGAAGAGGAGACTCCACGTATGGGGAACCATCAACCATGCCGGGGATGAGAATTTCTAGCTGTGTGTCACCCACACTCCTATAAGTAACTCTGAAAAACTCTCGGGCTCACCAAATTGAAATTTGGGAAGAAAAACTATTTTGCTTTACATATATACACAGATAAAAATTTGTATGGCATCTTTCCAGGAAAAATTTCACAGAACATTGACATAAAAATGTCAGGCACAGGGTAGGGGAGGGGGAAGGAAGAAGACAGGGGTACCTATTAAGCTTGTATGATTAGGAAAAAATAAAATGTGGGAGAAAAAAATGTCAGCCAGGACGAATGAAGGAAAATGTACAAATCAGTGGGGTGGCCTGAAGAGAAGTAACATGTTACACTGTGGAGGCCTGAACCCACACAGCAGTAGACAAGCCAGAGTGAACCCTGAAGTCCATAGAAGCATACAGGTGGAAGAGTGGGAAGGAATGGTGAAGGGAAGGGAGGGAATGAAAGGGAGAGGGGAGGAAGGGAAGCTGGGATGAATATTCAATATGGTTGTAACAGTAGAAAAAATTAATAGAAAAAGTGTCAGGCAGGTGTGGCAGCCCACCTGTAATTACACCCCTGGAAGGTGGAGTTTGGGAATCCGCAGAGCAAACTGCATAGCCAGTCTATCCCTCTGTGACCTCTGGATTTTGAGACCCAGCCTCAAAACAGTAGTATTATACCTATGTACATGAAGGCACCCCATGCATATGTACAAAAATGGGAAAAAAACATGGCTACATCATTATATAGAATTAGGCAGGTTAGAAAGTGGTATTCATAACCTACAAAAAAATAAGAAAGGAACTTAATGAAGTTGTTACAGAACAACACCAGAATTCAAAAAACACCAATGCTAATATTAAAATGCATGCAAAACACCTAAACACTGGGAACTTAAAATATATAGAATTTTAAAAAACTATTTTACTTATTTATTTGTGTGTGTGTGTGCGTGTGTATCAGAGGGCACTGTGTATCCCTGTGGAGGCCCAAGGATGACTTTGGGAATCATCCTGGATTGCTTTTACTTCCTTCTTGCTTAGTCCCTGGAGTTTTTAGGTGGGACCTGGGATCCCAACTCAGGACCTTCTGCTTGGGAGACAGTCTTAACCCCTGAGCCATCTCTCCAGCCCAATATACAGAATTTTAAAAACATAAATGGGTTTAGGTCTTTATAAGTCAGCCAATTGAAAATGGATAAAGAACATGACTCGGTAACAAAAAAACAGAAATGGAGAGAGAGAAAGAGAGAGAGAGAGAGAGAGAGAAATATAAGAGGTGATGGCCTTTCTAGCAAACAGGGCTAAGAAAGCAATGTGCTTTCTTTGATAGAACTGGCAAGCAGGAAAAAAAAGGAGGAGAGGGAGAGGAGACTGGTGGGATGGGTGATGTCCAGGTGAGGCACAGGGGAGCTTCCTGGAGAGGGGGATGAACAGCAGGCAGCCCATGACAACTGGTCCAAAGAAGGACAGATGACCCAGGAGAGAGACAAACCATGCGCAAAGGTCCAGATGCCAGACAGAACGCCACCTTTTCAGAAAGTGAGGAGAGGTTTGGCGGCGCCAGATGCAGAGTATAAGAAGCACCATGGGAAACCAGGTAGGACCCAAAGTTAACTTTTTTCTCTGGTAGCTGTGGGCTGGGGGTTTGAAGAGGGAGAAGCCAGGGGCGAGAAGGATACTGGGGAGGTAATGACTGTGGCAGAAGAGGGCTGAGTGCACAGGGCAGAGCACTGGAGGCTGCAGCATGTGTGGGGAGCCATAGGTGTCTTCTACGTTCCCTGGATTGGGAAATTTATTGAATAGCCTGATTAATAGAGGGGCTGCCAAACCCTTGACGAAATTTCCCTCTGGGGGGTACTGCAGATTCTTAAGACACAGTCAGGGCACTATCTTGTGAAGTCAGGAGCTGGTGCCATACAGGCATCAATTACCCAGAATAGCCTTGCCCAGGCCAAAGACTGCAGGGCCTGGGAGAGATGCAGATGGCAGATGCCTACTCTGGATCCCAAGCGAAGCAATTCCCTGCGTGGAGGTAGCCTTCATCGAGCGGTGATGCTGGAGGCCTTGTCAGCACCCTGACGGGATGGGGAAGAGTTCACTCCCTCCACTAGGGATTTCCCACGCCTGTTATCCATTGCTGTAGGAGCTCTTATCACGTCTCAGGCTTGCATTATCTAGCAGCACAAGGAAACCCACAGGAACTAGGAGTTGACTGGCATGTTGGGCTTGGTCTCAGGCTGACATCTAGGGGACAGCTGGGACACAGCAGGGTGCTAAGAGTACAGCCCACAGCAGTAGGATCTGTTTTAATGCAACCTGGGAAGAGCTGGGGTGCTTCCTCACTGAGCAGAACAAGCACGGTTATGCACTGTGTCTTCCCATCTACTGCCACTACCACCTCTAAGGGCCACACCTGAGTGAAGGACAGAGAGGCCTGCCTGGGAGAAGTGTCAAACCAAAAGCCCAAACACTTCCAACAACGGCATGGTTCCATGGCACCGAGGGAAGCACTGTGTTGCTGGGATGACCAACCTGTCTTTCTGCCCACGGAGCAGCAGAGCCCACAGGGCCCACCCATGCTTCTGGGTTCTCCACGGAGCAGCAGAGCCCACAGGAGCACAGCCATGCTTCTGGGTTCTGCTAGAAGGACCCATGGTCTCAGCATCCCTTTGCCCTCTAGCTCCAAACAGGCTCCATTCTGACATGATTTTGAAACATGGGTATCAAGGGTAGAAGGGAAAAATGAGAGCACCAACCTCAGCACCAGCTCCAGTGCAAGGATGTGTGGGTGACAGTAGGTCGCTTCTTTGTCTTCTCATTGAATCTCCACAACAGACCCTAGACTGGCACAGCAAACTCTGCTTTATAGCCAGGAAAACTTGAAGCTGAGAGTATTGCTGAGGTCACATAGCTGTCAGTGGCCAAAGTGGGGTATAGACCCTGACTGAGCTTGCAATACAGCCTCCTGTTCAGTAACCCAGAAAGGAAGTACCCCAGCAGACTTCTGGGACACTTAGTATTTGCCCATGTTGGGGATTCTCTATCCTGGTTCTTGTTCTACTGGCCCCAGTACGGCTCCAAACTCATCCAGCCTACGTGTACTGGACCATCCAGGCAAGCCTGGAGCCCTGACCACCAGTCCTGCATATGTCTTATTCTGGCCCATCTGCACACTCATGCTCAGCACCGCACCTCAAAGTCGGCACACTTGACTCTTCCCCAGGCTGATACCTGATGCAGTTTCTGTCTCCTTCAAATTGTTAAAGAAAATTTTTAGGAAGCCATTGGTGTGGACCAAGTTCCTGTACTAAGCATAGCAGGCTAAACCAAAATGGAGTTGCTCACACCAAAGTTTCATTCTCCTGGGTAAAAACTAAGTTGCATATGGGACCCTTGTAGAAATTGAGACAAAGACGGAGACAGAGAGTTACAAAACCCTCTCTTCTGCCACTGTGCAGTTTCCTGACACCAAATAAAAGCCAATTATACCTGTGTGTAGAACTTTTATCTTTGTGCAAGACACTTGAAAAAGCAACCTAAGGAAAGAAGGATTTATTTCAGCTTGTGGTTTTGGTGGTTTTACCACAGAGTTGGCCAGATCCGATGCTTTGGGCCTGAGGCAGAACAACATGGTGACAGGAGTGTATGGCAGAGGCTGCTTGCCTCATGGTGGCCAGGAAGCAGACAGTTTAGGACGCCTGTGCCAGTGGGCTTTCCTTTCCGTCTCCTTTTATGTCAGCCTGTGGTATAGTGCTGCCCATGTTTATTTAATCCTCCCTGATCTCCTGGATACTTCTCAATCCACTCGTCAACCATCGAGACCAATCATCACTGTATAGGCAAGCACTTCATCTGGGAGCTACATCATAATCAGAATCTATAACTAACAGCTTTGGCCTTCTCCAACCCGGTTCTCTTGGCTATCCCCAACATTACGGCCCCCTTATGGGTTCTTTTCTCCCAGCCCTCCCCAGAACCACCACTCAGCCATTTCCTGTAAATTTGGTCAGTAGCTAAAGTGATCCTAGGTTTCTTCAGATGTGAGGGAAATACTCGATTTGTGGGGAAAAGAGTGCTCTGGATGAAGTATTACCCAGAGCTGGAGGGGAAGGAATCTGAGAGCTCGGACGATAGTTCTCATCTAACCAGAAGGTTCCCTGGAGGTTGTCAAGTGCATCTCAAACTGGTCTCTACAGAATGAAGCAGTATTTGAAAAATAATTCAAACTTTTGTAATAAACACACCATTTTGTTAATGATAAGAGCAGCATGGGGCTAGGAAGACTATATTGTGATATTCACATAGCGCATGTGTGTGTGTGTGTGTGTGTGTGTGTGTGTGTGTACGCCACACACACGCACACGGTTTCCAGGAAGAGGCTGTAAGGGAGAGAGGTAGGAAAGGAGACAAAACACATATAAAAGTGAAGGGGGGAATGCTGGGGTGGGAGTGTTCAAGCATGGTGGAGGGGATCAGAGATGGGGGAGGGAAAATAAGGAAAAAATATTGGCACAGAGCTTTTAAATAAAACCTGTGGAATTCTCTGATAGGAGTGGCTTTTATTTCTTGCCACCTCCTCATACCTACCGCTGAGTTTATGTCAAAGAGATGATTCAAGTTGGGCCCTATAGATAGCTGCAGAGAGGGCTGATCGCAGGAAGATCCGGGACTTTCAGGCCCCCGTATTCCCTACTTCAGTAGAAGAGGGAACTGGAGCCTGGCTTATGACAACTCTTGAACAATCAGATTTGGAAATCTTCCCAGTAGGTAAATACATTGATAAGGTAGGAAGCCGGGCCCATAGACTTGTGGACATGTGCCAACCTTCTCTACACCCCACCCCGTGGGACTCGTCCATGTGGTTTTTCATCAGCTGTGTGCTCTATGATAATCCTAAGTATAATGCATGCTCCTAAGTATCATGTCCTAAGTCGCCCCACTGGGCTTTCAGGTTTGGGGTGTGGTGGGAACCTCTGCCTTTGCAGCTAGCCACGCAGAACTGAGTTTTCAATGACTGTAAAGTATAGACAAGTGAGCTGTCTTGGTCTGAGAACTAGAATTACAGGGTACATGCCACCACACCAGGCTGTCCAAAAACAGCTTCTTTTTTTTTTAATTTTTTAAAATTTATTATTTTTATTCAATTGTGTGTGTATGCATATGTGTGTGTGTGTATGTATGTGTATGCATGTGTATGTGTGTAGAACCACGGACGAATTTGGGAACCACCATGGACGCCTCCACCTCCTCCTTGTTTACTCTGCCCCAGGATTCACAGGCTCCGCCCTACCAGGACTAGAAACGCAGGCCGCCCCCCCCCACTTCCGCCTGGCATCTACACGTGGGATCTGGGATCCGAACTCAGGACCTTCCGCCTGCAAGGCAGAGGCTTAACCCCTGAGCCACCTCTCCAGCCCCAAAAGCAGCTTCTTGACTAATACCTAATACCAGAAGCCGTCAGAAAGGAGGCCTGGTCCTCCTGGATCACACAAGCCGAGAGGTGAGAAGTTCAAGGAGCGCCCAGCACAGAAGGCCGTGAGCGCGGGAGCACTTACCTGCTCCACACAGTCCGGGATCTCTGAGGCACACGGCAGGGTCCCTGCGCTCTCCACAGACAGCACATCCTTCAGCAGCTCCTCGCACCCTGTGGACAGACATGTGTAAACAGTGAGGGGTCAAGCCTCGGTCCACGTGGCTGCTCTGCTGCTGACTAATGGGCCTTGGAGACAAGGTCTGAAGAAGGAAGAGGGGACCCATGTCTTTAAACCCAGCTGACCATTAAAAGGCAGGGGAGGAGACCCCAGGCTGTGTGGCATTGGTTTAGGGCACTGTACGAGGTATCTACCAGACAGGCCTTTTATGGGACCTTTTTCCACCAGCACTAACACCCAGAGGAGGCAGCTGAGGCACAGGGAGGCAAAAAAGCTCAAAGACTGCTAGAGGAAGCCACAAAGTACTTCCCTCTATGCAGTTCTCCAGTTCTACAAGCCCCAGAGACATGGCTATGCCTAGGGGGTCAGCAGATGCCACCCCAGTTGACCCATTTACACAGGTGGCCTCCTTTCCAGTTCTACTGGACCAAGTGTGCAGCACAGAAGCTTACAATCCCTGGTTACAGTTGCTTGTCCAGCTTGGCAGGAGAGCCCACACCAACACCAAGGGCCAAGGGAATTGGCCATATCATATCCACATAACGGCCGGGAGAGGGACAATCCTTACTTGTCAGACCAGCATGTCTGGCCAAGTGTACAATGCCAACTTTCTCAACTAGCTTTCTGTATTTTATTCACCTGTCAGAGATTAGTCTCATCACCGTGGGTTGGGACTTTCCCATCAGCTAGCCCATCTCCTGCAGGTTCACCCTGGGTTTAACTCAACTACTAATTTGCTACAAATGTGCCCAAAGCTCAAACCTTGATGTCAAACATCAAGTTGATATCTGCATCTAACTGTGACACAAGACAAGCTTTCCACTACTGAGTAAACTCCCAACACCCCCTGCTGTATTTAAAGTGGAAATCAATGGCCTGGGAACCTCCTCAGGAGTGCGGTCATCTCAGAAGTGGGAAGAGAAGGCGGGGACAAGGGAGAAAAGTTGAGAGCAGTATTCTCCACAGCAGAAAGATGTAGGAGGGCAGGAAAGGCTGGGTGTTTCTGATTCTAAGGGTGAACCCTGTGACAGAGGTTCAGAGAGCCCCCCCAACCCCACACGCTGTATCAACAGGCACAGCTGCAGATGCCTAAAACCCTTCCACGTGGCCTCCTTTGTGTTGCTAGGGACAGAATTCACTTCTGGTGTTCATCCTGGGCTCTGGGGCTACCATGGGGGGAATCTCAGCTACTGCTCAAGTCACTCGCTGGACAAGATCCCACCAGAGGACCTCACCTTTCATGGCAAATACTCCTCGGCAAAAGTCTTTGAAATTGATTCTTCCCAGGTCGTTGGGATCCAAACACTTCACAAGTTTTTCCACCTGTGGGGAGGAGAAAGGACAGGTGTAAAGCACTTATGGACGAGTGGAGGACCTGTGGGATGGGGTAAAGGAAGAGGAATGGAGGAAGAGAGAGGGGATGGAAGAGAGAGGGAACGGAAGCAGGGAACGGTGATGGAATGAGGGAGGGAGGGAAACGAAGAGAAAGAGAGGGGATGAGGCAGGGAGCGGGGACAGAGAAAGAGAGGAGGAAAGGGAAGGAGGAGGGTTGATGCAAGGAAAGAAGGGAAGATGGAGGAAGAAAGGAAAGGGGAGATGAAAGGGAGGAGGACAAGTGGGGGAAGGCTCTGTAAAGAAAGCGATTTGACTCTTTGGGGAGGGTTTGCCCCACAAAGCTTCTCCAAGCCCCGATCCGAAGCTAGCACTGTTACCATGTCATTGTCTGTTCGAGACAGGGTCTGGTTACGTAGTGCAGGCTATCCTGGAACCCTCTATCCTCCTGTCTCAGTCTCCTTAGTGCTGGGATCACAGGCATGAACCACCATGCCGAGCTGAGAATGTTTTATTTATTTATTTATTTATTTATTTATTTATTTATTTATTTATTGTGTGTGTGGTGTGTGTGTGTGTGTATGTGTATCAGAGGGCACATGTGTCTTGGTGGAGGACCAAGGGTGACTTTGGGAATCATCCTGGAATGCTTAGCGCTGGGATTTCCCAGGCTCCACCCACCAGGGACGGAAGTGCAGGCCTCTGCCATTTCTGCTTGGGGTTTTAATATGGGACCTGGGATCTAAACTCAGGACCTTCTGCTTGGGAGACAGTCTTTACCCCTGAGCCATCTCTCCTTGAACCCTACTTATCAGTCTATACCTTAGCAGCGTCCCCTCTACAGCAAACACATTTATTACTCTTTTATTCACTCAACAAGCGACCACTTCATGCTTCCTATGTGCCTGACACTCAATGGGGGCTGATGGTGTAGCTGTTGGTCCCACTGGCTAGTTACACACCATCGCATGGACAGACACATGCCTAGTCAGTACACATGCACATCAAGCTCCTTGGCAGGATCCTTCCCCCCTAGTAATCACTACTATTATCTAAGCACAGCGGGACCAGGTAAGCTCTTCAGAGAATTCTCCTTGGCTGGGCTGTAGATGATTGATAGAGCAGTGTGGGAACCCAGAGCCCAGCATGTAGGATCTGTCACTGCTGTGATCGTTGGCATCATCACACACAGGCCTGCCTCCCTCTCCCTTCTCCTGTCACATTCACCAGCCCCAGGAAGTCAGCCAAATCATCTGTTCACAGACTGCTTTTCCTGCATATGCAGGGGACGCGTTTCCAGCATCACACCTAGAGTAGGTGTTTGAAGGCCTGGTTACTGCAGTAGCCCAGCATCAAGCTGGGCCTGAGGCAGGTGACTAGGAAAACACATGGCCAGTGTTTGTCTACACATGTGGCAAGCATCCTCTAAGATAAGAAAAGAAGGTGGTCAGTGTCTGCCTGCACTCATTGCTGACCATGACCTTGTAATGTAAAAACTCAGAAATCTGTTGCCAAATACAGAGATAAAACAGAAGCAAACAATTAAAACCTAAACTGTTCCCATTTATTTGCTGCTACGGTCTGTCAGTGATATGAGCAGATATACGCATGGGATAAAACATGATTGGGCCACTGTACCTTAAGATGAGGTTAAGTACTTGGTCTCTTCTGGGTGGTCTAGACATTTTTCTTGTGCTATATGTATATCTTCTGTAAGGACTTAGAGTGCCTGTGGTGTGTTGATATGCAGCCTTATTTTACAAGATTATTAAAATTTCAACTTTTTTCTTAGGAAAAAAAAAAAAAACCTAAACTGTACAGGAGGTATAAGCTGCACTTTGGCTTTATTAAAGACTCTGCCTCTTGGGTACAAACCCACAGCTTTGTGAACGCACGAAGAAAACTTTGCTGGAAGTGATCCTCTGGTGCCCTGCTTATACTTGTGGCCTTCTGGCAACAGGTCCAGTGGGGTTCAGAAGACAAGCAGAGAGCAGGGTCTCTACCACAATCCCCCGGCCTCTGCCCCGTGCAGGCAGCTCTACATTTATACCTTGATTCAAGTGGTCTGGCTTTTCCATTCTGTTGAGAGTCTGAGGCGAGGGATAGCCCAGGGACCATGTAATGTCCCCTCTCAGATGCCTCTGAACTTCTTAGTGCCCACCAGACCACCTCTGACTCTGAGACAGGGTGGTGTGGTACACCTTCAGCTGACACAGTCGTGGAAACCAAGACCTTTCCCCTCAGACCCCAAGCAGAATTTCACATAGGAGAGAGAGGCTTTCTGCCAGCTCCCTGCCTGGCCACAGCCTCCTCAGCAATGCAGCTGTCACCCCACCCCCCCACTGCACCCCAGAAGCCTCTGCCAGGCAATGACGTGGCTTCTCAGAATAGCGATACCCAGGTGCCACCTGCAGGGTTGTGGGGGAGCTCACCCACAGCCCCAGCTGGCCGCCCGCCTTCTCGCCTCCTGCCATCTCCTCACTGGCATTAGAGGGAGTCTATAAACGCAGGGAGGGCCTGGGCACCCCGAATCCCCCAGCCCCTAGGTCCTCACTTTTAGGACCCTGTCCAAGGTCAGGAACTATGCTTTACTCATATCCAGTGCCCCAGAATGTCGACTTACTGAGGAAGAATACCAGCCTCGTGTGCACAAACAGTGGGGTTCTGTAACCCACGGATGGAAGAAGGCTGATACTGGAGTCCCTAACACCCAGGAATTGGGGGCATGCAGGCAGGTTGATCATCCTCTCCCTCCAGAAAAGTCTTCTAGAGCACCGACCATTGTTCTCTCCTGTCTTACTGTCCTTGCAAGGTAGATGTCCTTGGCCTGGCCAGAAACAGGCTCTCGTTGGCCTGTAAGCGTGAGCACTGGTTCAACACCCCTGCACCCTGTATGTCCAGGGCTGGCAGCATTGCTCAGTGAGCATGTGCAAGGCCATGGATTCTATCCCTAGTATGGCCAAAGGAATGAACAGCTGGAGGATCCCATGCCCAATGCCAACCTGCACTATAAGAAAGATTCCTATTTCGAAAACAACAAAAATCTCAGCATACACACACACACACACACACACACACACACACACACACACACACATACACACGCGCGCGCACGCGCGCGCGCGGAGCCTGGAGAAGCCTGCTGATAATCTGCAATGCAGCTGGGGATGTGTTCACTGACCAGGCAAGGAAGCTGAGTCCAGGGAAGAGATTTGCTCAAGGTCACCCAAGGGAGCGCAGTATTGCTACCATCAGTCATTGGTGGACATAACATGCATAGCTGCAGGACAGCCCAGGGTTCCCTGACCCCCTTCAGAGGAGAAAACACTGGCAGGGCAGGGACCACAGGAACAGCTGAAGTGCACACAGCTGGACCACTGAGCTTGCTGCCAACTGGACAGTTTCACTGGCAGTAAAATACTGATTTTTCCTTTTTAGGGAGGCATGGCCACTATGCTTCCTCTTCTATTTCTGTTGCTTTTTTGCATTCATCCCTTGGGTCACATTTCTTTTTCTAATCCGAGAATGCTACAAGCCTCACTTTGGCAGCAGATTGGTTACAAGAGCCTCCCTCCCTGCGTCAGCGCTTCCTGAACCTCCCCCTCACCGACTCTGCTCCCTGGCCCTTGGGAGCCTTTTGCATCTGGAGGTTTCAATCGCTCCTCAGAACAAGGGAGTTAAGTGGGCTTAGCTTAAAGGTGCTGCACATTAGCGGTTCTTATTAGCAGCCAAAAGCAGATGCAACTGAGTATTTGTTTCAGCATCACAATCCCCTGGGAGGCAGAGATAATATTATTCCCATTTTACAGGTGAGGACACACACACACACACACACACACACACACACACACACACACACACACACAAGGCTAGGTATTTAGGGTTCAGAGCACCCAGCTGGTAGGAGACAGCTGAACCCAGGCAACTCCTAGAAGTTATTATTGCTGCTAATAATTATGAGCACTCTTGTTACTATCATAAGTTTAGGAGTTTGTCTGACCAGCGAAAGAATACATCTGTCTTCTCACTTTTCATCTAGAAAAACTGGCACTGGTACAAGGGACCTTTAAGAAGAATTTGAATATTAAGGGAAAAATTAATTTCAAGATGTTACCCTGTTAAAATAGAGGCTGCCAGCTACCATCCTAGACAGACCCGGCATCTGTTCCTGAGATGTCAATATTAAAATCCCAGTGAGCAGTGTGATGGCGCATGCCTGTAACCTCAACATTTAGGAGGTGGAGGCAGAGGATCAGAGGTTCCAGCCGGCATGTACCTAATAACAGAGCTCTAAAGTATGTGAAGAAAAGCTGACAGAACTGAAGAAGTAAACAGACAAACTTACAATTATGGTGGAGACGTCGGCGCTCTTTGCCAGCAATCAACAGAGACGGATGGTACGTCAAGGTATAAAAGGCCTGAACAACCAGTATTAGCTAATTATCATATACGGAATTCTCCATCCAGTAGGAACAGAATCTACATTGCTTTCCATGTGTACATAGAACCTTCCAGGGAAGGTCATATCCTGAGCTTTTGACCAATTTGAAACAACTGAAGTCACAGAAATGATGTTCTTTGACTTTAAAGAAATTAAACTAGGGGCTGGAGAGGTGGCTCAGGGGTTAAGCCTCTGCCTTGCAGGCAGAAGGTCCTGAGTTCGGATCCTAGACCCCACGTATAGACGCTGGGTGGAAGTGGGGGCAGCCTGCGTTTCTGGTCCTGGTAGGACGGAGCCTGTGAATCCCCAAGCAGAGTAAACAAGGAGGAGGTGGAGGCGTCCATGGTGGTTCTCGAATTCACCTGTGGTTCTATACACACACACGCACACACGCACAATTGAATAAATAAAATAAATTTAATAAAAAAAAAAAAAGAAATTAAACTAAAAATCAATAGCAGAAGAGTACTTGAGAATAAACAATACACGTCTAAACAATTCATGAAAGAAGAAGTCTTTAAGGGAAATTTAAAAATAATCTAAATTAGGCCGGGGAGATAGCTCAGGTTAGAGCACTGGCTGTGCAAGTTAAGGGACCAGCGTTCAATCCCCAGGTCTCATGTGAAATGTCAGGTGACAGCCACCTACAATTCCAGTTTTGTAAGGAGACTAGGAATCCTCAGACCATGATGGTAGCCAGATTAGCCCCATCAACAGCTCTGTGCTTGCTTAGAGATCCTGTCTCAAAAGGACAAGGTGGGAAGAGTGGTTGAGGACAATTCCTGATACCACCTTTGGGTCTCCACATGCACCCATATGTACATGTGCCCACACACATGCAAACACACACATATACATTCACGCACCTCTGACAAACATGTGAAAATGGAAAAAATAGTAAACCAAATAATATAACATAAATCAAAATCTAAACCAAGAGGAGGAAAGAATAAAGAACAGAAATGAGCAAAACGAAGATGATAAAAACGATAGAGAAGAATCAATAAAATGAACATCCAACAGAGTGTGTATGTGCACATATGCATCCGAGTGTGGGCATGGCAGTACCACAGCGCACACGTGGACATCAGAGGACAACCGCAGGTGTTAGTCCTTGCTTTCGACCTTGTTTGAGACGCGGTTTCTTGTTCTTTCCTGCACGTGCCATGTTAGCTGGCCTGTGAGCGCCCAAGGTCTTTCCTGTCTTTGCCTACCATCTTATTGTAGCAATACTGGGATTTACAGACACACGCTACCCTACCCCACTCCGGTCCATTCCCCCACCTGGTGTTCGATTTTTTAACAGGTGAAGGCAGCCTAGGCTGACTTTGAACTCATGTTGATCCTCTTGCCTCAGCCTCTACAGAAGGAGTCAAGTGACAGCTGGTGGAGTAAGGGTCCTTCTGAGGCCAGACAGCGGCCAGACTGGAGTTCTGAAACTCAAAATACGTTCATGGAGACATGGGTGCAAAAATATGGACATGGGGCAGCACAGACCCAGGACTAGCGGAATGGTCTTCTGCTGGGAGCTGTCCTGGAGAGGTGTGTTAATAGCTACAGGCAGCAGGGGCAGGAGATGATCCAGCAAAAATGGGTGGCCTAGGGAGACTGAAAGCAAAGAAGGATGTCTCAAGCTAAGAATGCTCACTTAGCATGCAAGAAGCCTAAGCTCTATTACCAGCACTGCATAAACCAGATATGGAGGCATACGGCTGTCCCCCAGCATTCAGAAGATTGCAGTAGGAGAACCAGAAGTTCAAAGTCATCCAGACTATGAGGACAGAGCTTGTCAGTGCTTTATCCTACAGCATGACATACTATCAGGCACCTTCCAGACCTCCCTTCTCTGAGTCCTCTGAACAGCCCAAGGAAATAGCCAATAGCTTCTCCTTCCTCTCTGCGATTCTTATCCTCCTCCTACAGCAGGGGGAGCAGAGAGAAAATGAGGCACCTCGGCCCCCTGGCTCCCCTCTGCTCACAGTTCAGTCTCCCCTCCTAACACCCATCCAGAGGGCTCTGGCCATCCCTTGGTATCTCAGGGCCAAAGGCTCCAGCTGCTTGTTTACCCACTTTCCCTGGCAGCCCAGCTGCCTGGTGTTGGGCACACAATGCGCCCTGTGTTCCACAGCCCAGGACACAAAGGGAGCTGGCAGCCGTTGGCGCTCCCTGTTAATTCTCAGGGAGGAAAATACAGGGAGCTACAAGAGCTTCAATAAGGCCAGGAACAGACAAAGCAAGATGGAGAGAGGGTTTCCAAAGAGGGTCCTGTCCTGCCAGTCCCTACACCTCAGGCCAAGCGAAAGAGTCTTACCTGTCTTGCTGTCAGAACCTAGTCACTCCTTTCCCCAGAAGCCTATGCTCCAGGTGAATGGCCGTCCTGTGGAACAGACACAAAGCCACGCCGTGTGACTCCGTGTAGGCATGGGAACTCCACAGCTGCTCACGGCGTGAGTGTGGAGCAGTCACACTACCCCTCTGGACCTGTTTCCGTATCTACAATGGCACTGACCAGCTCCAGCACCATGGTGAAGATCAACTGAAAGATAAAGAGCACGATAGACTACATGTGCCATGGATATGCCAAGAAGAAAGGTTCACAAAGAGATTCCTGAGGGTGATGGCCCCTGGGAGGACCAGAGGAGGACTGTCCTGCAGTTCATGGCCAGGCAAGGACATCATGGGCCTCTAAGTCCCTGAGGCATAATGTGCTTGGCCCTTGGTTCATAGCAGTTCTACCATCAAGTACTTCATTGCCTCAGTTTCCCTACTTGTAATATGAGAGCACTTGGTGACAGCTATGACAGAATCTATCTATCTATCTATCTATCTATTCTCAGCATTTGATTCATTTTGTTGGGTTTCTGGTTCCCAAAGTGAGGACCCCTAATGAAAACCCCATTCTCAGAGACCTGCTGGAGAAAAAGGTGAAGAAAGAAGGAAATTTCCTGAGCTGAGGTCCTCAGTGCAATGCCTAGTGGAGAAGCACATGTGTGTGTGTGTGTGTATGTGTGTGTGTGATGGGCGTGCCTCTGGTCAGACATCCCACAGGTCAGTCAGCACAGTGACCTTTCACAGCTCCTAGACCATGGCCTCTTAGGCAGTGTTGCTTCACTGGGGAGACAGCTGGAGACCCTTAAAGACCCCAGCATTCAAAGTGTCACCAGCAGCCCCTCAGTCAGTAGCTACCATCCAGAATCCTTCTGGCCACCCACAAGGGCTTTGTTTTAGGGTCTGAATAGGAATCAAAGTGACAGATGTGTGTGTGGCCTCTGAAGCACACTGATCCTGCATGTTTCTGTCCACTGTCCCTGCCTTCTGCGAGCATTTCCTTAGGCCTGCCGGGGAGACAAGCTCCCAGAGAACGGATAGATGCCCTGTTGTATTCTGAGTAAAATAAAAATAACCACAGGAAGAGCATGAAGGCGGGGAGCTGGCTGTTCATACTACCACATGCCTGGGGCCGTATGTCGCTCCTGGGTTCTGGGGTAGATGGGCTGGAATCCCCCTCCTCCATTCACTAGCTATGTGAGAAAGGGTGAATGACTCACCCTCTCTGAGTGACAGATTCTACCTCATTAATAGAGGCCCATGAGACAGCCTGGAGGCTAGTGATGTGGGCGTCAGGACAGTATCACACGCTAATCCTCTGCCTCCTTTACCAATAGCATTCAACTAACTGAATTTAAAAACTGAATTGGACCTTATTAAAACTTGAGGGAAAATAGCAAGTCGTTTAATTCTTTTTAAAAAACTGATCCCAGTCTTGAGGGGGAGGATAAGATACAATCCTATCGTAACATAACCTTCTAGAAGATGCTTCCCCAGATCCTCAATGGCAGGAGCCCAGAGGAAGCAGATCCCAGAGGGCTGGGGGTTCAATAGAAGTAATTACGAGAGCCGCAAGCATACAGTTGTGGGGAGCAGTGATTCAGGACATGGATGGAGTGTGTTTGGGAGGGCAAGTAGCAGGAACAGAGGAAGGAGGAGGGTCAGTGGCAGGGGGCCAGGTTGTGATGGTGTCTGGGAGCTTGGGGACCCAGTAGCTGCTGGAGGCTGGAGACGTAGGAAGGGCACTGTGTCTCTGCTGGCGATGGAGATTAGAATTAGTCGGGGTCCAAGAAAGCAGACGCACACTTGGAAAGTGCCAGAAGCGCATGGTGCAGAGGGCAGAAGCCCCACAGCCCAGCAGAGGAGGCCGTGCTAAGCCAGAGCGCGTGGACGGAGAGCAGGGAGCGTTTGCTTTGCTTGGTGTGCGGCTGACAGTGAGGCTGACTCCCCTCTTGTCAGGAGCCTGGTGCTGAAGAAAGCAGAGGGGAGGGTGAATCCAAAGAGCAGAAGGTGGATTTTAGGAGCCTGACACGGCACATTTTTCAAATCACAAATCCAAGTTCTTGGGGCTCAGACACAAGTCCCTGTCTGGCTGAACAGGTTGCTGTCAGAAGAGCTTCCCTGCGCTCGTTCTCACCAGCGCTACTGGCGGGTCTCCAAGGGCAGCAGTGGCAGAAGCAGGAATGGGGTGACACCTGGCTGACTATGAGAAGATTCTGTCCCAGTAGCTCTCAGTGAGCAGCATCCAGTGGACAGCACTGTTCAGGGGCATCTCCTCTCAGCAGCCCAGCCATCGGCAAGGTCCAGGTGTGCTATGAGTTCCACGGGGTGTGGGCAGCAGAGTCATGAGGCACTAGGGCAGTAATGGAGCAAAGGCACGGGCGCCAAGGTCCTTCTTACTCCATGTCTGGAGAAGACATGGAAAAAGCCTGCTCTGAGCTACTGACAGACCAGAGAGCATCGGGAGACACTGGGCCTCGTGGGTGAATGCAAGTTCCCATTTGGCAGGACTGGGGCTGAGACTGCATTTCTGATTTTTTTTAAGGGAAAAAGAATTTATTTGGGCTTACAGTCCATTCTGGTAGGGAAGACACAGCAGCAGGAACATCTGGTAAGTTGGTCACAGGACATCAGCAGTCAGGAAGAAGCCCTGCTAAGATGGCATTTCTAACCACTCCTGGGAGTTTCTGACTCCAGCTATCCTTGGGTTCTAGTTGACCTCTATGGACTTGCCCAAGAATTCTGGGTCCAGAAGGGAATTCAACCTGTGTACACCATTTGGATCTTTGGGGTGCTGGGGCAAGAAAGACTGTGGGTGGTGAGGATCAGGCTGTCTTTACCTCTGGGGGGTAGTTTCCTTTCAGTCAGAGGCGGGGAGCTCACCCTAAAGAGAGAAACAACTGTCTTTGGACATTGCTTCTGCAAAGGAGGGTCACACTCTAGGTTATACCCCAAGAGAGTAGACCCCTGCCAGCTCAGTGCCAGGGCCTCTTGGGACACTGCTGATTCTCAGAATAGCTGGATGGGTCTCCTTACTCCAGGCCTCGCTGGGGTTTCTACTGAACTCCACAAAGTGCCTTCCTGCCAGCACCCTGCCCTCAGAAAGTGGAGTCAGACCAAACCTTTCTTAGTTTCCAGGCAATTTATAGTCTAGCTTCTGAAACAAAATAAACTATGGCAGTTCCAGCCAGAAGTTCTAGTGTTGTTGCTTCAGCACAACAAATGAAAGGCTACAGGTTCTGGGAACCCATTGTGAGATTTCCAAATCGGTAGGGGAGAGAAACAGCCCTGTCACCGACCCACAGAAACTGCAGCCCCCTGAGCCTCAGGGATTTTGCCTATGTGATGGTCAGGCTACACGTACCACCTCACGTTACAGGGTCCAGGGGCAATCTTAGCTTTAGAGCGTTTGACTACATAGGGCTTTAAGGGTCTCTGGCTCTCATTCCCACCAAGTTCCTTGTAGGAATCGGGCAGGGCCAAGCAGGCTCCTGGAAAGGCTGTTGGGAGAATGAAGCTGTCCTCATCTCACAATGGGTTCCCAGAACCTGTAGTCTCTTCTCCCCACCATGCCCACTCGGAAACCATACAGGGGTCTCAGCAGAGCTGCCCAGCCTATGGCCCACCTGCCCATGATCCTTAGAGGTCCATTTCCAAGAGCTGGTCTATCCTGTGGATTCACCGGTGTCCACTGCACACTTCCTAGGCAAGGTCCAACTGGGGACACCAGGAAGACCTCTCGGGCCAATGTGGACAGCAGAGCCTGAGCTGACCACATCCCGTCCACTGTCCCTGAGAAACACTGGGATTGTGGACCCTGTTTCACCATGAAACAAGTGCAGCCTAGAGAGGCTGAACACCTTGGCTGAGATCTCCAGGGGGTATTTCTTAGGGAGTACCGAGGTGCCATAGGAAAAAGATCCTCAAGCAAGGGGCTGGAGACGTAGCGCAGCAGTACCGCCAGCTGTGTTTAGCATTTAGAGGCCCTGGCTTCCATCTCTAACACAACCAAAACCAAATAGACAAGCAAACAAAATTTCTCAGAAACACAGCCTCAAGCCCCAAATGAAAATACACACTCAACTAAGAGCTCCCGGGTCTCCCAGGCAATCTCTGGTCTGTCAGGAGCTGAGAGCAGGCCTTTCCCATGTCTTCTCAACAAGTGTGAGGCGTACTGGGCCGAAGTCAGAGCTCTCCACTACAGCCTTCTGCGCTGTCCAAATACAGTGCTCCTCTCAGGAGAGCCCGGTGCTCCACGCCCCGGGCATGGCCACCCCTCTGCACAGGGTGCTAGCAGATAGGCCATTTCCACAGCAGAAACGGAAGCTGGATGAGAGGAGGGGGACAGCTACTCATCCCCCTCCTCCACTGCTCACAGTTCCTGAGGCAGCATCTTGGCTCCTCCCATACACACACACACACACACACACACACACACACACACACACACTGCCCCCAGGAGAGCAGATTCTGGCCAATCTCAGTGACCAGGTGACTTTCCTGGTGGAAGTCTCCCACATGACCGCTCCTGGCCCTGCTGACCAGGACTGCCTCCTCCTGCTGCTTGCTCCTCCTCTCCTCTCTACAGAAGGAGGTCTGGAAGTCAGTTGGGCACATTCCTTAGGGATTGGCAGCATCCGTGGCAAGGCCAGGGAAAGTGTGGGTCTGTTTGCACCCAGGGTGGCTGTCTGCAGAGGCAAACTTCTTTTCCAGCAATCACAGCAGCAAAAAGTGAGGCAAGAGGCCCCATGCATGATTTAGGACTTTATTCATAATTTATATCTGCTCTCCCAAAGACAGTGTCTGTATTGGAGGCCTAGGGCAGGAGCAGGAGGGTCAGTGCTAGAAGGTCCCAGGCACCAGACGGGGACAAAGGTGTGGGGCATCTGTACCTGTCACCTCACACGCCAGCCCTGGAGGGGAGGTGACAGGACTCATTAGTAAGCCAGCAAACCCATAGGCTTTCAAGGCCAATAAGAGAGAAGGGCAGCATGAAGATTCAGGCCCTCAGGGATCTGGGGGGGGGGGAACAGGGGCGGGCAGAGCCTCATTCTGTGAATCCTAACAGGTCTGCTCAGCTCAGCAGCCAGAGGGGGTTGGGAGAGAACCTCTGGAAATTTATGCATTTTTAAAGTTCCTCTGGAAATTCTGATGATCCTCCCCTGGGAGGGGACTGGGACTAAGCGACAGGTAGACCCCACCTGATTGCAGTGGCAGGGGCCGATATTCATCGAAGGCCACATCTCTGAGCCCCATACGCCCTCTGAGCTGATCCCAGGGCAGTTGGGCAAGTGTGTGTGTGTGTGTGTGTGTGTGTGTGTGTGTGTGTGTGTGTGTGTGTAGTCCCAGCAGCAGCAGGGAAAACAGAGGGGGGCTGTGTCATTCATTCAACTACTTGGGGAGGGGAGCTCCTCCCACTACTGAGCTCCCTGGAGTGACAGTTATGATGCTGAGGGTAATGTAACATGCCATGTTCTGAGAGCCATCCCTGGATCACTGCAACGACACCCCACAAGCCTGCAAGGTGCTCTCTACATTCAACCCACTAAATTGATGAGGAAGCTGAGAATCAGAGAGACCACTGATGTGTTAGAAAGTGACAAAAAGTTCATGAGAATGAGGTGTTTGGCCATGTCTCCCCACTATTTCCATCAACCTGGGGTTGCAGCAGACCCTCGGGAAGTGACAGTGCCACAGGGGTCCTGCCACGAGTCCTCACCACTTCACCAGTGGGCACATCTTCTAAAAAATCCCTAAGGCCACAGTGTGCACAGCGACACCTCCCGGAACAAGAGGCTCCCAGACCAAGCGCTTTGCCCTCCTTTCACTCACACTCACAGAAGACTTGGGGTGGAGGAACATTACCGCATCTCCACTTCACAGACAAGACCGAAGCAGGGAGAAGACCATCCGAGGACACAGCCAGCACGTTTGAGAGCTGGGGTGTCCACCTGTGGTCTCTCCAGCCCCAGAACCTGAGTCCTGGACTCCAATACCTTCTAGCTACCAAAGCTGTGCAATACCACGGACCAGGGATGGAAGAAGTTTGTTGGGTATTATACACTGACGCAGGCTAATTCTCCCAGAAGGGAGGAAAAGCAGTATCTGAGAGCGATGTGGAGTTTCTATAGTCTTCGGGCTTAGGGGCAGGGTGAAGGACAGAGGGGAGTGAGCAATCAGCGCCTGTCCCAGTGCCCATCACCATGAGGAACGTGACTGTGGTCATGTAAGCAAGGGCTTTTACAAGTGTGGCCGAGCGTTAGGGGCAGTGATCTACAGACAGAACTTCTGCTCTTAACATGGGCAATGGGGAAAAGGAATCTATCAGAAGCCCACCAGTGTCTGGGAAGCAAAGCAGAAACAGCTCCTAGATCCCATGGCTTAGGGACCAAGCTGAGCAGGGCTGAACTCTGGGCTCTGAGACGACATTCTGGTGATTTATTTACTCAGTCACTCGAGTAATGCTGACTTGGACTGCTGTGCACTGTGTCCACCCCCCTACAAAGAACCCAGAAGCCAAAGTCCTTTATTGTCTTCTTCCAGAGGGCTGAGACTATACGCACACAGCACTGACTTGAGGCCAGGTCAGCTCTGCCCAAAGCCACCTCGTGGATACACCCTGACTCTGCCAGAGAATGAACCCTTCTCACTCCACTCCTTGAGTGGCCTGAACTCACATGCAGGAGGAGTAGACCACAAGCGCCCATCAGAGATTTGCACCTCAGAGAACTCTTTTTGGCTTTATCTTCTGTGTTTTGAGACAGCGTCTCAAGTAATTCAGAGAGACCTCCAACTTGCTACTTGGTTGAGGGTGACTTCGAACTCCTGATCCTCCTGTCTCTAATGCTTCCCATATCCTGGGATATTAGGAACTTGCTCACCACGAGAATTCTTTGCATGAACTGAAAAATGGTAGTTATGGCTAAAAAAAAATAGTAGCTACTGAGAAGTCATTTACTACAATGCATCATCTGCTTTTCAATAAAATTTTAACCAAAGAAGAACTGGGCAGGAGGAGTGAGCTTTCCTAAGATGCTGAGGAATCCAAATCTAAAGCCAAGGACCGGCATAGTACCTCATATAATCATGCCATTTTTAAGTGATAAGAAAGAATGACATGGGCTGCAGAGATGGCTCAGAGGTTAGACCTCTGTCTCTTATGAGGCAGAAGGACCTGAGTTTGGATCCCTGACCCTAACCTAAAACTTTGGGCAGACATGGTGGCAGCCTGCACTTGTGGCCCTGGAAGGCAGAGCCTGAGAAACCCCAGAGTAAAGCAATATGGAGGCAGAGCAATGCAGGATAATTCCTGAAGTCACCCTTAAGCCTCCACAAGCACATACAGTACTCCCTGATACACCCACACACACACCCCCACACACACACGCGCATGCACGCACACAAAGGATAACATGGTCTTGCCTCTGCTAGCCCCTACCAGCCCTTATATCTACTAGCTTCACCAATACCTCATGACCATCCCAGAGGGCAGGGAACTCCCTCAGGATGACAAGACCCGAGCTTGTCATCCTACGTCCAGTGTCAGAGTACCCCCTCTCCGTGCTTTGCTGTCTCTGATGATCCTGCCTGACACACTCGGGATCTTCGACCAAGACATCTGACTGCTTATTGCCAGCTCCCCCTCTTTAAATCAGACTCGAACCCTCAGCACCCGGGTTCCGCCACTGAGGATTCATCACTTCCTGCACACCACCACCCTGACAGGGGACAGCTGCACTCACACACCTACTCCAGCCTGCTCTGCTCACTCCCATGTCTCATTCCTTCCTCCCACACGGGGCACATGCTCCCATGCCTACCCTGTCTCAAACTTCAGGAGGAAATGAGCAAAGAAGGCAGAATGAAAAGATGACTTCTGAAAACATCATGATGGTTTACCTAGAAAAACCAAAGAAATGAACCAGAAAATTGCTAGATTAAGTGAATTCATGCCACTGGTGAAACAGGAGATAAATTGAAAAATAATTGTATTCCTATGTACTAGTGACGTGTAGATAAAAAAAAAAAAAGGAAAAGAAAAAACCCTTTATTCTCAGTAGTAATAAAACACATTAAATATTAGACATCTTGCGGGCTGGAGAGATAATAGTTCAGGGGTTAAAGCCTTTACCTCGCAAGCAAAAGGACCTGAGTTCAGATCCCACATACCATAAAAATGCTGAGAGGGAATGGTGGTGGTCTGCACTTCTGGGCCTGGAGAGTGGAGCCTGGAAAACCCCAGAGCAAAACAAAAGGCAGAGCACTCCAAGGTGCTTCCTGACTTAACCTTGGGCTTTTACCTACCTACCCCACTTACACACACACACACACACACACACACACACACACAGAGTAAACATTTTTTTCCTTTCTTTTTTTAATTTTATTTTTAGTTTTATCTGTGTCTGTGAGTATGTGTCTGTTTGTATATTACAGGGGACTGTGTGTGCTCATGGAGTGACTTCAGGTATCATCCTGAATTGCTTCACCTCTTAAGTGAGCTGCTCTGGGATTTCCCAGGCTCTGCCTTTTAGGGAGAGAAGTACAGGCTGCCACCATTTCTACCTGGCATTTTTACATGGGTTCTGGGATACAAACTCAGTTCCGTCTGCTTTCAAGGCAGAGGGTTAACCCTTGAGCCATCTCTTGGCCTTTAAACATTTTTTTGCTTCATTCTGACATTCTTTTTAATACTTTGCTCCTACTGGGAGGATTAAATATACAGCAAAGAAGACAATACTCTTTAAGCTAATGGAGCTGATGAAATATTAATTACAGACCCTGAAACATGTGCTACACACTTTAAAATCCTACAGTGGAACCAGTGAGATAGTTCAACAGGTAAAGTGTCTATTTACAAACCTGACAATCCGAATTCAACCCCCAGAACCCCATATGGTGGACAGAGAGAACTGACTTCTAGAAATTGTCTTCTGATCTCCACCTATGCATGGCATGCATACCCAACTCCCTTTCTTTTTCTGTCTTGAAAAAAATGAAATGAATTAAAAAAATCTAATAATGCAGCCAGACATGGTGGTGTACATCTGTAATATTAGCACTCAGGAGGTTGAGGCAGGAGGATTATAGCAGGATTATGTTTATTAAAAATACTAAAATGTCAGAAAGCTATTTTTTTATGATGCTGGGGATCAAACCCAATGTCTCATCTATATCAGGCACGCACATTACTTCCAAATTATATCTCAGCCTCACGGCGTTCTTGAAAAAGGAATGATGGAAGGTTAGGGATTGCAGAGTGTTTGGCATGCACAAAGCCCTGGGTTCAATTCCTAGCACCTCATCAACCCGTCGTGGTAGTGCATATCTGCAATCGCAGCACCCAAAAGTTGAGACAGAAGGATCAGAAGTGCAACTATACAGTGAGCTGAGGCTAGTTTGGGCAACATGCGTGAGACCCTGTCTTAAAAACAAAATTAATAATAGATAAAATAATGCAAAGATGAGTTGGCCATTGTGGCATGTGTCGGCAGCACTGGAGAACCGGAGGTCTATGACTCTGAGGCCAGCCTGGGCTACACAGCAAAACCATGTCTCGAAACCATCACATAAATAATTAGACAAATAGGATTGATGGGCTGGGGTATGGGTATGATGCAGAATGCTTGCACAGCACATGTGAAGTCAGGGCTTCCATTCCCAGCACCAAATATGCAGATAAAACTTACTATGTCAAATAAGAATTATCAAAATGTTATGATGCTATCATGTTAAAGCAAAATCAAGAAACCTCTGAGCACCAGAAAAAATGGTTAGATGGATTATAACCTCTCTGAAAGAAAAGAATCCATGAGTTAATAGCTGAAACCCAGAAAGGAGACTTGGGTGTAGCTAGCTCAGTGGGAGAGCAAATACTCCGCATGCACGGGGTCCTAGGTTTCAATTTCTAACACCAGGACAAATAAAGAGTAATGAAGCCAACCAAAAAGTTTTGTTAGCAGTTGAAAAATAAAAATTTAGGGCTGAGTGCTATGGCACTTGCCTAGGATTCTTAAGATGCTCCCTGAGCTCAACCCTCAGTGCTGAGAAGGAAAAGGAGGGGGATGTGGTGGCAGGTGTCTCCCAGGTGTACCTGGGGTGATGTGTTCCAGGACACCCACACTACAAGCCAGCCCTCTGGACAGTAGCTGAATGTTGGCGATGGGTAATGAGGACAAGGGAGGTGCAGCCCAGTGGCGACCACCCAGGACCCCTCTTTCAGACCCTCAACTCCAGTTCCAGACATGCTCCCTTCCACCCTTTGGAGAGCATCATCTGGGGAAGACCGTGTCCTCGATCTCTACCCTGCTAGCAACCAGCTAAAGAGCTGGTTCCACAGGGGCACTGGGGAGCCAAAGGCTGACAATGCCAGGTGACAGTCCACCGCAACAGCAAAGTTACAATAGCAGAGCCAAGGGAGCTGGCGACATGGTGTCCACGGTTAGGAGTGGAGGCTAGGGCCCCAGGCCTGCAAGCACACTCAGCCATCTCTCTCCATCTTTATGCAGTTCTGGACCACTCGCCTCGAGAATGATCGCAATAGGCTGCCGAGTCTTCTCCTTCCAATTATGCAGTCAAGACAGTCCCTCACAGGCATGCCCAGACCCCCGCCTTAAAGAACACCTCTCAGGTGGGCATGGAGATCCACCTCCTATGTGTCAGGCTGACAACACTAACTATCACAGAGTGCAAGAACCAAAGCTGGAATGTGTACAAGAGGCAGGGTTAGGTAGAAAGGGACAAACAGCTCAGAGTCACTGATCATGTCATGGAGGTCACGGCCAAGGTCAGGATATGGACTTTGAACTACAGAAATCCAGTTCAAATCTAGTTAGCTTTCTTTCTCTACAGTGTTTTAAAATGTACCATTAGTATTATTGTTATTATTTGTGTGTTGTGTGTGTGTGAGATGTGTATGTGTAGGCTCACGTGTGCCAAGGCCCACATGGGGAGAGGTCAAGAGGATAACTTTGCAGAGTTGATTCTCTTCTTGCACCTTTATGTAGGTTGCAAGGGTCAAATTCAGGTTACCAGGCTGAGATAACAAGCACCTTTACCACGGAGCTATCTCATTGGCCCCAAATATTTTCAATTTCTGAATCAACAATAATTTTGGAAGGCTTTGGTTTAAAATAAAGAACAGGTATCCTTAGATTTTAAGAGAGAGAGAGAGAGAGAGAGGAAGGGAGAGAGAGGAAGGGAGAGAGACAAAACATGTGCGCCATGTGTGGAGGACAGAGGACGTCTGCCTTGGGTGGCATCCCTCAGGAATGCCACTCATCTCCTTCAAGATGGCTCTCTCTGGCGTGGGGCTCACTGATTAGGCTAGACTGTCTAACCAGTGCAGTGCAGGGGTCCTCCTGCCTTTGTCTCCCCCTGCTGAGATCACGCACAAACCCTGGCTCTGGTGATTGAACCCAGGTCCTCGTGCTCGCGGGGTAAGCACCTTACCAGCTGAATGAGCTTCCTGGAACCTCCGAGAAAGATTCTGAGCAAGGACAGGCCTCTGAGGGGACAATTTGGCTGATGGGGGATCTCTTTGAGTGGTCAGCTGGCACTCATCTCAGGCCCTCTTGCCCAGAGGAGAATCCCAGGGGACTCGCATGCAGTCCTGCAGCCTGCCGGTAAGCTCTTCCTGCCCCTCTTCCTCTCTATCCCCAGACAAGAGCCCCCAACCTGCCTTTCTCCCACCAGAAGGCTTCTACTGGGTATCTCTTCTCTGTTGTATCCTTCCCACCCTCTGAGTACTTCCAGTTTTGGCTCAGCTCACCTTTAGACAGGTATTTGTCTAGAGGGGAGTCCAGACAGGGTGAGTCTCCTGTCTGCATGCCTGGACAGGCTCTGGCCCTGCACTTCCCACACGTGTGCACCTGGAGCCGGAGGGTGGTCCACAGGGAGAAAGGGGAATGTTGGGAGAAAGACACATCAGTCCACTTACATGGGAGGTAAGTTCTGGCCATCTGCTTTCCAGCAAGATGACTACAGTTAATGATCATGCATTATATACATCAATATGGCTAAAAGACTGGATATATAACATTCTCACCAGAACTTTAATGTTAAGAACTGGACGTGGTGCAGATATGTTAAATAGCTTACTTTGCTCATGCCTGTACATGAATATATTGAAATATCAGGTTGTGTTCCATCGCTGTATATAATTATGACTTACCATTTTTTTCTTCTCTTTCTATACATTCTGCATGTCTGTGTGGAGTGCATGTATGTACCTATGTTTGCATGTGTGTTGGTACATGTGCTGTGCCCACAGTTGATAACAGGAAACATCCAACTGCTCTTCTACTTTATTCTTTTGAGGCTGTGTCTCTAATGAAACCCAGAGCTTGCCTCTAGGCTAGTCTGACCAGCCAGCTTGCTCTGGGACTTACAGGCTCTGCCTTCCAGAGTGGGAACTGCAAGGATCTGCCATACCCATCAAGCATTTATGCAGGATTTGGGATCTGAGTCTTTTTGCTTATGCAGGAAGCTCTTTCACTGCTTCTCCCTACTTAAAAAATGTTTAAGGGTTTCTCTTCTAGCCTGGCTGACCACAGTAGGGCATGCCTTCAGGAAAGGAATCCATCCTGTCTTACTAGTGAATCCTGCTACATACAAATGGAGCACAGAGTAGGCACTCAAAAAGCTCTGAGAAAGTAAGAACAGTTCACTTCCAAGACGAGAGTTACTATTCTAAGTCTTGCTCTTACTGAATGTTAGCAGGCTGGTAGTGCCTAACATGCCCTCTAATGGTACTAGCTCATGTTGGTGAGGAGACTGAGGGAGGGCAGGGATGTCACATAGTTGTGGAAGTTCCTGTGGCCAACAATCTGGCTGCTCCTGAGGGTAAAGCCAGGTGGCCAGACCTGAGATGCTGGGAGGGTAGAGGGGGCTAGGAAACGGTTATGGTTTAAATGTCAGCTGCTCCCTATCGGCTCATACTTACCTGGTGTTAATGTTTGGGAAGGTTGTGAAACTTTCAGGAGGTGGAGCCTCGCCAGAGGACAGTGTGTCATGGGGGACAGACCCTGAAGTTTGGTTGCTGCCCTGCTTCCTTAGTTTGCTCTGCTCTCTCGGACAGCAGTGACCTGAGCCACTCTCCTGCTTCCAGCCATGCCTTCTGCTATGACATTTCCACCATAACGGACTATATCACCTCTGGAACTATAAACCAAATAAATCTCCCTTTCTCCTTTAAATTGCTTGGCCCGGGGTGGGTCCCACAGCCAGAATCCAGGGTAGGGTCTCTGGCCGTCCCTGGGCTTTCCACAGGGACCAGCCTCCTGCCTCCCCAGTAATCACTGTCAGGCTCCTGAGAAGCCCACACGCTTCTTGCTCTGCTAGGTCCTGCTCCCAACCTCATCACTCCAGGCTCAGAATGCCAGAAGAAACCTCTGCTGTGAGGTTTTTTTCCCTGCCCTGACTTCAGTGAGCCTGCGGCTCAGCAGGGTGTGAGAAGACAGCTTTAGAAGTAGCCAGGTCCGGGTTCAAACACCAGCTCCTGCTCCCACTGTGGGATCCTACACTAACCTCTTCGGTCCCCTGGTCCTCTGGGTGCTAAAGGATGGAAGCAGCAGCACAGGGGCAGTCAGAAGGTTGGGGGACAGGCTTTGTGAGGTCCTTCCCCTTCCTCTCTAAAGAAGCTACCAGAGGTGGCGGGAGAACTCTGGAAAGACCCAGGCAGAAGGCACGGAGGGCTTCCTGGGGCTGAGGCTGTGCAGGGGATGTCTCCACAACCAGGCTGGAAAGACTCAAGGAATGATGGTATGTTTGCAAGTGTCTACGGTCTGGACTCTGCTAAGTTTTTTCCATCTTCAGCCTTAGTTGTCTCACAAACAGCAGTTGTGACTTCTACAGAAAAGCAGACAGGTCCACCCACCTAACAAGTACCTTTAAAAATAATCCGGGCTGTTAACTTCTTTCAGGGTGGCCCCAGACCTTGCCCCAACCCAACAGCCTGTGTGGGAAGTGAGAAATCATGAAAATAGCTCATGCCAGGAGGGCAGTGTGCACCGGGGTGTTGCTGTCCTTTCAAACACCATCAGCGCCAGACTGTCCTCGCTCCTGCTTCTCCCCTCTGGTCACCATCTGCCCCTGTTCCGGTCTGAATTCTCATTCTCCCTGCCCTTCCTGGGCCTTCACCACTTCCTGAGAGTGCCAGTCCCACAGGGCTGGTGAGACAGTTCAGCTGGTGAAGGTGCTTCTCACAGCCTGAGTTCAGTCTCCTTGACCCCCAATGATAGGAGAGAACCGACTTCTGAAAGTTGTCCTCTGATCTCTACATACATGTAGTTCACACACACACACACACACACACACACACACACACACACACACACACACACACGCAATTTTAAAATAATAAAGAAAATGCCAGTTCCACCCCAGAAGTTGTGCTTGGTTTTATGTAAGGCAGCAGTGAAGACTGGTTGAGGAAGATGAATAGTCAGGTGGGCACGCTGGGGAAGGTAGACGATCACAGATGTGTGATGAGTAGATAAAGATATTGCTGATAGATTCAACAGGGCGACAGCTGGATACAGGAGATGAATGGGTGGATGACGAATGGATACATGACTCTGGTGAATGGGTTGGTGGGCGGGTGGAGGGATGATGGGAAGTGGAGGGGAGCACTAGGGGCTGAATGAACCTCAGCTTGGCCTGAGACCTCGACCAGAGCCTTGCCCATGTAGAATGGCCTGACCTTGGAAGGATGAATCCATCTCTTAGCAGACTATTCCAGAACAACACAAGCACTGAATAAAGGTCCCACTATGTGACTTCTGTTCCTTCATCCCCTTCATAACAGCCCTCCAGCTATCTTGTCCAGGTGATTTTTTTTTTTAAGCCTAGGATCCTCCTAGGGACAATGCTTCACCCCAAGCCATGTGCAAACCTGTAACTGCTTTTGAAGGGGGCTGGCAGTAGTCTCTGTCATGTGCCCGGGGTTATGAGCTAGTAAAATGTGGTGGCACTCATGGGGTTAGTCTACAGGACAAGGAGACTTCCTCAGAGCTAGTTTGGGCTGTGGCTACATGGAAGTCTGCTGCGCTTTGGATAACTGGTATACCATCCTTTGGGTTTTGGGCTGCTCCCTCCTACCCCTCCCCCACCCCGCCCAAGAGCACAGGAGTTAAGGCCAATGGGTCCTCAGTGGGGTCCCTGAGGGTGACCAGTGCAAGGAGCTTTTGACTAAGCTACAACTCCGGAGGGAAACAGCAGAAACAAATGGAAAAACCTAGAAATCTGTGTTAAAGGTAACCAGGAGATTTCCTTCAAGGCTACACCGTAAAGCTGGGCGTGGCGGTGCATGTATGTCATCTCAGCACTCAGGAAACTGAAGCAGGAGGGTCAGGAGTTCATCCTCAGCTACATAATGTGTCCAAGGCTAGCCTAAGTCCCTGTCTCAAGAACACCACCAAACAAACAAACAAGACTACTTGGTAAAATGTGGTGGTGGGGGTGCATACATTCAACGGTTGGGGGGAGCAGCAGTTAACCTGGCATGCATGGCCTGTCTCCAGGCAAGTGGACATGTTCCCTGTGTGCCTGGGCTCTGCTCAGCTCAACTCTCCAAACCAGACAAGCCGTCAAAGTATTATTTTCTGCCCAACCTGGCGGGTTTGCTTTGAGTAAGAGGGAAGGAGTCTTTAAAACACAGCCCAGGGCCAAACTGCCCAGCTCCTTACACATCCTGTGCAAGTGACCCAGGAACATCAGTGTTCCGACTGCACTGTGTCTTAGAGTACAGCGCTGGAGTGGGCGAGGTCTAGAAGACTGATGAACCCCCAGGAACAGCCCCAACCCCCACTCCCTCCCAGCACCACACTTCTTGGGGTGTTGGAGCCCGATTGGAGGAAGGAGCAGCAGCTGTGGTGCCTCTGTGGGACCACCACTCCACAGCTGGAAACTTTGAAACTTTGGGGTCTCCTCCTCACTGAACCCTTCTGAGGTTCCACTTTCTGCTTGGAAAATCTCAAAGATCTAATTCTCTCCCAAGTGCTGGTTCAGATCCCAGCAAGAGAGGCCCGAGGTCGCACCCAGCTCCTGCCCTGCACCCACAGCCTGGGGGCTTCCTCCTGCTTGAGGGAGCTAATGTTTTTTAGGAAGAGTTTTGCAAGTGGATCCAGGCAGCTGCAAGGGCTTCTAACCGGATGCACAGAGCCCTACACTTCCTCCAGCACAGCCAAACCATGACTCAGGCATGAGGGACTTCAGAGAGCTTGGCATCCCACCCAAAGCCTGTTCCTACTCCAACCTGTCCCTGTGCCCATCTCCTGTCTTCTAGAAGCCATGGCCTCGTCCAGCTTCTGGTGACCTTCAACCCCATGGGCATGGGAATGGGAAGGGCAGGAAAAAGAAGGTGTCTCTGGGTCCATGTCTGTCCCACTCTGCCTGGGGCATCACAGCCCTTCCAACTTTCCTGCCGGGACCTGGGCCTTTCCTCTGCCTGCCACTCATGACCATGAGGTGGGGTATTGAGAGGGTCGCTCTCAAGAGCTCCCTTAAATTCAGTCAATTCTGCTTCCAGCCACTGCCCAAATCAAGTCCTTCATATTCTCTTACTGAGGTGCGACCTACTGAGGAGTTCCCCATCTCTACTCTTACCCAGCACCCGACCCTGTTTTGAGCTTTTTTTTTTTTTAACTTTATTTATTTAGTATGTGTGTGTGGGGGGGGAACCTGTATATCCCTGTGGAGGACCAAGGGTGACTTCAGGAATCATCCTGGATTGCTTCTACCTCATTCTTGCTTTGCACTGGGATTTTTCAGGCTCCATCCACCAGGACTGGAAGTACAGAACACTGCCCTTTCCACTTGGTGTTTTTACATAGGACCTCAGATCTGAAGTCAGGAAATTTTGCTTGCAAAGCAGAGGTTTAAACCCATGAGCCATCTCTCCGGCCCCCAGCCCCTGTTTTAAACACACTCTTCACCTTATCCACTTGACTAAGGAAAGCTCCCACCAACTACAGATTGGGTCTTCCCATATCAAGTAGATAATCTCAGACAGACTTACTCAGGATTTAAATCTTCACAGATGTGCCTAAGGCCCAGCCTTCAATCACCGAGTTGACACAGGTACCTAGCTGGCATACCTGAATCAGCAGAAAGGAGCGCCTGGATTACAGACACATGTCCCCAGACCCAGCCGTAATGGCTTTAGTTCCAGGCCCTTCTGCCCTGCAAGCCTGTGCTGTCTGAAAGCTGGATTCGTCTCCTATCACAGCAGCCAGCACTTCCACACACTCACGAGTTCAGACTTGGGTCTGACGGGGACTTTGGGGACCATTAATTCATCTCTTCTCAGTATGACCAAGCACACATGCTGCCCCTGCTGCTTTTGGCCACATCTGGGAGATATGGGGGGAAATTACTGACTAGTCCCACATTTGCTTAAAGCTGAGTTACTTCCCCTGAATAATTAAGTGCCCCCTTTTTGGAAGCTGGGGGGGAACTTGATTCTGAGCAGGAAGGATAGGCCCTCATCCAAGAGGTGCCGTGCTGATGGATGACAGGGAACCAACCGTTCAGCTGCTTTTGATTCCTCTTTTCTAGCAAGGATGGTTTCCCAGATGGAAAGGGGAGGAGATGTAACAAGGAAGTGTGGGCCAAGTTATCTCTAGCCGTGTGCATGCGTACGTGTGTGTGCTTGCGCACATGTGCTGGGGATACAGCCCAGGGCCTCTCCATACTGAAGCCAGGCTATGCCACGGATCCACACCCCAGCTCTCTTTGAATGCTTTAGCTCAATCCAGCCTCTGACAACTAAAAGGCTGTGAGAGGGGATAGAAGAAGATCAGAGCTGGAGAGTGGGCTGAGCACTGCAGAGACCAGTTCCAGTTCTTGATTTTAATCCCCAGTAAATTTCCAGTCCAGAACAGTCTCTCCAACATGTGCAGGTGCTTGGGAAATCACAGTAAGGATAAGAGCAGCAGAATCATCTCATGTCTCAGCAGCAGACACTCCCTTAAACTGCAAAGGGCTGAAGGCATGCCAGCCCCACAAAACCCTATGACATGGCGCTATTCTCGCCCCTGCTGCATGGAGGAGCAAGTGAAGTCCTGGTGAAAGTGATAAAACCAGCTGCCCACCAGAAGCCAACACAGATTCAGGCAGAGCAACCACTGTGCTTGGGGTGCCCCCTTTCACCTCTGTACTACTTAAAAGAACCTTCTCATCAAATGGTATTTTCTTTCCTGCTGCTTCCCAAGTGTGTCAGTCACGTGTCATGACACTTGGGGGCTGAAGAATTAGCAGTTAAGGCAAGTCCTGCCCAAGTTTGTTGGAGATCATCTAACTGCTGCAGGAAGACCCAGAGCGTGGTGGGTGGACCATTGTCTCTGCAGGGGGATTAGATGGAGAGAGCTGGTTCAGCCATTTGTCAGACTCAAAGACTGGCAGGTGAGAAGGTCTGTCCCGTTCTCAGAGATTCCTGAGGACATGGCACGGCCATTTCTCTATGCCTCTGATGTTGGTATGAACTGCTATGTCGATGAAGTGTAACCAAGAATAAACTTGTTCTCCTAAGTTGTTTAGTTGTGTTTATCAGCAACATCAAGAGAAAATGAAATAATTAATAATTTAGAGGAATAGGGGGGCAATCTAATTGACATATAACACTGTGAATGGACATCTGTACTTTATCAGACTTCCTAGGTTTCTACCCGCTATCCTCTTCTTGTTCTGGGATCCCATCAGGATACTGAATTATAGTCACTCATGTCTCCCAAGACTCCACGTGGCTGCAACAGGTTCTCAAACTTCCCACAACTATCTTAAGGAGCACTGATAAGTTTTGTAGAATGTCTGTCGGGTGGGTTTGCGCATGCTATGCTGTGGGTATGGGAAGGGGAGCAGGTCACACAGGGAGAGTGCCATGCCCATCCCATCCCACCAAGGGTGCTCGACCTAGGGACATTCTGGGATGGTGCTCCTCAGATTTCTTCACTGCAGCATTCCTCGTTCCCCTCCTTCTCTGCAGTGCTCTTTAAAAGGAAGTCACCGAATACCTCATACTTAGGGAATGGGAGTTATGCTTCATCGTCTTGATAGACAAACTGTCTTACATGTATCTGAATATCTTACATATACACATACGTGCCATACACGTATTTTTTTGAGACAGAGTCTCAAGCTGGCTTTGAAATTGTTATGTAGCTAACTAAAGATGACCTTGAACTTCTGATTCTCCTGCCTTCACCTGCTGAGAGCTGGGACTGTGGGTGTGTGCCATCACGTCCATTTTGTTAACAAAAAATTTTAATAGCCTACATTAATTATATATAATAGGTTTGATTATAGCATTTCCTTTTTAAAAATTTTTATTTATTTATTTGCATGTGCATGCATGTGTGCGTGCGTGCGTGTATCAGATCGCACTGTGTGTTCCTGTGGAAGGCCAAGGGTGACTTCCAGAATCATCCTGTATTGCTTCTACCTCCTTTTTGCTTTGCTCTGGGGTTTCACAGGCTCCACCCACCAGCACTAGAAGTGTATTCTGCCACCATTTCTGCCTGGCATTTTTACATGGGTCCTGAAATCTGAACTCAGACCTTCTCTTTTGAGGAAGGGTCTTAACCCGTGAGCCCTCTTTCCAGTCTTCATTATAACATTTTCATACATGTATAATGTGTTTTGATCATATTCAGCTCCCATTGCCCTCTCAAACCCTCTCACTGCCACTAATCCCTTTCCTCTTCCCAAGTAGTCCCCTTCTTTCATGATTTTTTGTGACCCAATAGGTTTCATTAAGGTTGCTTATTGAAGCAAGAGTAAGAGGGTAACACCTTACCAATGGCTACACCACTGAAGATAGCGTTTCTTCCTCCCCCAGTAACTATTAACTGCCTGTAGATCCTCAGGCAAGAGTGAATCCACCTAAATCCCTACCCCAGAGCTACTGTAATCGCCTATACCTTCAGAAAGGAGGGAGCCTCAAGCTTCTTCCTGCTCTAAAACAGAATTTTGACAGGCCCAATCTTGTTTAGCCATGCATTTAAAAAAATGCAGTTCTGAAAAAAATGCAGTTCTGGAAAGCAAACCCAGGCTTTATGCACGCTAGAAAAAGCACTCTCCTGACTGCTACAACCCCGGCTCCTGGATTTCCGCTGTATTTTCCCATTATTAATTCATTCATCCAATCATTATAGTCTCATGGGTATTTCTTTCATTCTTTGTAATCTATCGTGTATTAGTTCTTACAAAGCATTTAAGCCTAGTCTCCCTGGTACTTGAGATGTAGCTGGTAAAATGTACCCACCAAGGGTTCCTCCACCATATCTAATATTCGAGTGATCAATTGTTATCTACCTTGGAGCACCAATAGGCTGAGAAATCAATGCCCCAGCTGATATTTAAACAGATGAAACGGAAACTGTCAGAGTACACAGCACTTTGGAAGGGAAGCCCATCCGAGGGGAAACAGCACTCTGTCCGTATGATGGGAAGTAAACAACAAATTTCCATAGACCTCAGCCAGTGCAGAGCAGGGTGGCACCTGCTTGTATGAGGCCCTGTCCATGGTCCTGCCCTGCGTCCTGACTTAGGCTGATTCACACACAGCATCAGCTGCCGCACCAACAGAGTGACAGGACCTCAGATCTCTCTCCGATGATGATGAAATGAACAAGATGAAACTGATAGGAACGAGGGCCAAGGCGCAGGCTTAGACTTCGGAAATGGCAGACGGGCTGGAGAGCTGGCTCAGGGTTAAGACTCTTTCTCGAAGGCAGAAGGTCCTAAGTTCAGATCCCATATCCCATGTAAAAACGCCAGGTGGAAATGGCAGCGGCCTACACTTCCAGTCCTTGTGAGTGGGACCTGGGAAATCCCAGAGCAAAGCAAGGAGGTAGAAGCAATCCAGGATGATTCCTGAAGCCACCCTTGCTCTTCCATACACAGTGCACAAGCGCACACACATAAAAAAAAAAAAATTAAAAAAAAAAAGAAATGGCAGACAACGGGCCAATTTTTTAACAAGTCAGGATCCCTGAGGGGATTGTATCAAGATAAGACAGACTGAAATGGTTAATATCAATTGTCAACTTGTAGTATTAAGATCTAGAATTAGGGGGCTGGAGAGATGGCTCAGGGGTTGTGACTCTGTCTCACAAGCAGAAGGTTCTGAGTTCGGATCCCAGGTCCCACGTTAAAAAAAAAAAGATCTAGAATTACTCAGGAGAGGAGCCCCTGGGCATGCCTGTGGGGTCATCTTGATTACGTTAATTGAGGTGGGAAGACCCTCCCACTGTGGGTAGCACCATTGCCTGGCTAGGATCCTGGGCTGTATAAAGGAGAAAGGGTGCATATTTGTTGCTCTCTACTTCCTGGTGGTGGGTATAACTGACCAGCTGCTTCAAGCTCCTGCTGTCTTGACTCCACCCTTATGCACCTGTGAACTGTGAACCAGAATAAGCCCCTTCTCCCTTAAGTTGCTTTTGTCAGGGTATTTTATCATAGCAAAAGGAAAAGAAACTAAGAGACCAAAGGGCCACAATGGCCAGGTATACCACAAAGTCCTGAAGAGGAAACAGTTATAAATAAAACAGTAAAAGAGGACATCTGGGGGGAGGGTCAAGTAGAGAACTCTGAGAAGGTCTACATATTAAATCGATTACAGATTATGAAGCATTATTTCCATATTTGCACGACCTCTGTCATGATGCAAGATTATGGTTTAAGAAAAAAAAAAAAAAGCCACCAGCCCTTCCAGATGTAGAGGATCGCTGGCTGGACAGAGGTTTCACAAACGGATTCCTGTATGTTTCAGTGGCCAGAAACAAGGTGTGAATGGAGAGTGCAGACAGGACTGCAAAGGGCAGCACCTCATCCTCGTACACACACATGCACTCGTATGTGTAGGTGTGTGACACACGTGTGTGTAGTATCCCCGGGTCCAGACTCAGCTACTTGTGTTATTGCTAAGAAAATAATCACAATTAGTCAATGGCAATTTCAGTGCTGGAAGCAGAGATCCGGACCCTGTTGGACAGGTTAGAAGTGGGTTGGGGCTGTACACGGTAGTATTTAGCAGGAATGGACAGGGTAGGACAGAGGCAGGGGAGCCTCTGTGCAGATCCATGGTGACTGACAAGCAATCTGGAGTGTCAAAGGAGGGGTCTAATGGCAGGAGCTGTCCAGTTTGGATAGGGTTAAAGGGATAGCCAGTCACAAACCTAAGGCTCTGTCATTATGCAATTCCAGGATGCAGCCAAATCAGCCAGGTGTCTCCCCATCTACAGTTGTGCACTTGCTGTGCTGGAGGAAGGTGGGGAGGGGGGCTGCTGGTCTGCACTGGCAGGAGGTGCTGGCTAGGAGAAGGCTCTGCTGGCCTCTGTGGAAGAAGGATGGAGGACGCAACAGGAAAGTGCTACTTTCTGAAGCAGAAGATGGGCTGCCTAGGGGAACTACAGCACAGACCTTCCTGGGATAGGGGAGGTCTTTAAACCTGCCAACCTGTCTCCCTCCTCCACAGACTGCACTCAGGGCCACTCAGGTCCTGGCCCACGCTCAGGTATCCGGACAAGACAACTACCACCTCCCACTTGTCAGGTGACAGGGAGGCACCAGCCCAACCACCCAGCTCTTTCCATGTTCTAAATGCCAGCTTGACCTGTCCTGGGAACAGAATGCTGGGCAGTGCCATTTGAGGCCAAGGCCCCAGGTCCGTGCACAGGGCGTACAGTCTCAGATGGCCTTGGAAACCTACTGCTCAGGCAGGGCTTCTGTTCCCAGAAGATCTTGGCCGCGGCAGGATGAAAGGAACATGAGGGTGGCATGAGCTTGGTGTCCTCTCCTCCTCTTCAGACACGGCCACCACTCCCTATGTGGATTGTTAAGAGGACACCAGCTCCGTGCACATTTATTCATTCTACTGGCTACACACTGGCAACATCGACCCTGAGATCTGGTCCAGATGACAAAGCCACACAGCTCGGCCCTCTGCCACCCATGCAGCCCACCACACACCACTGGCTGCTGGGCTTCCACACCCCGGCTTGGCCCTGGCTGGCCTGCGGACTGTCAGGCCTACCCATCCAGCCAGAGTAGGAGGTCACTCACTATTCAGGAATAGGGTCGGAATTCAGGGTGGTCCCAAGCAGACACCTCCTTCTGTTCTAGGCAGGGTGGGTGCAACTAAGGAACGAAGACTACAGAGCACCCTTACTTGTCCCTGTTACCCCTTGCCATGACTAGGCCGGAGGGGTGTACACAGACCCCCTTAGTCTCCACTGCGCGCAGGTGGGAGTCCGGAGGCAGATTTTGAGAGCTCCTCCTCCAAACAAGTGGGATCGAGACCTCTCTCAAGGCCCCACACTGCCGGAACGGGGAGGGCAGGTGGGCAGGCTGGGGCGTGCCGCGTGACGCTGGCGGCACCTTCTAAGGCGACAGGCCAGGCTCTGAGCACGCAGGGGTCCGCGGTTCCCCGGCCCTGGGGGGGGGGACCCAGAGGAGGAATTCACGTGGGATTCTCTCAGGGAACCAGCCGCCGCCCCAGGCCGGCAGGAAGGGACCGAGGCCGCGGAGGGGATCTGGGCGCCCACCTTACCTCCTCGCCCTGGCCGAAGCGCAGTCCTAGCGCCGCGACGCGCTCCACGCGCAGGAAGCCGTCGGGGTCGCGGCCGCACACCTCGAACACCTCGCGCAGGCGGCGCACGGAGCGCAGCAGAGCCGCGGGGGCGCCCGCCCAGCCCGCGCCGCCCGCCATCCGGGCCGCCCGCAGCTAGCCCGAGTCCCGCGCCGCGCGCCCCACCGCCGCCGCCGCCGCCATCGCGCGCCCCGGCGCCCGCCCGGGTCTGCGGCGCGCAGCCTCCTCCCCGCGGCCGCTCGTGTCAGCCGCGCGCCGCGGCCCCGCGTGGGGGGCGGGGCGGGGCGGGGCGGGGCGGGGCGGGGGCGGGGCGAGCCCGAGGCGGGTCCTGCTCCACAGACAAAAGGAGCCGCCCGGCGGCCGCGGGTGTGGGGGGTGCGAGGCGTGAGCTTCTCGGTGCAGTTTCCCTGCGTGACCGCGCTCGCCTCTTCCCCGGGATAAACCTCCGGAGTGGGCGCCTGCGCCGCCGCGTGGGATTCAGCGCTTCCCCCAGGCCCCGCCCCTCCTCGGACCAATCTTACTTCCAAGGCTGGAGCCCTGGGACCACCCGTGCTGCGTCCCGTGGCCTCCCACCCATCCCGCCGCAGGTGCGCAGTCAGGGACCCTGCATTTACCCATCCTTTGTCCGCATCTGTCATTAGCCCAGCGTGCAGGGTGGCCCCGGTGCCTCCTACCTTAGTGTGTTTGCTTCATTTTCTCCTAGAAAGCTGAACCCCAAAACAAGTCAGGCCATTTGCCCAAGGCCACATAGCTTGTTGAAGGCTCAGAAAGGAGGATCAGGGAACCAGCCTCAGTACTCTGGGAAGGGCAGGGGGCGAGGGGGGGATCAGTAGAAAGCACTAGAGGCAGGCAGTAGAAGGCCTTGCATTAAGATTTGGCTTCAGACTCAGAGACCCCAAAAGTGTGGGAAGAGAGGAGCTACCCTCTCACACCTCTCTAGCATCATGCCTCACCCAGGACCAGCTCCATGCCTCCTTGCAGAAGTGCCCCGCTGAGCCTCTGCCCAGTTCTTAGCACAGCTTCCCTAGGCCCTTCAGAGCTCTGGCCCGTTCTCCTCTCTTCCATTTATCTCCTTGGCCGCAGCAACAGGCCCTGTGGGAGCGGTTGTCCGGTATCCTGTAGAAGTCTTGACTGAGCCCATGCCTGTGGAACACAGAAGCCTGCCCTGCCATCTTGCCTGAATTCTTCCTCTTCATTTTGTAATTCTATGTGGGAGTTCATGTCCCCCACCCACATGGGAAACCCTTCAGGTCAAAATACATCTTAGTCATCCCATGTCCCTGATCTCTGGTGAAGAGTGGACCCAAGGATGTGGGTGCAGGGGCCCAGAGCAATGCATTGACCCAGATAGAGTGCAGAAGGCACAAGAATGGCTGGGCTTCTGCTCTTGGAGCCTCAAGTTTCCACTCTGACCTTCTAACTCAACTTTGAATATGGATGTCCTATGCAGGGAATGCTATGTAGTTCTCCGAGCCCCCCCCCCTCTCTGGGGGTGAGCCTGGTTTCTAGCTACCCTTCTCCTGCATGCTTCAAATTCTCCAGTGTCAGGCTTTTTTTCCCCCCTGGGAAGAGCGATTTATGTGTTTGAGGATCAGAGCGTTACTGTTCATGACACCCCAAGGCTGGTAGGATGGGGTGGGACCCTGTTCTGCAAAGCCAGGCCTGCCTTCTCTGATGGCTATAGATATCTTTCAGAGAGATGTTAATTTTTGATCCTTAGTATCCCCCCTGGGACAATGGGGATGGTAATTCCTCTCTTACAGGCCACAGGAGATTTCAGCTAATGTTGGTCCAGGGTCCTGTAATATAGGTCCATCTGCCTGGTGAATCAGAGGAGGAAATCAGAGGTGAATGGGGGTGCAGGGAGGCCCTGGGCAGGAAGTGGAGAAGTGGGAGCTGGGACTGCTGCCTGTCCTGGGAACCCCGTACTCTTGTTTATTTGCTCTCCAACAAAGTGCTGGGCCCAGAAAGGAGACAGGCAGTAACTAGGAGTGGGGTGTGGGGAGAGGGGAGAGTCTGAAGAAATGGATCTCAGAGCTTTCCCTAGCAACACCCTCCGCCCCGGAAAAGGATACAGGGAAGCCAAAGACCTCGCTCACCTCAGCTAGTAAAAGCAGATGTTCCAGGTCCGAGTGTGAACAAAGGCAAAGAAAACCCAGCACAAAACCCATGACCCTATTCAAGTTCTGGCCCCACACATGGGCTACATGTGTGCCCACACACTGATAGACACGTGTACACAGGTACCCACATAAACATGTATATGTCACACACACATGTCACAGGAGACATGAGATCCCCGAGGACCTCATTTCTATAGCTCCCATGGTGTCCATGTACAATGAAGTGCTGAGAAGTGAATGAATGGACAGAGACGACATGGTTGGCTGAAAAAATACTGCCCCACATCTGTACCATAAATCCTTAGGACTTGTAAATGTCACTTTGTTAGAGAAAGGGCCTTGCTAGGTGCAGTGGCACACACCTGTCATTCCAGTAACTGGGAGGTAGAGGCAAAAGGATCAGAAGTTCAAGGTCACCCCGGGCTGCTTGTTTGACTGAAGGCCAACATGGGTTACATGGGAAAAGCTTAGCTCAAACAACACAAACTGGGATGGATGGTGTGGGAGCTTTGGGGAAGGCCCCCCTATCTCAGAATGATCATGGATACAAAGTCACATCCAAACCAGCACATAATATATAAAGGAGATTTATTGTCCAGTAAGCAGGAGGACAAAATAGGCAAGCAGCATGCAGCATGGCTGTCTCAGAAACAGACAGAAAAGGAGAAAGAGAGAGAGAGAGAGAGAGAGAGAGAGAGAGAGAGAGTGAGAGAGAGATATCTGCTTTTGAGGTCTCTTATAGGATATGATCATATGACCTGGATGAGAAGAGGGGTCTTGTCTTGGGGTGGGTGAAAAAGTTCCTGGGAGCTGCAGACAAGCTGGAGGCCGTGGAGCTGTCCTTGGGGAGTGGAATTGTCCTATCTAAGTGGACTGGGAACTGTGAAGGGGTCTTTGTCTGAACACATACATTGGAGGGAGAGGGGGGCAGCTTGAGCCACTTTGTGTTTAATAAGCCTAACATCTAACAGGTAATGTTCTCAAGCTGACACTTAGGAAGCAGACATCCAGAAGCTTCTCCAAACGTAGGCTGGCCTCAAGCTCAAGGGACATCACGGAAGAGGGGGTGGTAAGCTTGTAAGGGCCTGAAGTGCGACAGTGGCAAGCCAGACATTAATGACAGGACTGTAGTAGACAGGATTTCATGGCAGATATGTATAGTTTCATAAGAATCAGCATCTCACCATGAAAGGGGAAAGATCTCAAGAAGCTCCATGCCTCCCTGAGATGAGGACTAATGCTGATAGGGAAGAAAGAGAAGGTGGTTTCCTCAATAGGATACTCACTGATCTATATTTGATACTTGCTGGAGCGTGAGTCATGTCAGGCATATGTATGTCATCAAAGACAAACTAGGTGAAACATGCAAGTGAAAGGACTTGAAAATAGAAGGAGTCTGGCAGGAGAAACGAAGGTTATAAGGGGAAAAGAGGAGAGGGTAGGATTGGGCATTAAGGGGTGAAAATATCACAAATTCACTATATTCATATATGCAACACTAAAAACCAATGAGGCACACTAAGCACTAGCAAGCACACCTGCCTGCACTGATTCTTTGTCTTCTGCTCTAGCGATGTGATCTAACCAGCACCTTCAAGCTTCTGCCTCTGTGACTTCCCAGCCATAACGGACTGTAACCTGGAATTGTGAGCCAATTAAAACCTTTCTTCCCTCAGTTGCTTGAGTCAGCTATTTCGTGGCAACAATGGGTAATGTAACTCAAACACAAAACGACCAACCAAACAAAAGTCCAAAACAAAGTAACAGCAAAAACAAAACTGAAGAAGGGTCTTGGTAGACATAATGAAGGATCTGGAGATGGGGAAGGGTTAACGTGACATCCAGGGGGATCCTGAAAGCAACCTTGTATATCCTTTTGAAGGGTAAGTGGCAGAGCTGGGACTCTGCAACCAGGTCCCAGAAAGTTAACAGCCTTTAGAAGCTGATAAAGAGTCTCCATAGGGTACACAAGCCTTGCTAGTGCCTGTTGGATCTTAGTTTTTCTGATTGTAAAGTGTGGGAGAGGGGATTGTAGCTCCTACTTTGCTGAGGTCACAGAGATATTTAACAAGACCATGCATGCAGTACATTACCTGTTGAATGGCACAGCACCAGGCACACTGACTGCTATCCTATGTATCAATATAGACAGTTTAGGAACAAGTAAAAATATTTCTGAGATGGGGTCTCATCTCAGTATCCCGGGTTGGTCTCTGTAGCAGTTACTCTTAACTATTGCTGTAAGAGAGCACCCAAAGTCAAACAATTTAAGGGAGAAAGGGAGATTTATTCAGCTTACTGTTCCAGAGGGGAGATACAGTCTTTCAAAGCAGAGGTGGCATGGCTGGTTGGTCAAAGCTGGAGGAGGCTATGTCACTAAAGACATCTTGGAGGCTGAGAACTGCAAGACTGCTTGCTGCAAAGGCAGACTTGTCCTGGAGGGAGGGTGGGACTGATCCACCTCAAGGCCCAGCCCTTGTGACTGCCTTCCTCCAGCAAGGCTCCACCTCTCAAGGTGCCATGACCTTGCCAAACACATGAGACTGTGGGGGACACATTTCATACCATGACAGCTTCCAATTTTTTATGTAGTCAATTTTTTTAATTGTTTTATTATTTATTCAATTGTGTGTGTGTGTGTGTGTGTGTGTGTGTGTGTGTGTGTGTGTGTAGAACCACAGGCAAATTCAGGAACTACCATGGACAGCCTCCACCTCCTCCTTGTTTACTCTGCCCTGGGATTCACGGGCTCCGCCCTACCAGGACCAGAAATGCAGGCCGACCCCCTTCCACCCAGAGTCTATACATGGGGTCTAGGATCCGAACTCAGGATCTTCCGCCTGCAAGGCAGAGGTTTAACCCCTGAGCCACCTCTCCAGCCCCTATGTAGTCAATTTCTGATCCTCCTACCTTTACAGTCCAGTTCTGGGATTACACGTGTGTCAACCTATTGGCAGTTCATGCAGTGCTAGGAACTGAACCCAGGGCCTACACATACCAAGCAAACACTCTACCGACTGAGCTAATCCCCAAACCCAAGGCAATTCATTTCTACAGTTGTTCCTCGGACCTTGCTTTCACGATCCAGGATGTCCAGAAACAGAGCAGGACTCACAATAACTTCCTGCACACAACCTGCTGGTATTTTTTTTTAAACCATGAATAATTATCGCTGTGAAGGGGGAGAAGAGGTGTGAACTCACTTTTCTTCAATTGTTTCAGAACGCACCTCAGTCACAGAGACAGAGAGCAGTGTGGTATCACACTTACAAGTCGCTGCAGCCCTCCCCGAGGTGCCAGCTGAACTGGGGTGCACAGAGGGGCTGCAAGGCATCTGAGACCCCATTCTTCCTCTGCTGCAGGAGTTCATGTCAGGTAGGGGTGCCACCCAGCACCTCCTTTAACCCAGCAGGATGACTGATGGCTCAAGTTCCTTCCAGGATTCTAAAGAGGAAATGACAGAACCGTACCAATCCTGCCCTTTTGGCTCCAAATCTCCTTGTCAGCAGCAGAAAGGATCCATGGAAGTGACTTCTGGATGAGCATCAGCATTTACCTTTGGCTTCCTCATGATTTCAGGAGCAATTCTATCACCTCCTGCCAGGGGTTCACCTCCTGCCCCCAAGTCTGCAGGCTGCACAGGGATCTGTGTTCTCTGGCTTCCAGTATTCTCTATTGCCCCTTTTTACCTTGAAGAAAACTTCTAAGTCCTTAGCCTGGACTTAAGGCAGAAGCTGCCCTCCCTTCCCCTCTCACCCGCAGTGTGGTATCTCTATGGACACCACACAGACTTGTTGAACACTTACTGTATCCCAAGCACTGTGTGGCACAGACTCCACACTTTACATAGAGTTGACCAATAGGTGTTCCTCTCTGACACAGGTTGGTTCCTTTTCTTAGATGGGTTCTCTCTTTTGCTTGACTGGGCACCTCATCCAAGAAGTCCCTCGAAACCAGCACCTTCACTGTTCTGCTCTCAAGAATGTCGCACAGCGCCTCTAGAATATTTTTATGACACATGGTCCACCCAGCTGTTCCCTTTTGCCCTGGCCAGGACTATCGGGGCTGAAGGGACCATTCCAAGATCAGGAAAACAGACTCTGGGGCACGGGGAAGACAGAGCAGGTAACATGAAGCCCAAAGAATGGTGGACAGCCGCTCGTGAAGATGTCACACTCCGCTCTGTGCACTTGTACAGAGATGGATGCTACAGGTCCTCAGCAGCATATACAGAACTTCCACTACTGCGGGGTCCAAGGGATAATGCAGCCAGCGAGTCCCCCTGGCACCTTTTTGCTGGCTGATCATTCACACTGGAACTTCCAGAAATCCGGGTGGGCACCGCCCTCTGGTGGCCAGAGGTGGGCATTCAGCAGGGTAGGAAACAGTTTTGTGGCTTTGAGGCCATAGAGATCTGGGGGTAACTGGCATGGACATGGTAGCCATAAATACATTGGACCTTCTCTAGTTCGATTACCTGTATCAGTTTCTTCTTTTCAGTTTCGGGACTGAACCCAGCATATGCTAGGTAAGTGCCACGTCATTAAACACATTTCCAGCCACTATCAAAGTTGTAATTTTTAGTGTACATTGACTGTACAAGGAAATGGACTTCACAGTGGCATTTTTGTTCAAGTATGTCATGTATTTGACTATATTCACCCTACTAGTCTTGTCTCCTATTCTCACCCTACCAGTTTAAAATTTACTTAAAAATTTTTATCTATCTATCTATCTATCTATCTATCTATCTATCTATCTATCTATCTATCTGTGTATGAGGGTACTGTGTATTCCTGTGGAGGACAGAATCATCCTGGATTGCTTCTATTTCCTTTTTGCTTTGCACTGGGATTTACTAGGCTAGGTGTGCAGGCTGCCAACTGTTTCAGCCGGTGTTTTAACATGGGACCTGGGATCCAAACTCAGGACCTTCTGCTTGTGAGGCAGAGTCTTAACTCCTGAGCCATCTCTCCAGCCCAAGTTTAAAATATTTTAAAATGTCTATGTTTTACTCCTGAAGTTCCCAGCTCTCTTTTAAACACCCTCCCCCTGTCCTCCAATCAATGTTCTTGTTTATTCTCTAAGGCAGACTAGAATGCTCTGACTGAAACCACCTAGAATTTCTGTGCTGGAGAGCATTTGTGGTCTGGGGTTAAGGTACGCTTTTGTGTGTGCTTTAAGGGTGGGGAATCAGGTGTATCCCTAATAGAGGACTAACAGGACAATGAGAACCCCCTCTCTTCTTGCTTAGATCTTCACTTATAAGACAGGGTCTCACTCTGTAGTCCAGAAAGGCTTTCAACGCACAGCAGTCCTGACTCAGCCTCCTGAGGACTGAGGTGTCAATCCTGCTCATGTCTTGCTGGGGTCTCGATTGCAACCTTCTTCAACCAGGACATTTGTTTGAGAAGACTGGCATTCCATAGCACCACCTCTCCCCCTCCACATGCAGTGATATGGATCAAGCATAATAAGCAAGTACTCTGCCATGGGGCTACACCTCAGCCCTTTTATTGTTTCGAGATTTTTTTTAACAGATTGGTCTCAAATTCTGGCTCCTTTCTGCCTTAGGCTCCCAAGTGCTAGAACAGATTTGTGCCATCATGCCTGACTGTGATATCTTTTCCCACCCAAGGCTGTAGCTGGTCCATTTATTCAGGTATTTTCCAGCTGGACACCACACAGCCCTGTCAGCTGAGCACTGCTGTGCTTGCGCGGCAGTAGCAACAGGAAAAAACAATTGGCAATGCTGTGCATTTGTAAAGCAGTAAAGACCACTTCACCATGCCCACCCGGATGAGCTGTAGGATTAGAGCTTCAAACTGTTTGTCTGTTTTGTTTGGGATTTTGTAATTGGGGCACTAATGGGAATGAGCCTCCCCTTCAACTGAAGCCCCATGTCTAACCAGGGAGATGGGAGAGTGGCTGGTGTTTCCCAGTGCAGCAAGGAGACGCTTCACGGGAACAGAAGCGCTATCCCTACGCCTACTGAGGTATCAGAGAGCACTTCCAAAAGGACTGCTGCTCCAGTGAATTCTAGAAAGTAAAGTGCACAGGGGACACTTGCAGCTACAAATTCAATGGGCTTTGTATTTCTGCAATGATTTTTGTCTTCTGTAGAACCCCAGGGATTGTATGGGCACCGCTGGTGGAATTTTTGGTGAAGACACAGACCACCTAGTGAGTCCCCTTCTGCCTTAGGATTACAGATTGCTCTCTATGGGAGTACCCCTTGAAAATAATGGTTAATTAATCCTACTTTGACTCTGGACCAGAATAAAAGCATCTAGAATTGATCTGGAAGGAGTGTCCCTGTTGAGGTCTGGGGATAAGGTGAATCTCTCTCATCTTTTTTTTTTTTTTTTTTTTTGGGAGGGGGGTATTAGGCTGTATCCTCAGTACGGGGCACCATAACCCAGAAGACCAACCTCATGGTGTGTTTTGTGCTCAGGTGGTCTTTCCAGTCTTAGTTCCCCCTGTGCACTGTGGAAACCGTAGCCCTACCTGCAACTGCTTCCTGAGCACTTTCACTTGGACAAACTTCCTAGCAAGTTACAAGACTCCGCTGCGGGTCACTGTGCCCCTCCAAAACTGCCCTTTCACACTTTGGGACATTGTCCATCAGTTATGTAGCTGTTTTCTCCACCAAATTATGAGCTTGTTGTGGATAGATACAACTTTTCTTCTTTTCTGTCTGCAATGCCTGGCACAAGGCTGGGCACATTTACTGAAAATGTCTCTTTAAACAAAGGAATGCAGTCCACAGAGGTGGTTATCTGTTGACATTTTCCTCCCATGAAGGGATTTGTTTGGCAGCACTGTCTGAAATTCTGAGCAGGAGAGGCTCTGGCAAAAGCCCAGCATTACCTCCTTATTTCTTAAACTTCTGAAACCCATGAACCTCTTTCTCATAACCTGCCTGGCTCTGGGCACAAGCAGGTAGTAAAAGACGTAGAAAAAATTTCTTGGATATATGTTCTTGGATGTAACAAAAAAAAGACATGGGACATAGTTCTACTTAGGTAAAAAGATACTGCTCTAACAATCTGGATTATGAGCCTATGTGTACATTTAACACATATGCACAATATGGTAAAGGGATTTAGAAGTCACCTTTTCTTTTTGGGACAGGCTGTTGTTATTATAGTACTAGTTGTCGGCAACTTGTGATCCCTCTGCCTTAGGTTCCTGATTGTACTTTTCTTTTTGCAGCACTGGGCATCAAACCTAGGGATGTATGCATACTAGACAAGCATACTGGCCCCCAGCTGCAGCCACACAGCTCGTTAGTGTCAGCCATTATTAGCAGGTACCTTCAGGAGCAGACTTTTTTTTTTATACATTTTTTATTATTATTTCAGCTCATACAAACTTAATAGGTACACCAGTTCCCTCCCTCCCTCCTCCTCCCCGAACCCCCTGCTCCCCCTCCTCTCACCCCTCCCTCCCCATACCCCAGTGCCTCCCACCCCAATTCCCAGAGAGTCCTTTCTTGTGCATGCCTGACTCTCCTCTGGGCCCTCCTCTCCGATGACATACAAGGACCCAGTGGCATTTTTCTGAACCCTTTCCCGTGTTCCCCTTAAGCATAGGAACACTGCTGTGGCTGCCAATCCCTTGCCTCCAAGGATCTTGGTGCCTTTAGCAGATGCTAGACTTTGTGAGGTCAATAGTGTGTTGGACGTTGCTCAGGGCATGCAAAGTCCAATTATGATTGCTTCGGCCCTAACTTGTGTGGAGTATCTTGCAAATCATTGCTCCTCCCATCCTTTTGCTCTTACACTTACTGCCCCCACTTCCGCAAATGTCCCTGAGCTTCAGGATGGGGAGAGATTAATCTGGCCTAGTTCTAGGTGGTTGATATAGAGTCTCTGAAGTTCTGGATTGTGGTTTGTTGATTTTCTTTTGCAGTTTTGAGGAGCAGACTTCTTTATTAATGCATCTTCAAGGTAGCCTTTACTTTCAACTACAATATTATGGTGCAAGCTGAACAAGCATTTTTTTTTTGTCTGTCATTTTAAACTTTTAAAAAAATATTGTGTCTGTATGTGTGTCAGATGGCATTGTGTGTCCTCGTGGAGAGCCAAGGGTGACTTCAGGAATCATCTTGGATTGCTTGCTTCCTTGTGGGATTTCCCAGGCCCCACCCACTAGGACTGGAAGTGCAGGCCACCTTAGTTTTAGCCTGGCATTTTTGGGATCTGAATCAGGACCTTCTGCTTTCAAGACAGAGTTTTAACTCCCTGAGCCATCTCTCCAGCCCTGTCTTTTTTTTTTTTTTTAGCATTTTGTACACAAATATTGATTTCTCAATTAAACATTCCCTTTAAACACAAGGAATGAATTCTAAATCTTCATAAAGATGAATTAAAAATGAAATCCCTCCAGTATAGTGTGTAATCACTGTGTCCTTGGTCACTACTGGCATTTACTGTTGAACATCAAAGACAAAGCTTATTTAAAAATCATGCTACTGGATTTCTAGCTCTCCTATGACCAGCTCTACACTGATCTGAATGTTTTAAAAGTTTGTATCACCAAATTGAAGTAAGTTTAAGTTGTGAAACAGCTGTGTATTAGATACAAAATAAAATTACAAGATATAGTCAAGTTCATAATGAATATAGGTGTTCTTATCATCGTTGTAGATTCTTGGATAATGTGCTATCAGAGCGTCCTGTGAACCAATGTAGATGGAGTTGTAAATTTTCCAATACACATCTCTGACTTTTCTAGCTGGATGAAACAGACCCTGTAAACAATACTGTAACATTCTACATGGTCCAATAGCAACTCTCAGGCCCTCCAGGGCTCCCATAATTGCCTGGATTTCATGGGGAGAGGTTTCAAACACATTGTAGCCCTGTCATTTTGATCTTTGAATCATGTATTCCATGGCCTTAAACTGAGCATGCTCAGGAATGTACTCAACTGCACATGTTAGGAACATGCTTGTATGGATGAGCACAGGCCTCCTTTGTTCCTAGGACACTGCTTTGGAAACAATTGCTCTGTTCTTGCCTGCAGCAGGTAAGAAGTCTTCAATCTCATGTCTTGGCTATACTTACCTTGACTTGGTGCTCACCAAGATATAAATCAGAAAGTGTTTGGTTATACTAGTTTTTTTTTTTTTTTTTTCAAGGAGGTCAAACCTATTGATTCAAATTGCAATTCTGTATCACATAATACAATTTCCATTTATGATTAGCCAGCTCTTCTAGATCCAAAGCAGTCATGATTATGGTGCTCCAGTGTGGTCATAACATTTAGGAGACATAATCAACACTGCCAAGGGACTTCTAAACTGGCAGCTCAATGAGTCCTGAGTGGAGCTTACATCAGCTGAAGCCAGGCTTCGCTGATTACTTGGGCCAAGCACCGTCCTTGGGAGGACACAGATGGACTGTGTGAAATGGTTCTGATGTGCACTGAGCAAGACTGGAGGATCCATAGAAACATTCATGGGGAACTAACTGAGTAGAGATAAGGGAAAATGCCACAAAATGCCCACCAGCTGCAGGGGTTACCTTGGAGGTGGGTAGGGAGGAGCTACTTTCTAGAAGGAAGTACAACACTTTGATGCTCCCATTGGGTTGCAGGCTGCTTTACTTCCGGCACCCCTAGGTCCTCTCCAACAGCTCCTGGGAAAAAACTCTTCATGCCAGATGGTTCATAACAGCCAAATGGGGTTGAGGATTCCCAGAGAGCAACGTTTACATAGACAAAGGTCCCAGTAGAAGCATGAAATCCTGAGGCGCCTACAGCCCAGGAACGGAGAGAGATTTGATCTAGAGGGGTTCCCCCAAGATTAGATTAAGATACCCCAGGCCCTGGGGATAGGGGGTCATTTGTGCAACTGAGCTTCTATCTCTCAGTTCATCAGTCTTGGCATCTAAGTTCCCAGAGGCATTGCCTGAGGAGCTTTAGACACACACCCTCTCTCTCCTCTGCCCTGCCTTCTTTCAAGACCCCAAACCTAGACAGAATTTAGTTTACCTTTGCCTAGAGTGGGTGTGATAGTTAATCTTGGGTGTCAACTTGACCATATCTGGCATTAACTAAAATCAGCTGTGAGACTACCTGATCCGGATCAATATATTTACAATACAAAGACCAGCCTTAGAGCTGATTGGAACCTCCCTAAATCTGACTGATAAAGAAGACAAGATAAAAGGAACCATAGAACAGACACTCAGAAGAGAGCCTCCAGGATGTTTGTAGTGACAGGCTGCCTCCAGCTTCAGCTGCCAGCCATGTCACCTTTGCCATGAAAGACTGTTTCTCCCTCAGGAACCATAAGCTGAATAAATCCTTTCTCCTTTAAGTTCCTTGACTTTGGCCTCTAGGGACTTGGACCAGGGAGGACCCACTGCTCCTCAGGAGGTGACCTCCAATACCAATCAGATGGAGCCAAGGGTGATGCAGGAACAGCAAAACTTAAAACCACCACCAACCATAATTCAGAACATCAGAGACCCTACATTAATCACCTGGAACCAGACCAAATCTCTCCTCATCCTAAAGCCTGGGGAAATTTGCAAAAGAGGGGGCGGTAAGATTGTAAGACCTAAAGATGGGGAGGAGCAACTATATGCAAGATACTCCACACAAGTTAGGGCCGCAGTAGCCATAATCGGACTTTGCATGATCTGCGCAATGACTTGACATGTCAGTGACCCCCCAAAATCTAGAATGGATCACAGGCACTAGGATCCTTAGAGGCAAGGGATTAACAGTCACAATAGTGTTCTCATATTAAAGGGGAGCCCAAGAAAGGGCTCTAGCAATGCCACTGAGTCCTTACACCTCATTAGAGTGGAGGACAGAGGGAAGTTTGACATTCACACTAAAGAATGCTCCAGGGAATGGGAGGGAGGGAAGAGGAGGAGCAGTGGGAGAAAGGGAAGGAGGGGGGTGAAAGCAAGAGGAAAAGGGGTGCAAGGGGGACCGGGGAAGGGTGGAAGGAAGGAGGGGATGGGGTATCTATTAAGTTTGTATGACTGGGAAAAAATTAAAAAAAAATTCCTTGACTTTGGGTGTTCTCTCATAGCAACAGCTAGAGTAACTACAGTATTCACTAAGCTGTCCCAGGGAGGTGGTCCTGCCCTCTGCACTGCCCATAAGCAGACCAGCACTTGCCTCTGACTTCCAGGCGCGTTTCACGTCTTTTTTTGGTTCTTTGCTCAATGCAACACTTGTTTTGAAAACAGCTCTGCACAGGGCCTGGAGAGGATTCTCCTCAGCAGCAGCTAGCAGCCCTGTGATGAGTGGGTTATGGCGTAAGCACTGGGGAGGTCCTTACACTGTTCACCTTGTAGACTCTGTGGACAGGTGGAGATGTAGGGCACAGATCAACTTTTCTCAGCATACCCCAGCTTGTAACAGTCACCCCTGGTTTTGCCAGGCCCTAAAAATGTTCCACCCAAATGATTTTACTTGTAGAGAAAGCTCTTTCCCCTGGAGTGAGAAGAGATCTAACAACACACTCAGTGCTAAAACAGAAATCAAGGAGGAAACAGCTTGATACAGTCAGAGAAAAATCAAAGCACAACTCATAGCTCAGAGCAGCTTCAATTTACATTTTACTTTAAAAAAAGGGAGTGGGGAGACATACAGAGGAGGGAAGGGTGGGGACCAAGATCTGGAACAAGTTCTAGGAGTTTCTCCTCCAAAGACAGATTCTGTAATTTGGGCGGTATTTCTCCTGTTGGTTACACTGTTTACAAGACTGGTTAAGGAACCAGTAAGTTATCATATGCAAGGTAAGTTTACAATACACGGTATTTTCTTTGAATGATGTAACAATACTAACACAAGAATAATCAAATTTTTGCTTGTTATCCATGTACAGCAACTAACTGCTTTACAAAAAAGCAAAATAATACAATATATCATCACATGTATTTACAGTGTAGTAAATATACTTTTCTGTCAAATTTTACACAAACTATTTACAGGTGAATATACTGCATTAAAAAAAATTGTGTGGCTGACACTAAGTGAATTTTTGTATAAGTCCATTGCATAACATTGAGTAAGACATGCCTCATTATTCTTGGGGATAGGGCAAATGTAGAAACAAAGGCAAAAAAAAAAAAAAAATCCCTAAATCCCAAAAGCCATCTCCCAAAGAATCAACAATCCTACAATCAACCAACCCAAAGGGTTTCTGGCCCACACTGACCCCTGCTAGGACATCACCCATGGGGGACTTGACCAACTGCACTGTGCTGTCCAGGTGAGTGAGCGCTGGAGGGAAGAGCACTGTCCCCACGGCAGGGCACTGGGAAGGAATACTGGACAGGCAGGGCATGAACACCACAAACACGACTCAATTAGATTTCCTCTTTACAAAATTGAGAAACACCCACAAATCCCAAACAAATCACAGAACTCCCATCAAATTATTCAAAATGGGCCACTTACTCTGAACTTCAGATTTTTTTTTTGTAAATTATAAGTAATAGGACTAAAAACATTATTTCATTCTTCTGGGAAGCATGGCGGTATGACATCTATGTCATGTTCATTTAGATACTTGGAAAGCTTTTTTCAAAAGTTGGAAGTTCTTTATATAAGGCAAAACTTAAAGCCTTTGAAAAGTTTTCAAATTACTAGGAGACACTGGCCAAAAGTATTTTCATTTTGCAATTCAAAGGCTCAACTTTGATTTGTATAATGCTTATCATTTTGGAAAGGTATTTTAGTGGATTCATTTCATTCATTCTACTGGAAGGCGATAGTACATTTAAGAACTATCACATTTTTGTGAACTTGCTTATGGAAAGTGCTATTTCTAAAGTAAACCTTTGGAAGTCCGTCCATTTAGATGGGACAAGCAAAAACGGCGTGACGCACCAAATCTACAAAGGCAGGAAGAATAAGGAACCAAAATTACAAAAAAGGCTCCTGTGTTGGTTGGTCCAGGAGCCCAAGCTGTGCCATGTGCCAGAAGCACAGGTGGAGGGAGAAGCAAGAACCTGGGCATCCTTGGCATCAGCCCACTTTCTACTTCTAAACTCAGCTTGACTCTCAGCTTCTTTACAGTCTTGGCTGCTCTGTTACTATAGATACTTTATTCTAACGTAGCCTGTGCAACAGTTACAAACTGTTAATTACACCTGTCTCCAGTATGTTCCAAGGATTCTACGTTAAAACCACTACTAATACTAAGGGATTTCATTTTTTCCTTTTATTTTGGCAAATGGTTCTTACTTTTCCAAACTGTAAACAAATTAAAAAATTAAATTCTTGTTATTTCTGAATATCAAAAGCTATTTTATTTACATCAACATATTACATTGTTACTGTATGGATAAGTGTGAAATATTATTAAAGTCAGAACACTTACATGTACCATTTGTTATTAACTGAGCTGTGTAATTTAATTTACTGAAATCTGCTCCTCCCAAAGTATATCTTAACATATCCAGGGAACCTGGGAGTACAGGGATAATACCTTTTTAAAATAAATATTGTTCAGCCCAAAGAGATCATCACATGCTAATTGCAATGAGTTCAGATCATTTTGTACTCTGCAGGCACCACAAGGAAGCTGGGTGTGCACTGTTACAAAAGGTCCTGTACCATGATGATCCACACGAGTCAGCAGAGAGCAACTTCAGGGTCCCCCTATCAGCACACTAATGTAAGCTGACCAGACTTTATGGTGACTTTATAGATACACTCCTATCAGATAGAACCCAAATGTTTTGCTAGAGATTCCTGATTCTTTTGTGGGGGGATTAAAATATCTCAAAAATACATCTTATCAAAGAAATTTGTGATAATATACAGCATAGGGTTTCTTGGAAAATTATTTAACAAAATAAAAATATCAGCTATTGTAAAAGTTACGTACCATTCATTCCATTTTTGCTATGGAGCTAATGCAAACATCTATGAAAATTACCTTCTGGGAACACGTTTCAATACTTTGTCTGCTAGTTACCCTGCTCAGAATTACTTATGAAAGAAGAGGAGAAAGAAAAAAGTCTCATTACTATCCTTAGTATAGTTTTAGCTTACAAAATCAAAATGAAAAGAAAAAAAGGAATGTCTTTAGCATATTTAAAGATCAAAACATAATCAAATGAAAACAAATTTGTTTGGATGACCAAGTATGAATAAGGCCTCAGAACCCATAGCTTAAATTCAGTAATGTTAAGATATATGTGGTGACGCTTAGTTTCCTGTAATTATTGCTAATACTCAAGTGTTAGTATTTTTAAGAATCCACTACAAAATACTAGCCCCCACCCCAAAGTACCATGCCTGTGGCTTTATGTGCGGAGTGCTGAAGCCTGACCTCTGTGTGTTCTTCAGCTTCATAAGGTACAAAAAGTCCACAGCTAAAGAAATTCACCATACTGGAGTTATAATATTATTTCTCCCATAAACTTCTATTCTGAAAAGTGTGTGTAAATAAGACTACCATTTTGTTTGTATGACGAAGAGGAAACAAAGACAAAGCTCTGTGCAAATGGCTTTCTTAGTTGGCCAGCAGTAGCAGTATCTGACCTCTTTCGGCTCGATATGCCCAGTCCAGGCTTCCTGACCTCCCACTTTGCTTTGCAGTTGTTTCAACATTTGCTCAGACCAGACGCATGCCAAAAGTAGAAGGGAAAATATTAAAGAAAAAGCAGCATTAAATTAGGCAACACTTCCAGGAGTTGATCGTCTGTCAGCATGGCAGACTGGACGGGTCCCTCATAAGATACGAAGAAGCGCAGCACTGCAACGTGGGGTCAGGAAGGTTAGGGAGGGGCACTAGCGAGGAGCCCGTGTTAGGTTGGCTTGAAAAATGAAAGAAAGAATGCTTCACACGATCTTCTTAATGCTATTACGTTTGAAACTGCCAGCGCTTCTTTGCTTCTGTACTTGGCTTGCGGATCCGTGGCGAGTTCGTCCACTGTTACAGTGGCCAGCGGTGGGGGAGAGTTCAACATTCTCTTTGTCAATTCCTGGAGAAAAAAAAGAAGCTGGTTACATCCTCTCTTCCTTTGGGAAGTCCCAGGACTGAAACTCTTATCTGTATGTGAAATATAACCTGGTGAGCCATGTTAACAGTGAACCACTCGAATGCTTGCAAAGCCCTTAACACACAGAAAACCTTGGATTTTTGTTAAGCCAAATTTGCTATCTGCAGAAAAATAGCATAGAAAAAAAAAAAAACAAATGAACCCACAAGCCTCAAGGAAAAGCTCGAGACAGGTAGGCTTGAACAGAAGGAAAAGGCCAGCAGTTTGAAGACTTCATCCCAATTAGGCCAAAGGTGTCCAGCAGAGGGCAGCCTCTAGCCATGTATCTGGATAATTCCTACACAGTCACTATGACATTGATCTTTCTGTAGTTTGTTATTTCAAAACTAGCGGATGCTTGTAAGCTTTTCAACTACAGTGCCTGTTCCAAAGGGATGTCAAGTATTTAATGTTCTTTTTACCACAGCAAGCCACTACATATTTCTTAACCTTCATTTAGTGTTCCTATAGTGGTTTTTATAAACTATCTTAACTTCAAGAACGCAACTAGAACAAAAGAGATTAAAAAAGATTAAAAACATTTTTTTAAAAGATAAAAAAGAGGGGCTGGAGAGGTGCATCAGGGGTTAAGCCTCTGCCTTGCAGGCAGAAGGTCCTGAGTTCAGATCCTAGATCCCACGTATAGACGCCAGGTGGAAGCGGGGGCGGCCTGCGTTTCTGGTCCTGATAGGGCAGAGTCTGTGAATCTCGGGGCAGAGTAAAACAAGGAGGAGGTGGAGGTGTCCATGGTGGTTCCGAATTCGTCCGTGGTTCTACACAAACATACATACACACACATACACACACGCACGCACACGCATACACGCACAATTGAATTAAAAAAGATAAAAAAGATCAGATTAGTAAAGATTGCAAGTAGGTGGGACTAGGGAGGTGGTGAGTGAAAGGGCATATGGGGGCTGCTTGGGCTGTGATGATGTTTCTTAAAAAATCATTAGGCTGGGTCAACGAGACAGCTAAGTAGGTTACTGTACTTCTCACCAAGCCTGACCTGACCACCTGCATTCAATTCCCAGAAGCCAAAAGGTGGAGGGAGAACTGACGATCTCCACATGCACACCATGGTGCAAAAATGTGCTCCCATGCAAACACACACACTAACAAAATGAAGAGTAAATCCTGAAGTTCATTAAGTTATAAAGTTATGAATTGTATACTTTTCTGTCTGCTATTGTTCAATAAAATGTGCCTCCCAAACTAGACTACTTATAACCACCTCTGGCCTAATTACTGGTGGAGCAAAGAGCCAGAGAGCATTCTGGTAACTGGTTTGACAAACACAGAAAGAAGACTACAACTTTTTGAGGATAGAAAAAAATACTATGTCTGACAAGATAAAGAAAGAAAAGTTCTGGAAAATATTTGTCAGTATGTTATGTCTATGCAGCACACTTTTTTCCCCCAGATAACTTATTTTTTAATCTGTACTGATTTAATTTGGAAAGAATCATTTGATAATGGAAAATTTTCCATTCCGGGACAAAAGTGGAATTTCAAGTCAAGAGGTATTCATTACTTTACGAGCAGCGGAACAGAAACAGCAATTTGTTGGCTTCTGAAGAGAAGTGAACCTGGATGACCTCCCTCTGGAAGCCATACACCATCCAGACTCAGTCCTGAATACAATTCAGTCAGCACCCACAGGCACATGGCCTGATTTATTCAGGCCCAACACAGTGTGCTGTGCATTTCTGAGGACTGCAGACAGGCGTGTGTCGGTGTGGATGAGAACATACACAGGGCTACCCATGAGAACACCAGCACCACCTCTAGGAGCCAAGCACAACTGAGCCAGTATCCAGAGCCCATGTTCTCATCTAATCAGATTTGTTGAAAGCTGAGGGGAAGAAAACTTCTCTGATTTTATTTTTTTGTTCACATCTCCACAGCTGTTGCTAAAAGAGGAGTGCCCACCATCTCTTGGATGCATTAAACTTGTGACGTACATTCACACAGCTCTTTTAACTGCCTTGCCTATTGTTATGAGATGTTACTCATCCCACTTAATATTTCCTTCATGGCACATTCCTCTGTCTCCTACCACAACTACTTTCTATCTCCTTGCTTTTATAGTTGCTAGCTTATGCCTAGATGATTACATTGTGTATAAATAAGATGTTTATACATCTTTACTTAGAGCAACTTAGAAGTTCACTATAAATTTTTGTTTTTTTATAAAATTTAGTTGATTATTTTCAATCAATGTTGCTTGCTTGAGATGAACACTTTCATTTTAAAATGTGACCCCTGTAATTCACAACCCCAAGTATGCAACTCCTGCTCTGCAGCAGAGGTGTGATGGTAAGCATTAACTATCAACGATGCCTAGGAGGCAGGTTCCTGGATCCATCTAAGAGGCGTTCTCCAGATTAAGGTTGGCCTCTGAGCATGACTGCATAACTGCTGTAGAAGAACCAGTCTACTGTTCTGGAGGCAGGAGATATATGACTGACTGTATTAGAACAAGAAATGAGCACAGGCAACCATGAGTGCAGGTGTTGCCTCCTCAATTTTTTTATTGTGGATGTCATGTGACCAGAGTGCTTCAAGCTCCTGCTGCTGTGACTTTCCAGCAGCCATGAGCTGCACCTGGAATTGTAAGATAATTTAAGTCCTTTCTTGCCTTAAGTTGCTTTGTATTTGTTGCAGCAACCTATACAGGTAACACCATGTTTTCAGTAGGACTTTTCTTTCACATTTAATTTCTTCAAAATCTGAAATGCTCACAAACTTATCAATATATAGTAATCTACTTACTGTTTCTCACTTCCTAATAAGGAAACAGAAAGGCCAACTGGACCTGAATTGAAATAACTTGGAAGTGCCATTAAGAAGGATATGCTGTATGGACAGCTATGGAAGGCTGGGTGGGGCTCTTCCAGCATTGCAGCCTAGGGTTCCCCCTTCCTACAGCCAAACTGCTTTGCCAGTGGCTCATTCAGAGAGGAACATGCCCACTGCACTGGAATAACTTGTTCAATGGCAAGCTTAAGAAGTAAAATGATACAAACTATAGTTTTGTAGAGCCAAGTCACTAGGGAGGACTTCTTCAAGGAATGCTAAGAGCAATCTTTCTATTTTATTATTTTTCTTTTCTTCATTCTTTAGCCCAGGTTGATCTGAACACACTATATAGAAAAGGTGTGGATTCGAATAAGGAATGACTCTTCTGCCACAGCCCTCCAAGTGTTGGTTGGCTTCACCAACCCAGTTAACTTTCAATTTTATTAAGAAAATTGGGTTCCCAGAGAGACGGCTCAGTGGATAAAGTACTTGCTGTGCAAGCTTGAAGACCTGTGTTTCCAGTACTATGTAAGAAAAGCTGGGTATAGTCTCATGTATCTGTAACTCCAGTATGCATGTGTGTGTTGTGTGTGTTTTGGGTAGCCAGAGAGAAGATCTCCAGACCTTGCTGGCCACTTAGTTTAGCCAACTGATGAAATTCAGGTTCAGTAAGAGACCTTGCCTCAAAATATAAGGGGGGGGGGCCCAGAGAGTAAAAAGTTTTCTGCTGACGTGTGAGGACCAGAGTTTGGATCCCTGAAACTCAAGTCAGTGGAGGGTGATATGGCGACTCACCTGTAATTTTAATGCTTAGAAAGCAAGGGGATCTTTGCAGCCAGTAGGCTAGCTAAACTAGCTGAATGGGAAAGCTCTGGATCCAAATGAGAGATTGCCTCAATAAATAAGGTGGGAATCTATTGAAGAAGGTACCCGATATCAACTTGGGGCCCCAACATGCATGTATACACATGTACACACACCACACACACATACATACACTAAAGAAAAAGAAAAGGTGGAGTTGTTGAGGAAGATACCTGACATTGATCTCTGGCCTGAAAGTACATGTGTACACACAAAAATACATTCATATTACATATATACATGCACATACAAAGAAAATCACCTGTAAACTTCAGACATTTAAAAGTCCTATTCCCCTCCTATTAAAGTTGTCTATATGGTGACCTAATTATGTACACTTAAAAAAAATACCTGGGGGATGGGGAGATGGTTCAAGTGTTAAGTCTCTGCCTTACAAGCAGAAGGTCCTGAGTTCAAATCCCAGATCCCATACAAAAACACTGGTCAGACATGGAGGCAGCCTATATTTTCAGTCCTAAAGGCAGAGCCAGGGAAACTCCAAAGCAAAGAGGAGGTAGTGCAGTCAAAGTGACCCTTGGGCCTTCTGATACACACACACACACACACACACACACACACACACACACACACACACAGACCTCACTCAAAATAATTAAAAAATAAAACCTCTGTCTGAAAATGTCAATTCTAAAACAAAACAAAACAACCTGGAAGGAGATGCAGAATTGTTGCATTCATCTTAGTTCCTGTGCTAGGTTTTCGTTTTCTGCCTGTATGACTCAACCCATACATCACACATCAGTACATACAGTGTGACTGTGATTTCTAAGCTTAATTTTATAGCAAAGAAGTTTTCCTGTAAAGATCAAAGGAGGAAATGGTATATATAAAGGTTTTCAGAGAGAAACTTTTTAAAGAAGGCAACAAAAATAAATTATTTTTAAAGTAACATGTCATATCTTTGAAAGGCCAAGCAATGTAAACTAGGGTGATCTTAGTACCAGTTCTGGCACTTAAGTTTCTAAATGTAATTTTTTTCTTCTGAGAATGTTGGCAGAATTCTTTTATACTTGTAAAATTAAACCTAAAACATGTCGGAGCCCTGGTGAAGGACTGCTGACTGCTCTCATGGAGCCTGAATCTCTACCCTGGTGCAGGAATGTTTCAGTCATGAGAAATCCTTGGCATTACATCTCTTCCCATTGGGGCTGCACGGAAGCTCTGGGTTCTGGTCTCTCCTACTCCTCAGCACAGTCCTTCTGTCCCTCTGTCCATGGAAAGTGAACTGAAAATCCACAAGGTGAAAGAAAACAGACAGCACCACCCAAAGGAATAAAAAGCTCAAACTCTTGTGAACTTGACTTTCCTAGTTTAAACTCCCAGCCTCGTGGGTGGTCAGATATGTGGCCAATCAGAAATGTGCAGTGGGAGAAGCTGGAGAACATCTATAGCTGAGTGCCAGTGGCATTGGGCTTCAATGAACTGAGTGATTCCAAATAAAACAAAGTTCCAATAGATGTTACTGGTTGTGAACTGTGAGTGGGGAAAAATCAGGTTACATCTTGGTTGTCTGTTTTCCTGTTACAATATAAGTTCCTTGAAGGCAGGGATCAGGGTTTGCTTATGTGGACTATTGATATATAGCTCCCATGTGGAAAACAATCAATACATAATAAAAAAGTTAAGGAAAATATGTCGGGTAGCCTTTTAGAAGTTAAGAAAAATGAAAAAGTTTGCTATACTTACATCAGGGCAGCACCACCAGGAAACTCTTAAATAGGAACATGAACTGGCATTTTGAGAAACATGGTTTGAGGTTTTTTTTTTTTTTTTTTGGTACTGGGAACCAAACCTAGGGTCTCACGTATGCCAAGCAAGTTCTCCATCAGCAAGTGATATATTCTCAGCCCTGAAGTTACATTATTGATTGGATCAGAGTTCTTACTTTGCTCTATTTCATTGTCTTTTTGGGTACTGGATATCAAAGCAAAGGATGGTGCTTGTGTTCTACCCCGAAGCCACTCCTGAGCCCCCTTGGCCACAGTGCTCAATCTGGTGCCTATTTCATATGGCTTTTAGAAAGATTGGAGGACACAATCTGTGTGGAGAATTTTTTTCACAAAGATAATCCATATACAGACACCTGAAATAAAAAAGGACTGACAAAAGGAGTTTGAGAACAAATACACAGGGCTTAAATTTTGTGGGGACCTCAGTCTAGGTGATCTCAATAATCTGACAAAGATGTTTTGATGGAGAAAGTCTGGAGGGCAGCTCAGGATGTTTTGACCAGTACTCAGGGGAAGTCAGGAGAGGGCGGCTCAGGGTGTGTTGAATAGCTCAGAATGGAGGAAGTCAGGAAGGAGTAGCTCAGGATGTTTTAAAGAAATTTCGCTACATACAGCCTGCGTGCTGGCTTGACCTTTAAGATGATTGGTTGCCCATTTCCCCGCCCTGGAATTCCCTTGCCTATATAAGATGGCTGTGGACTTGCAATAAAGGAGTTCATGCTTGACTAGACTACCTGTGGCATCTGATTGTCCTCGGGAGGGAAGGGCTGGGAGCGGGCGGACAGTGCACTCACTTTTCCCCAATCCCCCGTGTGGAGGACCCGCCGGATGGCCTGCAGGATGGAGCTGAGATCCCCGGGGATCCCCACATCTGGCGCCCCACATGGGGCACGAAGAGCTCAGTGTTGAAGAATTCGATTGGGGCCAAGCGGTCTTCGAGGTGAGTGAGACCCTAACAGATGGGTAACACAACTACTAAGTCTAAAGACCCAGCGCTCAAGACGCTGCGATACATGCTTAAAAATAGGGGTTTGGAAATCTCTGATTCCAAGGCTTTAAAGTTTTGGGAGGCAGTTTCGCCAATCATGCTGTGGAGAGAGAGGGAGGGGCCTAGCGGCCAAAACAATGCCCATAACGCCTTCACAAAAACCTCCCGAATCTGCGCAAATCTGCGCATGGCCATGGCCCCCACCAGGCTAGGGCGGAGAACTCGGGATGGCTGAGAGACTACAAATTCCTCAGTCCCTGCTTAGGAGGGCTCTATGCAGGCAGGTGGGAGCTGCCTCTGTTTGTGTTTGTCTATGTTAACTTTGTGTTGTCTTTTGTGTGGACTCAGACTGGCGAAACAATGGGACAGACTGTTTCTAGTCTCTTATACTTGTTGCTAAGAATTTATAAAAAGATGTTAGGGAAAGAACCCAAAATCTAAATGTTGAGATAAAGAGAAATTTACCACCCCCTGTTCTGATGAATGACCCACTTTCTAGGCCAACGGATGTGATGTATGTTTTAAACTGTCTCCTCATTGATTTAAGGAAGCTTCTGCCCCCTACACTGGTGAGATCATAAAAACTGTCTGTTGTTCTTTGTACTTTTACTGTGATGATAAAGGGTTACTTTAGAAAGTTCTGACTTGCTTGGTTATCTGGATTTCCTATAAAATGTGTTTTATGTTTCAAAATAACAGCTGTGGCCACTTCAGATTTTATTGCGCACTTATGATCATATTTTGGTTTTTGCCTCTGTTCATTATTTGGCATGCCCAATTTAAATGCACGTGCCCACTTAAAAATGAAGCACCTTGATAACATTAAAAGGCCTGAGTACATACTGACTAAAATATTTTATCTTGATGTTTGTAAAGCTTCACAAAAAGTGGTATTACGTTTTTACCTAGGATCTAATAACATAACTTTTATAATTCTTTAAAAATTTGTTTTCCCATGTGTAATACTAACATATCTAACAGCCAGAAAGAAAAACTGATTTCTCAGAAATTCATGGAAATTTCTTCATTCTCCTGGTATGTATGAGCTCCCTTCCTTGGGGACAAGTCTGATTTCTAATTCCAGGTGTACTCCTGTGTTCTGCTACAATCTTACAAACTTAATTCAGATATAACGATGATTAAGATGAGGTCTACTGCCTCTTTTAAAATGTACAGGAGGTTTATGAGTTGGTTACTTAAAAGAATGTTAAAGTATGCTATAAAGGTTTGTGGAGTGTTAGATGGTTAAAAGAAAATGTTGTTATGCTTCTTCCATGCTATAAAAAAAAATTCAGCCTCAAAAATTAGAAATAAAAAATTAAGCTTGCTCTCGTCCTAAAAGATTGCCTAAAGTTAAATTCAATGCTTGACAGAGAAAAAATACAATGATAAACTTAAGGAGTTAAAGAACAAAACTCCAGGTGTTAGACTAACTCCAATAACAAATCAAATCAACGATGACTTCTCATTTAGATCCAAGGAGTGACCCTACCCTAAAGACAAGATAATGCTTACAGATCTATAGAACTTTTCATATGAGAAAATGATGTCCTCCACGTGTATCATCTTAAAAAGACTTGTGTCACTTTGCTTTTCAAAATCCAAAAGGACTAATTCAGATTGTTCTGTCCAGAAAGTTCACATTGTTTTGAACGGGTTGAAAATGTAATCATAGGGATTCACAGCTGCCAGAGAAAAAAGGTCTTTAGTGTGTAGCTTAGCTCTTGGTTTTTACATCAGACAGTGACTATTCCAAGCGAGGTAACAGGTTTTCTTTACTAACATCTTGCCTATACCCACAATAAGATTGCTGAGCTTAGTTGGTTTATCCTATTTACCTTCTAAATTAATAATTTAAAAAGTTTAACCTGTGTTTTGTCTTTTTTAGAGGTACCTTAAAGTAATAAAATCATCTGTCAAAGACCTCTAGACCATCTCAGCACTTCATAGATGAGGACAACAGACTACTTTCACTCCCATGGTCCCAATTTAACAGGAAGTAGCCAAGAGCAGTTATCACCCCACAAAATTTTATGCTAGAATTTGTAAAATTACTAAACTAGGGCTGGAGAGGTGGCTCAGGGGTTAAGCCTCCACCTTGCAGGCGGAAGGTCCCGAGTTCGGATCCCAGATCCCACATATAGACGCCAGACGGAAGCGGGGGCGGCCTGCGCTTCTGGTCCTGGTAGGGCGGAGCCTGTGAATCCCGGGGCAGAAGGAGGTGGAGGCGTCCATGGTGGTTCGCGAATTCGTCCGTGGTTCTACACACACATACACACACACACAGACACGCGCGCGCACATACACACCGTTGAATAAATAATAATAATAATAATAAAAAAATTAAAAAAAATTACTAAACTAATATAAATAAACAAAAATGCAATAAATCTTAGAAGAAATACTATGGTAATGTAGCTTGTTCATATAGTAATATAGAGATGTTAGATATACATATTGAGGATTTACATTAGATATGAAAAATAGAAAAATTACAACTACAGAAATTCAAAAAGAGTCTCTGGACTCCTATCAATTACTAACGTTTCTATATCTGGGCCCAGTCTCTCTGTGTAATAAAACAGGAGGCTGAAGGAAGAAAGGCCCCTTGCGGGAGGCACTGGGGGATGAGGAGGGAGAGGGGTGGGGAAGGGGAGCAGGGGGTATGGGGGTAGGAGGACGGAGGGAGGGAACTGGTGTACCTAATAAGTTTGTATGTGCTGAAATAAAAAAAAAAAAAGAAAGGCCCCTTTACAGGAAAGCACTTATGTGTCCCTACCCACCTACCCAAACTAACAGTATTGCTTTTTAAAAGATGAAAGGCAGCCTCATGGTATTCCACTTCTGGAGTCTGTGAGTTCCATTCTTTTTCTCCTCTCATAAATTCTGCCTTAATCCTCAAAAAAAAAAAAAAAGATGAAGGCAGAATACAGCCAGTTTTATGCTAGGGTTGGTTTTATTTGGGAGAAACAAATACTTTCTAAGCTAAAGCTCTTCTTCAAGGTCCCTGTCCTGCTTTTTCTCCACTCACTCTCCCTTGGGTGCTTTTCTGGCAGACCTGTGGTGTAAGCCCACGGCCAGGACAGCAGCTCTGATGTTAGTGTGGGTAGAAGCGGCAACGTAACTAAAAGACTTGAGCACACCCAGATCTGAGTAAGCAGCAGCTTTCCAAGTGCCTGCAGAGTCTAGGTCATTTGAGTTTCCAGGGCTGGCCAGCAAAGCCTCAGGTCATGGACCCAGCCTGAGCGTGGAGGAAACAGGTCTAATAGTGCAAGGATGGCAAGCAAGGAGTATCTGGATGAAGGAGTGGCTGCATGAAAACTGCTGGCTTAGAGCAAGGCACAGGAGCTTCAGACATGGAAGAAAGGAGGAGCCAAAGGGATGATGCCCGGGAGATTTAAAAACAAGGTAAGAGACGATTAGACACTGGACTTACTATGCGCCCTGGTTTTCAGAAGGAGGCGGGTTTTACTGACGGAACTCTAACCATTTATTTCCTACATATTACCATTTTTAAACAGGTAATAATAGATTTGTAAACAGGTAACAGAAGCTATAATCTAACAGACAGATGTGTTTCTGCCATCTTTATTAAACTTTTTAGTTTAATTAAAAAATGAAATGAAGACTAGCAGATACTGTATCAGGAAAGTCTCAATTATGATACCATAAGTCTCAATTATGATACCATAAATAGTTCTGTGAACATTTAAGCTAATTTCAGATGTTTCTTCAAAAGGGAGATATTTCTTTTTTTAACTCATGCACATATCCACACATACATACACGTGTGTGTGTGTGTGTGTGTGTGTGTGTGTGTGTGTGTGTGTGTGTATCACAGGACACTGTATGTCTGTAGAGGCCCAAGGGTGACTTTGGGAATCCTGGATTGCTTCTATCTCCTTTTTGCTTTGCTCTGGGATTTTAGAGCTGGAAGAATAGGCCACTGCTATTTCTGCCTGGTGTTTTCAATGTGTGACCTTGGAATCCAAACTCACAACCTTTTGCTTGTGAAGCAGAGTCTTAACCCCTAAGCCATCTCTCCACCTAAAAGGGAGATATTTCAAACCTCTACATATAACATGGATAGACAAATCTATACATATACAAGTAATATATCTAATGGCAAAGTATTTACTCTTACCATAAAAAGATGGTACTTCAGAGCAAGTGATAAAACCACAACAGATTGGGTGTGGTGGCATATACCTATAATCCCAGCTTTCACCATGGGGGCAGGAGGATTGGGAAATCATTTATTGCTACCCTGCTACATAATCAACCTGATCTAGATAGGATGTGTCTCATAAAGCCAAAATAGCAACAGAAAAACACCAACCCTCCCACCTCAAAAGTTAAATACAAAGAAAACAGGAGGCTTTTATAGCTAAACCTTTTCTTCAAAACACATGGCAAAATGATCTGGCAAAACAAAGGATATGCAGCTGAGACAAAGGAACTGAATGCCATGACTCTAATGCCCTATCCTGTTACTTTGAAAGCCCTCTTCTGTGGAAATACTCAGAGGTGTCCAGGGTGCAATGCTCTGTCCGGCCAGGCAGTCATCTAGGAAGAAACACTAGAGTTGATACCATCAGGCTAAAACTGTAAAAAAAAAACTTATAATGGTATTCTTTAATTGTATTCATCGTTTGTTTTTGAGACAGGATTTCTGTCTAGCCCAGCTTGGCGGGAACTCACCCTCTTCCTACCCATGTTTTCTGAGTGCTAAGATTACAAGCAGAAGAAAAAATTTCTAAAGAGGTTGCAGAATAAGACTGTACTACCAAAGCAGATGACATGGCCAACATTCAGTAGACAGTGGACAGTGCAGGGGAATACACTCTACCACTTCTCAGCCTGGTTGTTTTATCCTTTCCAAGATGGGCAGCAATGTCCATAAAAATTAGTCTGGATTGTAAGAAAAACAACAGAAACACATAATCATGTGGACATATTTAAGAGTATTTCAGCAGCCCCAAAAATGAAAGACTGAACTTTAAAAATAGGCAGACTGGGCTGGAGAGATAGTTCAGTGGGTAAGGAGCCTGCTGGAAAATCGGGTGATCTAAGTTCGACTCCCAGAAATACACATTGTGAAAAGGCAGAACTGATTCTACAAATTGTCCTTTGACTTCCACCCATGTGCCATCCCTTTCTCTCCTTTTCAAACAAATAACAAACAAATGTGTTTAAAAATATAGGAGGACTATTAAGCAGAGACAATTAGTGGTGTTAGAAATTAAGCCCAGGACATTAAGAATACTAGCAAGGGCTCTAGCACTGAGCTAGATCCATACTAATTTTCTAATTGTGATCAACTTTCGTGGTTAATAAATATAAGCAATAAACAATATAGAAAGTGGTGAGCTCTATAGAAAAAACAGACAGGTAAATGTGAGTTCAGGCAGCCATAAGTAATGAGAGAAACAAACAAATGAAGAAGAGAAGGAAGGGGAAGGCAAGAGAAAGCAGGGATGTGGCAGAGTACTGGTTTTGATTCCAGGTAAAAACTGCACAACAAATCCATTAACTTAGATCTTTTAAGAGTCAGTCTTCCATTGTACACATTTTGAACCTAGACCTAAACTATCTATATAGCTTCCCAGCGCTAATCTGGAAGTTCACTGAATCTGAGGAAATTCAGTGATTACAGTATCTATAAGAAACCAAATTTCAAGTCCTGTTTTGACAATGCTGATAATGGAGTAAGGTCACAGGCAGATGCTAAAACAGCTTCTCCAGTGTGCACAAGAAAGGGCTGGGTGTTTGCTAAAATAATGACTGCTGACCAGACTTCACTCCTGGGGTTTAGTGCAGGAAGTGAGGGGAGGGACCTGCATTTCTAACATGCTTTCAAGTGAAGTTGATGCTGGACGGAGACCACACTTGAGAAACACTGTCCTAGAGAACAGGTGACAGGGGCAAATGCACATGGTTACACAGGAAAAGCTGGCCACACTTCTATTTCTTGGGAAATAGTCTTTTTTAATACTTGCTGAAATAGAGCTTAATAGTTGAATTATTTTACAAAATATTTTATGATACTGATTATTACACTTGCCAAATTCTTCAGAATATTCAAAACTGCAATATCCATGCAGTGCTGGGGAATAACTATTTATGGAGGTTCTATTTATGGATCTTGAACATCACAGAATAGTTACGTCATCTGATTTTTACAGAGGAAATCACATTTAAAAGAATTTCTTTATAGAATGAGATGCTTCACGAGCAACCTTTTCAGATATGAAACTTAAACAATAAATCATTCTTTTGTTTTAACCATTTTAGAAAGGAAATTCTTCCAAGAGAAAATGTGAACCAAACAGCAGCTTTCTATTGCTGCCCACTATCACAACTCACACAACAGGGTCAGTTCCACAGAGAGCAGCACCTCTGGGGTGATCCAGAGTTGTGTGGAGCTGCTCCTTCTCACAGAGAACGAGCCCTAGCCCTTGCTGCAGTCTTGTTTATCTCCGTCCAGCAGCAGTGTAGCTCTCTCCACTCAGTGTATTGACCTCTAAGCTGCATGCTGAACTTCAGTGCTTTCCCCTTTGATATGACTCTATACACCACAAGGATTATACTGATGGGCTTTATGATATTCCTGTTCCTTTCTCTCCATCCCTCTTTTCCTTTCTTCCTTCTTTCCTTCCTACCTTCCCTTGGGTGTCATTTCCTGGCACCATTCACCTTTGAGACGGTGTCTCACGGGCCTGGAATTCACCAAGTAGGCTAGGCTAGCTGGTCATTGAGTCCCTGAGATCTTGTTTCCACTGTGCAAGAGCTGGAATTACAAGTGTGCACAACAACATGCTTCTTTTACATAGGTTCCGAAGACTGAGGTCCTTGTGCTTGCAAGTGCTTCACTGCTAGTCTTAAAGTGTTGTTTTCTTATAGTGACTTTTTGTCTGGTTGTTTACTTAAACCCAAATCTTTAGACTGGTCTACTGACAGTTGAATTGTTGCTAAATTGTGGTTACAAGCAAAAAAGTGGGGTGACTATTAAGACTTTTTTATTGTTGTCTAACATTGTATACTACACTGGAGACATTATGATTCTGTTCAATGATAGTTTAGTTTTTTTCTTTTTGCTTAAACTCTAAAAACTTAGCAACCTAGGGAACCTACATAGACACTAAACATCATTAAACACCTCTATTGTTTATATATATGCTTTGAGGAGTAACAAAACTGATTTACAAAGAAAAGAAATATTAAGGTGAACCTCATGAGGAAAGAGCAAAATAGGCCATATGATCTGATCCCAAGGGAATTCCTAATGCTGGTATCATAGTACTATTGCTCAAAGTCATATAAAGATCACATTTACTGACCTGGGGAATGCTGGGAAGTTGCAAGTGAGGTCATGGAATTAGAGAGGTTAAGGTTGGCAGTGATACTAAGCTGGCTCTGCAGTGCAGGAGGGTAAGGAGATGTGGGTGTCAGGAGGGACTCCTCACTGGTTTCTTCATCAATTCCAGGCAAGTACGTGTCAATCAAGGCATCAAGAAACTTAACAATAAGCTCAGCATAGTCTGGGATTTGTGTTTGCTGTAATGGAAAATAGGACATTATTTTAGCTCCACTTTTTCTAAATCCCTCTGAAGAAAAAAAAAGGATTAATTCTATACCTGCTCAGGGCTTAATTTACTGTTTTTCTTCCTCTGCTTATATTATAAATCATTTAAAAAGGGGGATGGAGTGATATGAAGAGACTTCCATGGCACTTAAAATTGGGATTTTTATTTCGCTTTCTCTTAAAGTTCCCAGATGAACCTGTAATTTCTGAAACCATGCATAGACACGGATTTAAAACTGAGGCAATGCAAGCACCAGAAATGATGTCTAGCCAATTTTCCAAAACAGAAAAAATGAGCAGAGCATCATCATTCCAGCTGCTATAATTTAGATTGCACTAGCAAGACACTGAAGGGCTCAGCGGGTAACACCCAATAACCAATTAATAACCAACTCCTGCATGGGACATCGTGTGACTTCAGACCCACTGTTTAAATGACAACCCATGCATGTCAACGGACAGTCAGAGATAATGAAAATAAATAAAATACACAATTCTTAAAACTGGAATGAAGTTTAGATAATGCATAGTGATTTACTATCCCTGTATCTAGGACACTGTGTGTTGGGGTGTTAGAGGGGGTGGGCAAGTCAAGTCCTGCCTTCAAGGAACTTCAATCATTTTGAGAGAGACCACATATGAGAAAAATTTAATACATGTTTAGTAGTGCTGCACCAACAAATACCAATCAAAAGATAAAACCAACGGAGTAGAATGCACCTAATCAATAACTGGATGGAAAAAATGTGTTTACAAAGCAGATTTTAATGTATGTAATGCTCCTTGGTGGTCACAAGAGAGGTGTGTACATTAAAATGATCAAATATATAAGAATGTGTAGGTAGAGATGTTTTATAGAGGTTTATCACACCGTTCTGAGAAGTCAAATATAATCTAAGTATTTTTAAAAATAAAAATTAATATGTAAACACATTAAAAGGTGCTGACTCCTTAGGAAAAAATTTGTGCAGAAAAACTTTGATGTGCTTACTGTGAGTTGTTACTTTGGTTCACATGTTCTTAAATAGGCACAAATTATGGATTAAAAACTGGTTTGTAAAATATTAAATAGTTTTCCTTACCTTTGAAAAGGGTCCTGCAAACCGCCATAAGCCATTAAAACCAAAACCTGCAAGAAATTAAGTGTTACTCTTATAACAAGCAAGTTATCTTCTAATAGGAACAGAAATTAAGCTGTACGATTGATCTATCAAATCTATGTATATATTCAAAACATTTTAGAATGAGCGTCAAAGTTGACTAAAACTTCCTTATAATACTTTATAAAGCCATATTTGAATAAAGTGGTCAAGCAGTTATCATACTGAAATGTAACTAAGAGAATCAGAAAATGGCACATGTAATAAAAGCATGAACAAGCCTATCCCTGATAGAGAATTCTAGAGTCAGTGCAATCTATGGCATGCCCACAGCAGCGAGTATATCCATCATCCTTCTCCTGATACATTTATTTACTTTGCAGGTAAGATGTTTGGTATTGTGGAGGGGATTCTTCATGGTATACCACACTCTGCACAATTCCATGGATTGGATTTAACAAATTTGGATCTTGGCACAATGACAAGAGGGTGTTGATCTTAGAATCCAACAAATTGTGCCTAAAAAAATAAAAGTCAACAGAGGAACATTTTAGAGGAAAATTAAATGAAAAAATTCACTGGAAAGCATATTATGTATTCCTCAGAACAATGTGGCAAAACTGAAGACAAGTGTTTGTAACTTTCTGGAGCTTTTCTAAATTTTTCAAATTTCCTAGTATATGTGCACTTCCCTTTTTGGTTTGCTTTTTATTGTGTTTTAAACCATCAGGAACAACATGGTAAAGCAAACAACTTAACACAAAAGCATGCATTGACAAATGCCCTCCAAGATAAACCTTGCTTTTGTTTGCCACTTAGTGTGTTCTGGACCGTCTCTTTGCTGTCTGTTACCATGTACTCGGGGATTTAAATTAAATTTAATATTAATTAGTAGTAAATGAATGCCGGATTCGATTAAGGTCAGCTAAGGAAAGCAAAATCACTTTGGAATATAGATTCTCATGTTGAGATTAACTATTCCAACCCAGCTACATTCTACTAAAGAAGTAATGCCTAAATATATAAAGTCTGAAAACTTTAAAATGAGATTAGCCAAAATATAAGGTATTAGTGACAATATATAAAGGGCCTGGGTCAGGAGAGAGTATCACAACTTTCTGAGCTAAATTTAAATATTTTGAAGTTAAAGTGTTAAGACAGTAACATTATTTCCTAAATATTCCATTCTCACCAAGTTGTGAATAAAAAAACCTAAGTGAAAAGGAAACCTGAGCAGGTATGCTAATGTGAATTGAGCAATTTATCAGCTCGTTTCTGAGAAAGCTACAGTGTTCACCAGGACAAGCCACTTATCTACATTAATGAGACTTAAATGTTTTTGCTAACAGATAGGCTCAAACTGATTTTAGTCACTATTAAGCTCATTGTGTTTCTTGTTTTGGGTACTGGGGAATCAAACCAGGGTTTTGTGTATGCCAAGAACATGTTCTATCACCAACCTGCAGCCCCAATCCCTGGAAATCATCACACTTTCTTTTTTCTGCAATTAGTGACTGTCAAAGGGCAATACATTTACTGGATTTTTATTAATTTGCATGAAGAAGCACAAGAGTTAATTATAAACAGAAATACTTACACAACAGGAAAAACTTTGGGGAACACAACACTGGCCTCTGCTAAGTATTCATAAAGAATTCGTTGATCAAATTCATCTGTGGTATATTTTACCAGTGTAGCCTGCCAAGATGCAAAAAAGCAAACATTTTTATTTAGTGGATGGCTCTTTTCATTTTGGTAAGAAGCAGAGACATCTTTTCATGTTTATAATAGGTAAGGGCCGGTTTGTAATGTGCAGAGTGGACTGGAATAGAACTTCAAGGGGAAAAGCCCTTGAAAAGGGAGAAGCCTTACCAGAACAGTAAGCAGCAGAGCTTGGATCTTTGGATCAGTAAGTACTTCTTCATCCAAAAGGACATTAGATTCAGAAACGGAAACTTTACGTAAATGTGGATGCTGCTGTGAGGAGGAAATCCTCTGGGTTTCTGCAGTGAGACATGGATCAGCTATGTTATTAAAGCACCCGCAGCCACTTTCACCTAATATAGCTCAATGATTCTTCTGAAGTTCACTAGTTTTTAAAGAAGGCACTTCAGATATTAACATTAACATCATATAGAATTACTATTCACCAGTATGACAGTTACAATGCTGTTCTGTCATATGCAATTTCAGGATAACTGTCAATTTAAGGACTGTAAAGGAACAAATGTTTCTATATTGCATCCTAGCGTTTAAGACATTGGTGGAAAAGCAATCATGCCTCTACCCATGCTCTTTCGCCTCACTTTCAACCATCTAGATAATTATTAACTTTGCATCTCACCCATTTCATAATCAGTTTCTGCTACTCTCCTCATTTTGGGGGGTGTTGTGATCCCTGATTCCATTTCTTGCCTTTTAGGAGCCTTTGTGTCTGATATCAAGTGATCAAAACTTTTCCTTGTTCCTATAAACAAAAGTTACAGAATATGGAAGTTCATTAACCACAGTTTCTATGAAAAATAATATTCTAAAAAGCATCTGTTGGATGTAAGAGTGTTTCTGCTTTTACTTAAAGACCCAAAGCACGCTCAAACACATCCCTGAAACAGTTTCCCTTCTTCACTCTCCAAAGTTTTTCGGAACAGGAGGCTCCTTATTGGTCCAAATTAAGTGAGATTCCATTTACTATTCTGCAGGTAAACCAGACTTCACCAAAAAGGCAACTACTGGTAACAAATACAGGGGCGGACTCTGCTCAGTAACAAAAACCAACTACACCTGATCAGCCTCTTCAAGCTAAGAAATTCTGCTGAAGCCCAGGGTTAATAATTCATGGATAAAGACTTTCCAAACATAGGCAAAACTTGAAGTTTGACTTCAATTTTTCAGGGCATGTATGCCTGAAGGTACTGAAAATTAGATACATGGAGAGATACTTAGGAATACTGTCTCATACTTGGCTTTGAGTTTCCCTAGTTATGAGTTACATTAATATTTAAATGTCTCTCTTATTGAAAGTCAACTTTAAATTATGTGAAATCAACTGGGTATGTAGCTCTGTGGTAGAGCACATGCTTAGTAAGGACAAAGCCTTGGGTTTCATGCTTAGAAACACAAACACCGCCCCTCTCAAAAAAAAAAAAAAAAGACAGAAACAATCTGAAATGCATACCTCAAATGTACTCATTTTTTAAGAGCCTGAACTGAAGCCAAAATAAACTCAGATAACTGAACACTTGACAAAACTATATTCTGTTGACCCCATGTACTAACTAATACATGGGGTCAACTTTTCATACATAACTCATAAATATCTTTTCATACATAACTTATAAATACAAAGCCAAAAGAATCTAGCCTGACCATTTCCTTTCATGCGAATAGGCGAAGCTGTGAGTGGTTAAATGGTTAGCCTGAGGAATAAGGGGATCCTATAATCACCAGGCTGGAGACAGGTTCATAAAACCCTGTTATACATAGTGCATATGATCAGTGTCCCTAGGCACTGAGTTTTCTTGCCTTTCTCACGCTTCCTTTATATTTCACTCCTTGTGCTCTTCCTGGAAGACTATCTTCTACTTCTATAGCTCAATTACTTATGAGCAATCAATTCTAAAATTGTGCCACTTGCTTAATTTTCTTAAATTCCACATTTATCTTGTCATTCATCTCTTAGATACCTGAAGAGTCCACAAACACATTATCAACCAACTTAAATTTTACCACGTATTGTATTAGTTCTGCTTCCGATAAATGACATCATTATTGAGTCAGGTTTTTTGTTGCTTAGAGACAGGATCTTACTCTGTAGCCCAGGCTGGCCTCAAACTCACTCCTGTCTCAGCTTCCTGATTGCTGGGCTGTAGATGAGCATGGCCATGGCCAGCCCAGACTGATGTGCTCTCTCTCTCTCTCTCTCTCTCTTTGTTTCAGATAAGAGTCTTAAACTTGTTTTTTTGGTCCTGAATTCCAAGGGTGGTGACTACAGTTATGCATTGCCACACTTGGCTTGAGATGAGTTTCTTATAGCAAACATACTCATTTAAAAAATTTTTAATACGCAAAATCATAAAAATTCCACATACTAATGAAGTGCATGTGATTTTTTTATATACGTACACACAGTGTCATGTTGAATTAGAATAAACATTATCAATTCTTGAAGGGAAACACATGCAAGTCTTTCCTTGTAGCCTTGAAAAGTATGTATGATACATTGTAGTTTTCCAGTCACCTACCTTGTACAGCACACCAGAATCTTTTGCACTTTAGTATCACCGATCAATTTCTCCCAGTCTCTAGTGATCATTATTCTTCTCTCAACATTGTGAGATCTACTTTTTTAGTTCCCACATGAGTGAGATTATGTGCTAGTTTGTCTTTTTGTACCTGGCTTATTTTGCTTAACATAATAATTTCCAATTCTATCCATGTTGTCTTCCCTCTTCCCCACTCTATCCATGTTGTCTTCCCTCTTCCCCACTCTGTTTTCTCCCTCTACCTTGCTGAGGGAAAGTCTCTCTTTTTGTTTTTGCCATTCTTTCACTCCTGGCTAGCTGACCTGTCCTTGCCTCTTACTTTTGACACAGAAGAGCTGGGATTTAGAGATATGAGGTGTTGTATCTAGCTGTATCTGATTTTTTAATGTGGATTCTGGGAATCAAATTCAGATCTTTATGCTTGCAAGACAAACATCAACTAAGTTTTTCCCAAGCCTGGATTTCCCTCAGGGATGCACACTGAAGTTGTTTCCATTTCTTGACTGTTGTGAATAGTCCTACAATACATATAGAATGTGTATGTTTACTTAACATTCTGATTTGAAATCAGCAGTAGGCTACTAAAGTTCCAGCCAGTTGTTAAGACAGGATCTATTAGGTAATCTAGGCTGGCCTCTAACTTGTAATTCTTCTGCCTCTATTTCTTGAGTGATGGGATTAAGGCATACACCACCAAGTCTGACCAGTCAGTTTTTGAAGCCAGAAATTTCTGACATTTTTCATAGCCTTCTCTTTTCCCATTATATTCAGTCAAGCACTAATTCTTGTTCATTCTTTTGGAACTATACAAACCTGATTATTCTCTATTCTCCCCCTAGTCCTCCTTTCCTCCCTTTCCTACCTTAGATTGCTTTATAATCTCCCAAATGGTCCACTTGAAAAAAAAAAATCTTCCACATTGCTGACTAGAAAACTTTTTTTTTCTTTAAGTCTTGTTCTCTCCCTACTTAAAAGTCTCTGTTGTACATGTGATAAGCATTATCAAGACTTTCACAATCAATTTAAATCCTCCTCTAGTTTCATTTCTTGCACTATTTCCTATGATTCTATGATCCACTGCCAGTTGTTTCCCTAACATCTTTTTAAAGTTATATCTTATCTCCTTGAGAAAGGGAAGAAGAGAAGTAAACAGTGAGAGAGCAAGGGGGGAGGGAATCAAACTCAGGTCTCCAGGTTTGCAGCGGGAATCAATACCCACAGAGTTATCCCTCCAGACCCCTTTCCTAACCTCTAGTCAGGCTACTTTTTTCTTTAGAGTTTTCTGCCTTTTCTTAGCCTGTGTCTACCTGTCTAGTATATATTCAGTCTTTAAGATATCCTTTCTGCCCACAGTGTTTCTCAATTTCCCAGACCCTCAGAACATTATTATTTTAATGCCATCTAAAAGGACACTGCTGTTGTCAGCTGACCCTTCCTTGCAGGGCAGAAACCACATCTTTTCCACCTAGAACATGGGAAGAATGAACCGCATTTTCTTTGAAATCAATTTTTCATTTACAACTTCCTTGGCATGCAAACCTGTGATTATGAAACACAAAGTAACCAGGAAACTCCTGAAAGTTACTGAGGGCAAAGGATTAACAGAAAGTAACTCAAATAAAAGGTAACAGACCTCTCTAACAGTGACTGGCATCGTGCTTTCTATTTCTTTTAAGGTTTACTGGAAGCTTCCTTATGTAGCACACTGTTGTTTGTTCACTAATTTCCTTATGAACACAAATCTTTCCCCAACTCTATCTCAAGATACCTTAAATATATTTGCCTGGATAAATGAACTCCACATTCATGTATTGATCATTGATAATAGACTCCAATAAATTTCAGTAATGATTAAAATACAAGCCAATGGATACAACAGCTGTTCAGCACTTGCTCTATGGAGTGAGGCTTTTATAAATTCAACCTTAAGTGCACTTTACACACAAATGTTCATGTAACTGAGCAATATTAACTATAAAGAATTCTTTCTTAGAATAACTGATCTTTTGTAATTTCAAAGAAAATGTGGGACTGGTTTTATACCATATTGGTATGCTCTGTTCCCTCCAGGTTATTGATTGTAGCAATGTTTCCTTTCTTCATATCTAACAACTCTTCTTATTGTTGCCCACAGCATGAATTAGAGTCTCAAAAGAGTCTCAGTCCTAAAGAAAAATCTAACGAATTCTTTCAAAGTTCCATTCTATTTTTCTGTCTGAACAGATATGGTTGAACTGATCTATGAAACTCCCTTGTAATTGTCATAAAAAACTTGACTACATCAAAACAAGAAATTTTGATAAACAGTTTCAAATAATTTGCCAAAAGCAAATATCTATACAATGTTCAGATAAACTAACCAAGCAACTTCTTGGTGTTGGCTTGAGAAGGCTGCCCCATGTCCAAACTCATGGATTTCCTGGCTCGGGGACTGGTCTGGCCTACAGTTGGGTAAGTGGCTGCAAGGTACCCTTCCGAGCCTTTGGGAGAAGACCATGGCTGGTTCTCTTTTAGTGTCCTAAGGGATTTAAACAATTGAGAAGAATTAATTACCACAATGACAAACATAACCACAGCTTGCTCAGTCCTAACAGCTGTGTTATTTCCTAATGAAGACAGCAATAATTTTAAAACCACTTTAAAGGGCTTTAGGGACAAACTTTTTCTTGTTTGGTTGTCTTTATTGTTTTTTCCTTTTTATGATTTGCATGTGTGTTTGCATGCATGTATGTGTATATCAGAGGGCACCATGTGTTCCTGTGGAGGACCAAGGGTGACTTTGGGAATCATCCTGGATTGCTTCTACCTCCCTTTTTACTTCACTTTTGGATTTCCCAGGCTCTATCCACCAGGGCCAGAGGGGTAGCTTGCAGAACCTGGGGATTTTTTTTTTATGTGGGGATTCTAGGGATTCGAACTAAGGACTTTTTGTTTGTGAAGCAGAGTCTTAACCCTTGAACCATCTCCAGACTAGAAAACTCTTAATGTATTCCCAGGAAGTATCAACATCATGCCATAGTATCTTGTATATAGCAGGTACTCACAAAATGTTAAACAGGAAGAACTACTCTGTATGATTTTGTTGATTTTTCCCCCTGCAATGCAGAGATCAAACCCAGCACCTCATACACGCTAAGCAAGTGCTGTGGCACTGAACTGTTCATCTAAAAGATTTTAAGACATTTATTTATGTATTTCATATACGTGTGCATGTATGTGAGCTATATACTTGTGTGGAAGTGAGAGGACAATCCATGGGAGTTGGTTCTCTCCTTCTACCATGAGGTCTCTGAGGATTGAACTCAGGTTGTTATTCTTAATGACAAATTCATTTATCCACTGAGCCGTCTCATGGGCCCCTTAACTTATTTACTTTTTGAGATAGCGTCTCATGTAAGGCTGGCCTCAGCTATGTATCTGAGGATGACCCTGAACTTCTTATCCTTTTGCTTCTATTTTCCAATGAAACAGAAGTGACAGATGAAGACCACCATACCCAGGTTCAAAATATACATGTAGTGGGATGCCTAAAACATGTCAATACGTTACATGTATTACCCTATATATTTAATATTTATCTGTGGTGAAAATACTTAAAACCTACCATATGAATAATTTAAGTGAATAATAAATACAGTGTTATTAACTGTAGTCATCATGTGATATAAAAGATCTTGAGCTTATTGCATTAAATTTCATAATCAGGGTAAATAAAATCTAAATAGGAAATCATACTATTGGTTTAAAAATCGAGGCAAACTCATTTTTATTCTTTCTACAACAAAAAGGAGAAAGCTTACAGAGGTGCAGTCATGAAAGTGAACAGACCACTGAATGCTAAGTGCGCCAGGGAATCTGGTGTGAGCTACGAAGTCTCCGAGAGGTCTGTGGAAGACTTCGTTACTGTCAGAAGCAGAATGTCAGCTTAATGACATTACCTTTCTGTTTGGCTCTGTATATAAACGAAGTGTTTTTTTTTTAAATTTGAACTATAGAATAATCCTCAAATGTCATTTTCACATTACACTAAAAGAAAATATGTATAATTTTATGATTCTATATACAAAACCATACTATAGTATAATTTTATGATTCTATATACAAAACCATACTATAGACAGATTTTTAAATAGTGTTAGTGGTATGAGTAAACATAGGCATGTATATATATTTTTAACAATCTGAATCACCTAGTTTTTTCAATATTGCATAATTTCAGGCTAGTTTTGCCCCAGGTCTTTTCCTATGACTGAAAACGTTCAAGATGATCTCTTTTCATTACTCAGGTGGTTTGTGCTTAAAGGAAATATATTAGTATTAATACAGGCTAGAATAGCTTGACTACAATGAAAATGTAAAACTATATGCAAAAGCAAGCCTGGCTTTACAAGCTCTTCCTAGACTATCTCTAGATTCCATCCATATATTGCTTCTAGCCTTTATTAGGGTGGAAAACTGAAACCTGACTCTAATTATATAACTATGGGACAGCTCATTCACTTACCTATAGCTAGGGTCACCATGAATGGGATAGGTATCCATTGGAACGTTTTCCATTGAAATATCAGTAAGAAGAAGAGACTTCCTATGTTTGAGGCTGCAGCGACTTCGAACCTCTTCAGATACTGTGAGTAGTGCTAAAAGAAAAGAAAAAGCAGATTAAAAAATGTAATAAATCACAAATGTAACCTAAACTAGGGTGGATGTCTCCTAACTTTCTGAAGAGGACATTATTTAGAAATGTGCATATAAAGAACCCTAGAAGTTGTGAAGTTGCAACATATAAATAATCAGGACTTATCTTCCAAGAATTTGTAGGACTGCATATGAACATGAAATATAAGAAAGACTTAATAAGAGCTATTTCATCAAATGCTTGAGTACACATTTGACCTCAATAATCAGAGTAGATAGGGCAGATATTAGGAATTACACTGAGGACAAATATTCTGGGATATAAAATGATTTGCTTGAAACAAAAACACTGTCAAAAATCAAAATCTGCTAAACAGAGAATCAGTATTTTCCAGCAAATGACTGCTAAAGTTGTATTATTTTTAAATGCCAAGTGTTGCTAAGCAGGTCTGGATGAATGGTGAGAGAAATGGAATGGTGCATTTCAGGCAAAATATCCTAAGACATGAATATTAAAGACGCAGAAACCCACTAGGATGAGATGGCAAGTAGATCAGCTTAAAATAGCCCATCCATTTGCAGAAGCAATAAAAAATGAGGCTGACGAAACGGAGACGGAGAACAATGAAGCGGGCCATTGACGTGTCCAGGGTGGCAGCTGAGGTGCCGAGACTGCAGGGCTGACAGGAGAGTCCCTGCAGCATCCTCAGCCCAAGACAACAAAGAGAGCACATTCCAGATTATAATGGAAGTTCTAGCATAAGGAAAAACATTTTAGCAAAACCTTTCAAATTTTAAATATCATCAAAGGACAGAGGTGTGAAAGCTTTACTTTGCCAAGTCACTAGCTAAACGACCCATAGTTTGGTATGTGTACCTTTTTTGGATTATAATAGATTTAATGAGATTAATTTTTGTCTGTTTTGTGTTATTACCTGCTAAGTACGCCACACTCTGTGTATTCACCTCAAATTTGTCACAATTTCTATGTTTGTTAACCAGAGTTAGTAGTGTGTGCAAAATTCTGACTGTTCTTGCAACAATGGCTGGTGAAGGATGCCTGTATCCTATAAAAAAATCAAAACGAACAAGTTAACCTAAGTCTGTGAATAAACGTTTGAGTTTTTATGCTGTGACAAGCAACACAAGAAAAGGAATTATAAGGGATCATTCTTGCCTTCCAAGAATAGCCATTTGTGAAGGCAAAATATACAGATGTGAATGCAGATTATATATAGGATTAAATACCCAAAATATGTAGAACAGAGTAACATTCCCTGAAACTGCAGGGAAAAGGCATGGTGTTACTGATCATCAGCTCACTAAAGATGTATAAAGCTTTTTTCTTTAAATCTATGTATTGTAGTTTTTTTTTAAGATTCTTTTGAAAACAGTTATATCACTTACAAATTCCAATAAAAGAAAACAAATCTAGTGATTTATGCACAAACCTAAAAGATAGGGTTAACTAGAAGATAAACTTGACCTTCAACAAACCTTTAATTATTAATGCTAATGAACTTAAAAAACAGATTAGCACACTGAACATATTTAATATTCTCTTAGAAATACAGAACATGCAAATTCTTTAGCAGTTATACTGTTGCCCTTGTCTTGGTATCCAGTACCAAGTATAATCCTTTGACCAACCATTTTTCACTTCAGAGATTAAAGCTGTCAGTATTTACTGTAGAAATTTCATAAGAAGTGAAATCAAATGTATTCACCAGGAAAAAACATAGGAACATCTATGACATGCCAAGCTAAATAATTATTTCAACTGATCACAACTGTAGACTTGAACTCTGATGTACCACTTCATGCTGACCATGGTCATGACTGCCCATGTTAGCAAACCATGGCTATGAAGCTGTGGAGTCAGCAGTGAGTAGTTAAGCCAAATGAGGAATGGATGAGCCAAGAGCTAGGTGCAAGTGACTGCTACAAAAGTCACACAAAAATCTGGAGAAGTGGGGACCAGAATGGGGAGGCTCTGAGCTATCTGGTAAGGAGACTGATTAGGAACACATTAGAAACAAGCTGGAGAATACCTGAACTTGAATGCTTCCTAAAATGGAATTTTTTTTCTTTTTCCACTGGCAGTGCTGCAGACTGAACCCAGGCTTTAGTTTCACTGAGCAAACACTCTGCAACTGAGCTATGTGCCCAGCCCTCCTGTGATTAAATCTATACAATAACATTTTTCAAATGTGAAATAATGTAGGTTTGCGGTGTATTATTTAATACCACAGCATTAAAGTGCTTAGTATTTAGGAAATTTACAAGAATCAATTCTTTTGCCACTTTAAGGAAATCTGATATTTGATATGGAAATCAGTTTTTATTAAAATATATACCAAGCAAAACAACTAAGGCAGATATGCTTCACATTTTAAAGTAAAATATATAGACTTCATTACTCTTATTTCAAATAATAATTCTTTGTAGCTCCTTTTGGCTTCTTGATGTTATTTCATGAGAACATCTTGATATAAAACTCTTTACCTTTCAAGAGGTGTCCAACTAGTGCAAAGTTGAAGTTAGAATTGAAATTGAGTCCAACAAAATGATCCATTTGCTTACAATGCCATTCCAGAGGATTCCGGATTGCCATAAATACTTCTTCTGGACTCTATGAAAAATAATCATAAGACAGACAGTTGATGGAGTTCACAAAGATGATTTCTTTTTTCATTTTTGTGGTACTTGGACCCAGAGCCATCTCAGGTACCTGCTACTGAGTGTATTATATCCCCAGCAAAACACTTTCTTTTTTCTCTTTTTTTTTTTGGTGTGTGTGTATGCGCGCACATCAGGGGGCGCTATGTGTCCCTGTGGAGGCCCAAGGGTGACTTTGGGAATCATCGTAGATTGCAAGATACTTTCTTTAAAAGATCACTTGTATCTTACTTGTGCTAAACAGCTATGACAAGACGAGTGATCGTTTCAGGTTGAGAGAAATCATTTTCAGAATATAAAAAGTCCCAGAAGACTATTTAAGTACAAATTAATTGGTGAGATAGTAAAAAAGATTAGTAAGATTAATCTGAGACTGAAGATATGATTTATAATATAAAGTTGACTTTTTATTTTAAATTTGTTTCGTTTTTGGAGAAAGCAGTCTTATCTATTCTATAGTGGTCTTAAGGCTCAAACTATCCTGCTTCAGCCTTCTCAGCAGCAGAACCTACAGATATGCACTTCCATCTCAGACATTATTCTGGTGACTTCTAACAGCTTTATTAATGCTGATTCCTAGTATCCATGGCTTTGGAGTTAAGATCAGTTCCACTTACTGTGCTGTTTCAGCAATTGTCAAGGCAGGTATTTCTAAGATACATTTAAACAATAGCTTATTTTTTATTTGAGACAGATGATATATAGAGAAGGACAAAGATGGGGGGGTGAATTGGGAGGGGTGGAGATCACAGGACAACTTTCAGAAATCATTTTTCTCTTTCTTTTATGTATGGCTGTGAGGTTTGAATGCAGTTACCTTTTCCTACTGAGCCAACATGCTGATCCCTAAGAGACATTTTTTGTTAAAAAAAAATTGCAAATACTCCTAACATACAAAAAGCCAAGCTAGCTATCATTTCAAACTATCAGTTTTAAGACAATTTCAGAACAGAGCAACAGATTTAGAAAAGAAGGATTCAGTGCCACATTAAATATATGAAGATGGACAGATTACTTAACTCTGTTCCTTTCTATTTTGTGAAACAGAGGTCCACCTGATATACTTCAATGTATCTTCAACCTTTAAAATTCTGTTCTTACACTTTTCATTCAGACCTCCAGTTGCTTTGGGTGTCTGCCATATCATGTGCACTGGACAAACACTGTTTACAACAAATATCTTCACATGTAAAACAATGTTCTCTCTTTCCACCATAGCTTGATTTCAAGAAAATTACACACGCACACAGAAATAGAGACAGACTCCAATGGACTACTAAATTATGTAGCTAAAACTGCTTTTCAGATCATTTCTTCATTTGTGAAGTAGGATGAAGAATACGAACCTTTAGTGAATATACAGTGCTAATAACCACAGGGCCTAGAATGGGACCCACTACTGTTCAGTATTAATCATTCTCATTCTACTTACATTAGGCTACTATTGTTCTTTGTTATTTTTATACAGGAGAATGTATTAGGGTTTAAACAATTTTTAATGAGCTGTTAAGGAACTACATCCACAATAAAGTTTGTATAAATACTCATATTTAAGTCACAGACCTCTTTCAGTCTTTGAAGAACTGGTATTAGAAGAGGAGGAGAACTAAAGGTGAGTAATCAAGCGACTCTGAAGAAAGGCTTGCTTACCTTATCATTGAATATCCGGAGACTATCTAAAGTGTGCAGGTTTTGTTCCAGAAGGGCAGTGCCTGCTGAATACAAGTTGACTTCATCCAGCTGCAGCACAGCTACGGCGACCCAGAAGAGGGCTTTGTGCAGTGGGGAGTCCTGGCAAAGAAGACAAGCTCCATATTAGTGAGTCAACCAAGAAAGAAAGCAAAATGTGCTACTTTCTAGACCTGTACTTTTCTCTCCTCTGGAGAAGGTGAAATGTGCAACTAAGTGTTTGACCCTTTCCATGTAAGTGATTAGAGACTGCTAGCTGGGTTGAGACTGAGTACCTTCTTTGATGTCCCTCTCCCGGATGCCCAGTCACCAACATTTGCTGATTCTTCTACAGCAACCTCTTTTGCACCTGCCATCTTTCTTATAACTGTAGACACTGTCCAACATCAACCTTTCTTATCTAAGCGCGAAACTTTCCTGCCTGCAATTCCTCCCTTTTCTGGTCCATGGGGACTCTGAATCACCAAAGTCCTGCTTTTCTCATAGTTTGTTAGGAAATGTGCATTTCCTAACTTCTTTCTGAAGAATGTTGAATGCTAGAATCTTCCCCTCTGGGGAAGTCTCTGTCCGTTACCACTAGAAACAGTTTGCTCGCCACGGCATCAAGGCACCTTCATTCTTATAACATCCTGTGGCTGTACCTTGTTGCCCAAGGTTTGCTCTCTTTCTGTTGGATTCCAGCTGTTTCTAACTGTGGTTATTTCAGTTTCTTGTCATACTTAGCCATACTGTACTCTCTTGTTGTGGAAATGTGTACATGTGTAAAAATACCCATTGCTGATAGTTCTTATTTAATACTGTGATATGTGGGACAACATATGGACATCAGAGGTAAACAGTTTACGATTAGAATGATGGCTTTGTCTCCTGAGTTTGATTTTTACTTCTAAGATGTGCATCAGACAACCATTTTTGTATAATTAACTTTTAAGATGTAACATTTAAGATTTATATTGCAGGAGGATCAGGAGTTCAAGGTCATCTTCAGATACAGGGCAAGGTTGAGGCCTGCCTGGGCTGACTGCCATTTTGTCTCAACTCCACTCCCTCACGCCCAATATTAAGATGTTTATAGGATGTCTGACGGTACCAAGAACATAATAGTATTCATTTCTCTGTAATCTCCAAACTGACATACCTTGCTACTCCATTTACAGACTTCTATAACTTAAGAGTTGGAAGGTAAAACCATGCTGTTATCTAGTCTAGGCTGTTCCTGCATCACCATGTAGACCTGATGTCCAGATGATAATGACCTGCTTGAAACTGCAAAGCTGAAAGAACTCCCAACTATTATAAGACTCTGGCTCCATCATAACACCCAAACTTCACTTTATATTTGCCTTCTCTGCCCTCCCCTACCCCTTCGTTTACCCCTTCCCTCTCCTCATGGAGATGGGAGCAAATGTGCTCCCTTGAATTATACTCCTAACTCAGCATCCAACCTATGTGATGATTAGATATACTTCTCTTGGCTTTGCATTTCTCCATAGTGATGATCACTAACATGCTAAGCAGTATATTGCTGTATTTATTTGTCCATTTCTCAACCTCCATCATGATCCAGAGTAAGCCTAAGAGGAAAAGCCACTCTATTGGTTTATTTAGCATTCTGTATGTCCCTAAGTATCTAAGAAACCACCAGGCACATTGAGGATGCTCAATTAATAATTATTAGATGAAAAAAAAAGACTTTATACCCAGATTTTTAGTACTAAGAAGAAATTCTAAGCTTTCAAGAACATACACTTCAGATTTGACCTTTCTTTAATGTAACTACTTTAAGCAACTAAACTTTCTTTAAAACAATTAAACTTTATGACAAGAGGTCCCATTTCAACTATAGCTTTTTCTTTATAATCTCTACTCAAATCAATTATTTTCTGAACTCTATACCAGAAAAAAGAATGTAATATCAATGCTCAAAATAAATAAACTCATGTTCTGTATAAAAATTACCTTATTAAGTAGTGGTTGTAACTTTGTTAGTGCTATGACAGTGGCCTCTATCAGAACTTGACTGTTGTATGTATCAGGTCCTTTTAAGCAACTTTCCAGAGCCTTTAGAGAAACAGATTCATTATTTTACTTTCTAGTGAATTAAATATCAACTCCTAAACTGAATCTTAGAATTAGTTAAGAATCACTTGCCTGTTTGACAAATAATAGAACCATTTCTAATATAATGGTGATCATTGTATATTTTAAAATATTTCTACATTGCATTCTAATAAGTTGGGTGTTATTTTATTAAGCACAAATTACAGTTTTATATATGGCTATAATGTTTGGAAAATTATAAAACATATTAAGGGTACTTGCTTATCAAAAACAAAAAAATACAAAGCTTTTTTAAAAGAAATTAACGTCTTTAAAAAGATGGAGATATGATTTATAACTTGGGAACTACAAATATTTAGGAGAAGGGAGGAAAATTACCTTGCTAAGAATGCGGATAATCTGCTTTATTTGCCCATGGGACACACGTTTACTGATACAGCCAAAGACTACAAGAGCTCTTGGTTGCAGGGATGGGTTGTACTGAAATGCAAACCTGCAATTAAAAGAGCAAAGCGCTTATGAAAACCTTTGTCTACATATACACAATAACAAACACAATAATTATGCATCATTGCTTCTTCCACACTATATATACTTTTAAGACTTATTTTAAGTTTGGAACACACCTTTGAGCTAACTCTGTCCACTGATCCAGCCATTTGCATGTTGGAATATCTCTCATACAGGCCTAAAACACAGGATACTGTGAATACATATGTGTATGTAAATGTTTTCAGAAACATTAAATGTTCAGTATTAATATCATTTAATGACATTTGGTATCAATAATACACTCCAAAACTTTTTAAAAGTGGTATTGGTATAAAATAGCAAAATAAACCAGTATTTCTTCTACACATTGAATATATCCAAAATGATTTTCCTTTCTTGTCATCTCTCCTTTATACCTCCATGATCTCCAACAAAGCTTCTGTGACTGTCTCCAAGGATGTCAGGGCAAAGGTCTCCCTTTCATAGGAGCCGGGGGAGAACGACCTGTCCCGGTAACTGGAACGGAAGGCAATGACAGCTGCTGACTTCACTTTGCTAATGCCAAATAACAGGTAGAATTTGGGTAATGAGAACTCTGTCAGACTTAGCCTCAAAACTTGCTTTGTCTCTTCTGTAAAGGAAAAAGAAGTAATGAGCAAAAACATTGACATTACTCTTTGAATTTTAAAGTGCCATGTTTTGTTTGAATTTAGAAAATTTGAGTATCATGTAAAATGCTCAACAATGCTCCTTAAATCAATAGCTACATGCATTGTATTAATGGTTATGTAACCTAAAATTAGTACTACTCATGCAACATTACCAAATTAGTGCTTTTAGTTTATGGGATAATTACAAGAATTATAAAAGTCTGTATAGCAAACACAAACAGAAAAATTTTAATTATACCTTGATATGGCATGAAAGAATTTTTTAAAATAAACTGTTCAATCATTATGCAGGCCTAAACTGGCACCGTGGTGATAAAATACCATCCCAACAAGAAGCTTACAGGGGTCAGGGAATGTAAAGAGGAGAAAGGAACTAATGATAAAAAATTACTGTCCTGAAACTTACCACTAAAATGAAGCTGGGAACAAGTACACAGAGAGTGAATGATATTAATAACTAATCCATGTGTGGATGCTCGAAGGGACAATGGACCTGTGGCTACTAAGAAAGTAACGACATGAAAGAGATAGGGGAGGTGAGCTGCCACGTCAAGAGAGTTGTTGAAGGATAGCATCAGCATGTAGCGGGCCAGGATAGCAATATCATCCCACATAAGATGTTGCTCTAAAGTTGGAGTTGGAGATAAGCATGTCTTGTCAATTATTTTACACATCCTTCCAATGACCTGTGAAGAATTTTCAAAAACACAGAGGCGTTTCATCATAAAAAGTTTAAGTTAACTTTAAATACTAGTTATAAAACAAATAAATCTCAAGATAATAAAGCAGATGACCTATGCCAAAGTCTAGAAAGCAAAGGACAAGTTCTGGGCTGAAGAGATGGCCCAGGGGTTAAACCTCTGCCTCTCAAGCAGAAGATCCTGAGTTCAGATCCCAGGTCCCATGTAAAAACACTGGGCAATGGCAGGGGCTGCACTTTTGGCCCTGGAAAGTGGAGCCTGGGAAACCCCAGAGCAAACCAGTATGGAGGTAGAGAAACCCAGGATGATTTGCAAAGTCATCTTTGGGCCTCATAGGCACATACTGTGCCCTCTCATACACATACATACAAATAATAAATAAAAAGTTTTTGGTTTTTTTTTTTTTAAGGAAAGGTACTTACCTTACTTGACACGAGCTTTACATTTCCAGAAGCCAATGCCACAGCAGTATCTGCCATCACTTCGGCTTTAATGGATCCCAAACCACCTGTTGCACTGGTTTTGATGAAACTGTCTAGCACAACATCAAGTAAATCTGTAATCTGGTGGAAGAGGGAAAATCACTTACTATCTTTGGCCACCCTATCCTTTTAATCTTTAGCAGAAAAAATACTCAAAGAGCAGCTCAGTCAATATGAAAATCCTGTTCTACCCTAGACTTCAAAGGACTCAGAGACTTGTAAAATATCCAGGAGAGGATGAATGTATTTACTTGACTCCTCCAGAGTAAGATTAACATTCCAACTTTAGAAATCTATACATGCTTATCATTATTCACTTGAAAGTATCTTTATATTCTTCTAAGACAGTAATGTATAGCCAATCTAAGTATTTTAAAACAAGAAATATCATTAGAAGTCTATGAAACTGGCTCCAAAGTAATTTAAAATCAATCATTTAGAAGATTCACAGCATTGTCTGAGTAATGATACAGCTTTCTTAGTTACTTGGACAGCATACCATGCATAATTCTTTTAAGAATAAAAAGTTACATTGTATCCTGTGATGTAACTATACACAAAGGCAGACATACCAAATAATATTGTTAAGAAACATTTACTGGCACCTGCATGGAGTGCAGGGACTGGAATACATTTCCAGGCACTATTAACTAGAAGTGACAATCTATTTCTATTGATTAACTCTATGTAATTATGCCATGGAAAAGAGCTCTGAGATATTCACTAGGTATTTACAATTTCAGAGCAGATAAGAGTTGGCAGAGTGGTTGGGCATCTGTATGCTTCTGAAGGAGAGACCTCATACTCTGTGGCTGTAATCCTAGTGACTAGCACAGTGGTTTACATAAAGTGGGCACCAAATGAGTATCAGCATAAAGGAGACACTACAGGCTGGTGAGATGACTCAGCAGGTAAAGGCACTTGCCAACAAGACCAACAACCTCAGCTTGATTCTACATGAATGATGGAAGGAGAGACCTGACTTCTGTAAGTTGTCCTTTGACCTTCACATTGAGCCATGGCATGGAGAAAACCACCTCCCTCCCAATGCACAGACACTTACAGATAATAAATGTAAAACAATTTAGATACTAAATAATTGAGCAAACTTAGTACCTGCCCAAGGCTCCCCCATATTTTTGCTTGAATAGATGGGTACATCTGCTTCTCATTTATGGTCATTGTTATCAGCTTATCAAGAATAGCAGTGACTCTTTGTCGTTTGGCATCATCATTATGTTTACAAAATCGGACTAGATTTGACAGCCACGGGGTCATGTATTCCAAACAAAGGTGCTTCAGTTCAATACCTGAGGAAGGGGATGCTCTATTAGCACAGATGATCAATGAGAATCATATCAATAATTATTTTACTATAAAGGAACTGACAGAAGGTAGAACATGAAGACTGTTACCTAATATCAGACCTGGAAAAAAGATCTGACAAATACATTTTTGATGATAAGAGTTAAAGAGGCTAAACCTTGAAAAAGGTAATTATTATACAGTATTGTAAGTCAATTCTTAAAAAGTTTTGTACTATCTTTCTCTTTTAATAGCCAAATATTGTTTTATTCTCATTTTAAAAGGAATAGATGAGGTAAGGTATAGTGTATTGCACATACATAATCTCCTCCCCCAAACCTAGTACTATGCTATGGATGCAATATACCATGAATTTTTATCCAGTGAACATTATTAACATTTATCAAAAACATCTTAAAATTTATTTTAAGAAAACATCAGACTTACTAAGATACAAAAACACAAAATTCTCCAAAATTCTTGTTTACACTTTACCAGACTCAAGGATTTTATAAATTACAACAAAAATATGAAACATAAATTGAGGATTGTACTCATTTTAAGTGATACCTCAGTGACAGTAAGTATATCTAATTATTGTGTGACTATTACTATCACCCATCACTAAATCAATCTAAAGGGTTTCCTACTATACCATCATTTGGAGATCCAATAACTTAATCAGTTCTTTATATGATTTGACTTTTAAGCTGTGTTATTTTTCCTATCAAGTAATGTTACATTTAAAAGTAGGCAAAAGCCAATCACTGACATCAGAAGTCTTCACAGTGCTTAGTGTTGGTGAGAGACAGCACTGAGTGAGAGAAGCCCTGCATTCTACCATTGTTCCGGATCTTGGTTGGGAAGATGTTTTCATGCTGCACTCCCTGTTGAAGCCTATCAAGCTATTCTCTTAGCTTTGCAAAGTCTACATAAAAACAATGTTATCAATATTTAACATTAGTTCTTTAAGGAAATTAAGAATTACGAAGTCAAAGGTGTATTTTGTAAGGGTCTTCACTTTTGAACTGCTTTCATGACACTCCATGGTGGTGGTCTCATGTTTAGGATTGGGTGCTTTCAAACTATTTTCTAGAAAAACTGTCCCTGTTCCCAATTCTGCACTCTTAGCACTAATGTTTTAAACAAATCTTCTCCATCTGCTATCCAACATGCTGCTTCATTCTGCTGTGCATTTGCACCTCTCTGCTCTATCTTAGAAGGCAAGAGCTCGTCAACTTTATTAAAAATTGGAAAGTATTCTTTTTCAGCACACTTTAATATGAGTATTTTTCTCATTAATTTACAAGAACTCTTCATGATTAAAGATGTTAATTTTTTCCACACTTATTCTATGACTAGGTATAGATGAGCATTCACTTTTGTGTGATTCTGTTTGAGAAGTACTCTGAATTCTTATGAGGTCAAATCTGTCACTGCTGAATAACTCTTGTCACTTTTTTTATTCTACCCATTCTAGTCACACAGAAGGCAATTCAACACCCTCCTCTTTGGCTAATGGTTTTAGCTTTATGTTCAACTCTTAAATATAGCTATAACTCATTTTGGTGTAGATGACTGAACTTCATTCATTTCCCAAACTCATTTCTTAAATAATTTAATCTTTTCCCCTTCAAAAACTAATCTGATTGGTGATTCATGAAACAGAAAATTCATGTTTTGATTACTGTGTCATTATAATACATAGAGACGCTAAGATATCTGTAATGTCAAGTCTCTATTTCTTGTCTTTTTGACATTTTCTTGCTATTTGTGTATTTTTAATAGAACTTAAAATGTTAAATTCTATTTCCATCCTTAATTTTTAAATTCCACAGCTATTTTATATTGAATTTGAAATAACCTATGAAGAGTTATTTATTCAGGAACACAATATGCATGTCTACTTACTCAAATCTTTATATATATAGATTTTTATTTTTACTTACTCAAATCTTATTAATGAACTGGCTTTCCTGTCTTACCAATCTGACAATTTCTAATGATTATACTATTGCCATCTTTCATTTGTTGAAAACAAAAGAAAATATATTTGACGTAGTCTTGATGAATTGTCAAGAGTTTTTTTTTAAATTTTATTCATTTGAGGGGGTTGTAGTTGTGTGTGGAGGCCAGAGGACAACTCTGGAAAGGCAGTTCTTTCCTTTTTTCTTTCACCATGCAGACTTCTGGGGATTGAACTAAAACCACCAGGTTTGTAAGTAAGCACCTTACCCACTGAACTATTTCGCCAGCCCCTTATAAAGTTTTCAACTATTTAATACAGAAAAATCAAGAAATGTGACAACAAACAGCTGTGTATGTCACAAGAAGAAAGAAAAGAAAATGTTAGCATGAAGCCAGGGAAATTCAACATTTATGCTACTATAGGGTATAGAAAGGGATGGATAGAAAGCATGGGTAGCAAATTAACAAGGTTTATTAAAGTCAACTGAAGACTGACTCTGGACTTTGTTAGCATGTGCTCTACACGGTCCATGAAGCACACGTGTTCAATAAAAATTCAAAGTCGACCATGGAAAAGAGAAATAACTATTTCTCTAAAATGAAGGGAACATGAATTTGTTTGCTAAGAAACGAAACACTGGTGCTCACTTAACTACAATAGTGAGGAAGACACTTCCTAGAGTTCAGAGACATACAAGGCACACTACCTTGTACTCACTGCTGAAACTCTGATGGATTTCTCAGTTGTTATCAGGATATTCTTCTGTGTTGAAATTAAAAAGTGAAAAGGGATTTTTTTAAAGTAAAAAATTGGGGAGAGGGAGCAAGTGGGTCCAGGGAGGGGACGGGGTACCTATTAAGTTTGTATGAGTGGAAATAAAAGGTAAAAAATTGGAAGTGAATGTCTTTATTAATAAATTCTGAAAGAAAAGGCTTCTCTTAATTTTCTTAGAATTGTTACTATTAAAGAAAAATTATCATTACTTACTAGATTTGCTAAATCCAGAAATACACTCTTCCAAAAATTCTAATGTGAGGTGTGGCTCATTGGCTGCAAGTGTCTTACTAATAGAGACAATAAAAAGGGTGTTGTTGGCTGGGATGCATAAACCAGATGTCTCTAGTAACTGGCCTTCGATTTTTAAATTAAAGGTACAGGTTAAGGCACACAGAAGATTATAAGCAGCTGACCTAGGAGAAAACACAAAGTTATTTCTAAATTTTTTTTCACAGCATACAATTTAGGATTCTATGACAAAGCATATCAATTATTGGTAGTTGGTTGTACATTTACCAATAAGACAATAAGACATGGTAAGTCCAAAATACCTCTTGAAAGACTTTTTTCAAATTCTGTTAACTGACATTAACACCAGAAACACCTAAGGAGGGTGTGAGCCTCTTCAGACGACATTTCACAAATGGAAAAGATTTATGATGGTCAACAGAAAAATGTCAGAATAAGGCACAGTATATTTTTAGTGAAGTCAAAAATCCTTTATGGTAGATGCAGTTAAATAGGGGGATGAAGTGAGATGAGTAGAGTAATGGGATATTTAAAGTCAGCATCCCTTAAAATTCTTTCCCTGTGTCCTACAAGTTAAACTAGAGGTTAAAACAAAAATCAAATATGATTAACATCTTTCCTTCTGTGACCTCATTCCATCAGATATAAACATTGAAACAAATTAATCCTGTAATATCTAGGTTTTATTAGAACCAAAATTAAGTTTAGATGTCTGAAATATATTTAAGCAAGTCATAAAGCAACTTGAAAAAATTCGCACTTGAGCTGGGGTAGGTCTAGACTTAGTAAAGTCCTGGTTTCAATCTCTATTACCACTAAAACAATGGCAAAACCCCACAACCCAGCTCCCCCAAACAACGAAACCTGACAATCCCTAAAACAACCAAAAAACCTAACCAATACCCCCAAACACCAATCAAACCCTATAACGTCACACTCCCTAAAGCAACAAACTTCAGGATCAATTTTGAAATGCTGCAAAAGAAAGAGTTGCAGATAACTAGGTAAATGTCAGGTGTTCCTTACCTCTGTATTTTTGTCACGTTGATATGTTTAAGCAACAAACATGGGAAAAGGGGAAGGCAGGGAAAATTAAATCTACTTAAAAGGCCTTTCTCTGGAATAACATAAAGTAGAGGTTGTCAGTTTGTAGTACATTTTCTTCAGCTAATTAATAGTCATTAGCATCTTTCAACAAAGAAGGCAGAGGGCATCTGTATTCTGGTACAGATTTGTAATTATGGGAGAAGCTAAGACTGGAGGATTGCAAGGTCTAGGCTAGCCTGGGCTACACAGCAAGACTCTAAAAACAGAAAATCCAAGTAATGACAAACAAGCCAATTTGGAATTGGGAATTAAAGGTATACTTACAGCTCCATTTTCCTAAAATAAGAATGCTAATGTCACTGTAAGTGTATGTTTATTATTTTCTAATAATTTGTGGAAATTCCTGCTCTGATGTTAGCTTTATAAAATTTAAGAGTTGACAGAATTGGATATGTGTTACAAACCCCTCTGAGATAACATAAGCTAAGCAATTTAAGGGGCATTTCTGGGAGTTCATGGGCCCCATAAAGCCCATCCAAGTAAGGAAATCTTATTTTTCTTCTTAAACAATGAAAAATTTAAAGCTCTAAAAAGCTCACTATATAACATTTGGGTTATACTATACTCTAAGGAACAGATTCTGAATCTAAGAATTTAAATGAGTTGAGAATCCCTATCCAAAACATTTTAGATAGGATGTTTCAGAGTTTGGAGTTTTTTTATTTTGAAATATTTACATAGACTTTAACATCTCGGTATATACCATGACTCCTGGACAAAAAAAATTCTGATTTTTGTATTTCAGATCAGGGATGCTCAACTTCTATTCATAAAAATCTTGACATTCCAAAAGTACTTGAGAGGGAGAATTATCCTAACATGAACAAGTGAGAGAAAAAAAAGGGAGACAGGTACAAGGAGAACTTGGCAAGGAGGGCCAAAGAGAGGAGAAAAATACTATGGCACAAACCATTTGCTAGGTATTATACTATCCTACACACATTCTGTTTACTAAAACCTTGTGTAATAGGTACATCCATCAGGGAAGGCAGTGCTACCCCTTATTTTTATAAACACTAGATTTCGGTACTGTGTTATAGTTATACAAATTTAGAAAATGACTGATTTAGATTCAAAGAAAATTTACTAACTCTATGGGCTGTGTGTTTTCCACATTCAAAATCACTTAAACTAAACAGAACCAATTACATTCTGTTCAAATGACATTAACATCTGTCTTAAGATTTCTTTCTGTTCAAATGACATTAACATCTGTCTTAAGATTTCTTTCAAGGTTTCTGGGATTGCCCCCTTACCCAGAATAGGTTTCACTGGAATTTGCTTCATTGTTTCTGCAGAGGAATACATACATTACCCCTAAAGATAAAAATGCCATTTTGGTTAAATAAAAGACATTTGATTTCGCTCGTCTGCCCTCTGACTCAGCTGTGGCACATGTACCCCCAATATCAATAATAAAAACAAAAAAAATTTAAAAGGTGAAAAAAAAAGATTTCTTTCAAGAGCTGGGGATGTAACCCAGTGACACAGTGCACATGTACACACCCTTGTTTGATTCCCTGGAGATGCAAAAGAAAAATAAGAGCGATTTAAGATTTCTTTGAAGAATCTTACCAGAGTGAAATAGCAATGCTTTCCTTTAGTTAACAAACATCAGGCAAGAGAACCATCTGATCGAGTAAACTCAATATTGAGATTCTTTTAACATAGAGAAATTTAGAGAGCTTAGAGGAGATGATGTTAGACTTTTTTTCTAAAAAAAGGATATTATCTTAAAAAAAAAAAAAAAGAAAAAACATCCTATGTTGTGTTTGAAATGAAGGTTTCCTGGAGGAAGAACATATTGATTTAGAGTGAATCACTCTGCTCAGAATTCCATAGTTCATGTAAATAGTCAACAACTTGATGAAGTCACACTAGTTAACCAAAGCAGCATACCTTCTAATCTATAATATTAAGAAACGGTGGCTTCCAAAGCCACCCTGAATAAAATTGAAAAACAACAATAAAACATACCGTAAGCTAGGGTCTGAACTGCCTAAATTAAGTAATGCGATATTGAGTAGTGTTCCAGGGACATCTTTTGGTCGAATCTTGGTGTGCTGGGGGATGGAGTCCGGCTGTGAGAGTTCCCAGCGAGTCCGGATGTGAATAATAGACTGGACGATGGCGTCACATTCCTGGTGCATAAAGGTGAGTGGTGTGCCCTGGTTTGCAATGGTCAAGGTGAACTGATTCTCATCCACTAGGCATATCTCTTCAATTTCCGAGGCATAATAGATATCATTCAGAAAGACTGACTGTCCCAAGACTTTGGTTCTCTCTGCTGAAGTCACTTGAACAGCAGTAGAGCCAACCTGGAAAGTGTCAGTAAAGGGGGGAAAAGAATTCAATTTCACTGTGTAGAATCCTTAGAGGTTTCCAAAACCTGCGGAGCCATCCACATACCATATTTGTCATTTGAGGAGGAGTTACAACTATCATACATTAAAGGACTTTAATAATTATATAGCAAAATGCTCTCAAAACAAACTGAATACATCAGAACAAAAGCTGTTACTTTAAGAGAAGGCGAAGAATACTACAGACAAGGGTTGAAGGGCCGTGGTCTTCATTCTATATAAACCAAGAGCTAATCAAATCTCTAGGTCATCACACACTTGCACTGCTAGACAGACGGGCAGTGAAGTGAACTGCTGTCTTGACAGCACTCTTCTGCCTCTAGCCCAACCCAAAGCATCTTCAAGTGTATACACCAGACAGTAAACATAGAAATCTTGGTAATGTAGAAAGTATATCTGGACTTAACTGATATAGGAGGAGCAACTGTGAGGACACTTAATGACAGAAAATAATTTGTTTAGTCAAGAAAGGCAATTGAGGGGCTAGAGAGATGGCTCAGGGGTTGTGACTCTGTCTCACAAGCAGAAGGTTCTGAGTTCGGATCCCAGGTCCCACGTTAAAAAAAAAAAAAAAAAAAAAGAAAGGCAACTGATTATTGAAAAAACACTGAAATCTTACCTTAATAGAAACTTTGGTGTCTTTGTGAGCAAGCTTGAGAGCATTATGGAATACCTTCAGGTCTTCCTCCAAAGCCAAAGTGGCAGCAGGCAATTTCTGCTGTTCATGTTCTATGTGCTCAGCCAGTTTCCCAGGACAATCTATAAAAATGAGCCTTTTGCTGCCCTTCAGGCCAGTCAGCAGTCGCTCATGATATTTGGTATATTCCCTGACCCAGGAGTTACAGTTATAGATGTAGACTGCAGAGACATTGTCATAAGCAAAGCCAGGAAAAACAACGAACCACTTGGAAAGAAAGTCCGTTTTAAAGCGATTACTAGGCCCAGTGTGGGTAAGGTCCACTACGATTTCATATGGCTTTGCATAATATGGCTTTAAAGTGAGCAAGACATGGTATATCAGCAAATCACCATTGATTTGGCCAGTTTTGAACCTAAGAAAAACAAAAACAAAAAACTGTTAATTAATGAGAATTCCAAATCAATGTACAAAATTTAAACTCATTTTCCTTATTTTCTAATTAATTTTCTGGAAAGGGCAATAACATAAAACAATTATCAAGGTTTAGATTGATGTTTCATATCAACTGTTCTCCAGAGGGTAGATGGATCTGTATTGCAAGGATTTTTTTTTTTATTGTAAGGATTTTTGTTATCACTCAAGAACAGTAGGAACTGACTGATGGATGGCCTTTGAGTGTGCATGGCTTCTCCAGTAAAACGGCTTCAGCCAATCTATCCCACTTTGAGACTAGCTTAGCAATGAACAAAAGATTTAAATTAGGACAATCAAACCATAGACGTGATTCAAGAACTGAATTAGATTTGAGACAACCCCTACTTCTCCCTGCTACCAATAAAGAAGAAAATACGAACCCCTAGGAATTGTTGACTCATATCTTTCACATCTTGGGATATAAAGGAAAAGTTTGCCTCAAAAACAGATGAAAAGGAGCTGAGAAATGAAAAGATAAATTGGGACCATGACTATATCATTCAGTTCATAAAAGTCCCTGTTAGGGTCAGATTTATCCCTGGACTATTCAGTTGTGTAAGCCAATGAGTAACATTTTTTTTTTGATTAAGCAACATTAGTTCATACAATGCTTAAAAACAAAGGAACACTAATCAAAATGATTAGGCACGCAGAGAAAGTCCTAAAATATACTGTATTCTAGTCTTTGAAATCCAATCTGTATCAACTTATGCCTAACGTCTCCTATACATAATGCCTCTGGTGACAGTACTTAGTGATCTAACATAAATATTTCCTATCAGAGTTTTTAATATTGTTGGGAGGAAATACATAAAAATGGTAAGTGACCTTAAAACAAAAAAGGAGAAAAAACAGAAACCTTAAAAAGATATAAGAGGGGTTGGGGATTTAGCTCAGTGGTAGAGCGCTTGCCTAGCAAGCGCGAGGCCCTGGGTTCGGTCCCCAGCACCGGAAAAAAAAAAAAAAAGATATAAGAATAAAAGATAATAAAGAGCATACACAGAAAAGTTGAGCATTCCCAACCCAAAAATCAAAATCTGAAACTTTTTGAATGCCAACAGGAGGTCATAAATGGAAATTCATACCTGAACTAATATGATGGGTTACAGTCAAATCAAAAGCAGTATTACCTTCAGGCTGTGTATATAAGTTATATATGAACAAATTAACTTTGTGTTTCGTTTCATTCTCATCTACCCCAAATTTCATTGTACAGTATATTTCAACATCTGAAAAAAAAATCTGAAATTCCAAACACTACTGGACTCAAGCATTTTGGACAAGAGATATTCAGCCTGCATAATGGAGTATAGATAATTATAAAAGGAACTGCAAGGAAAAATATTGTTATGAAGGTAGAGAGAGAGAAAGAGAGAGATCAACACACTGGGTAGCAAGCGAAAGCACCATAGCATACATACAGATGATTCAATGCTGTGTCTGACAAAAGTAATCTTGAACTAAAGAATAAGATTTAGGTAAACTTCATTGGAGACAGGTAAACTGGAAACAAAATATGTGCTGCAGTAGTTGGTAGCTGGAACAGAGGATGCACAAAGCGAAGTCACAACTGGGAAAAGTAAATTGATAGTTAAATTATAACAGAATCTGAAAAACTCAACTAAGTGCCCAGTCTTTTCCTAGGCACTGGACGTATTCTGTGGACTACTTGCATCAGAACTGACAGTGCTGTTTGATAAAATGAAATGTGTTAGTTTCAGTTAAGAACTATTAAACATAAATATATGCAGGGCTTGACATTTTTATATTTCTAAAATAACCTTCTCTGATCTTTAGCAAACATTTCTGAATCTATGTTGAGAATATCAGGAAGTTGTTTAACTTCTTTTTATTAAATAAAGAGATGGGCATGATACTCAAATAGCAGATAATGACTGCCTCATATATATGAAGCTCTGGGTTAAATGCCCAAACTGAATATAGTGGCACAAGTCTGTAATCACAGCACAAGGTGGGTAGAGGCAGGAGGACAGGAATTCAGAACCATCTTTGGCTAGATAGTGAGTTTGAAGCCAGACTGGGTTATATGTCTCAAACAACAAAATTGAAGGCCAGTGTTGCAGTCCGCCTGCATGGTTGCTGATAAATGACCATCACACAGCTTAAGGGAACAAGGAGTTTACTTTCTTTCTTTTTTTTTTTTTAATTTTTTTATTTATTAAATTTGTGTGTGTGTGTGTGTGTGTGTGTGTGTGTGTGTGTGTGTAGAACCACGGGCGAATTCAGGAACCACCATGAACCGCCTCTACCTCCTTGTTTACTCTGCCCCGGGATTCACAGGCTCCGCCCTACCAGGACCAGAAATGCAGGCCGCCCCCGCTTCCGCCCGGCGTCTATACGTGGGGTCTAGAATCCGAACTCAGGACCTTCTGCCTGCAAGGCAGAGGCTTAACCCCTGAGCCATCTCTCCAGCCCCGAGTTTACTTTCTTATGACAGTCTGGTTACAGTTCTCAGTCCAGCTTGAAGGGAGAGCACGCACCAACACCAGGGCCGAGGGAACTGGCCACACCATCACTGTATTTAACGACTGAGAAATGGACAATCTTTACTTGCCAGACCAGCACGTCTGGCCAAGTATGCAGAAGGATGCCAACTCTCTCAACCAGCTCTCTGTGAATTTATCCAGGGCCTAATCCCACCCACCATGGGCTGGGTCTGTCCCATCAGCTAGACAATCTCCTTCACATTTGCTCTGGGCTTAACTCAACCATCAACTCTCTACAACTGTGCTCAGAGCTCAAACCCTCAACAGTCAAGTTGACACCTGTGCTAGTCTGAACAACTTAGTAAAAATGCTTGTTGCAGTTACTCTGCGTGTTGCCAGTAACTCAGGACAAAAAAGCTTAAAGGGGGCACAGGGGTCTATGATTGTCCAGTTACATTTCTTAGGGCCGAAGGGACTGGCCATACCATATTCCATAGGACTGCTGAGAGAGACACAAACCTCACTTGCCAAACAGCATGTCTATCAAACTATGTCTGCCAACTCCCTGAATCAGCTCCCTCCATTTTATACACCTCCCCAGGGAACAGTTCCATCAACTATGGACTGAGATTTTCTCATCAATTAGACAATCTCCAGCGGGCTTGCTCAAGGCTTAACTCAACTACTAATCTGTCAAATGTGCACAGAACTGGAGCCTTCATTTGTCAAGCTGACGCCTGTATTTGACTAACTGGCATGCAGAGACACTGTGTTCAGTCCCCAGCACCACCCAAAATAAACAATATAAATAAAACATTTAAAAAGAAATGACAGCTGTGACCAAGAAAGTTGTAAACAAGAGGACCTCTTTTTTTTTTTTTTAAAGATTTATTGTGTGTGTGTGTATGTGTGTGTGTGTACGTGTGTGTGTGTGCCTATGGAGGCCCAGGGGTGACTTCAGGAATCACTCTGGATTGTTCTACCTGCTCTTTGTTTTGCTTTGGAGTGTCTCAGGCTCTGCCTTCCAGGATCAGAAATATAGGTTGCCTCCATTTCCTTCTAGTTTTATTATGTAGGATCCAATCCAGGACCTTCTGCTTGCTAGGCAGAGGCTTAACCCCTGAGCCATCTCTCTAGCCCAGGACCTCCTTTTTATGCATCTTGTTTGTATATGGCTAGTAAGGAGTTGTAAGATGACAGTAAAAACAGAGAGGAATAAATAAATCCAGACATGTGAAGGAAGGACCACTCTGATCCAGTGTGACCAAGACTGAAAGGACACAATGTGGTATCTCTCTGTGATAAAAAGAAGTTGCTACCTAAGCAGTGCCATGGAGCTCATAAGGGGCTACTGCTTTGCAAAAAAATATAAAATTCTTTTCAGATCCACTAAATATGGAGGGCTGACAGGGACATCTGAGTAACTTGTGCTCGTCACAGCACACAAAAACACTTCCTACTGCATTCAACCTAAGCTTCCTAGGTGTTCTCAAATCCCTGTTTGAGATCCTCAGTTTAAAATGTCAGTTATGTGCATTACTTTTCTTTTGTCTGACAAATACCCACAAGGAGTTAATATTCAGTCTATGTATACTAACAAAAGTTTTAGAAATGATTTTAATGTTAGGCTAAAGAGGCCACCAAATAATTTCTATTGGATAACACTAATCTACCACTTAAAGGCAGAAGCAGCTACAGATGATGAGCAAAAGGTCCCAGGAGGCCAGTGTAAGCCCTCCCTGCTCTGGGGGCGGGGATTTGCTTTTACAAAGCCTCTTGTCATCCCAGTGGCCAACTAGACAAGTTGGAGTTTTTGCTTTTTCCCCGTGACATGTGCTTGAGCTGCAGCAGAAAGGAAATGTGTCATCTGTGGTTTGGTTTTGAAAGTGGAAAGCTAGCTGCACATACCCTTTTTTTTGAACTGTAGATTTAAGTTTCACAGTCAACTACTCCACTTTAAGTAAGAAAGAAGAAAAGAAGTGGTCCATAAAATAACATTCTAATCAGATTCTGACTGAGCATTTTGTAAGGTAGGTTGTATATGGGGCTTTTCTCATTCCTTTTCACTTCTAACTTTGCTCAGATTAGTATCCGAGGAAGTTACTTTCAAAGACTGGATAAGCCTGATTAACAATGTAGAATCATGAGTGCTGGTTTTCTACTCTGCTGTGTAAAAGCATACACAGAACCTAAGCAGCTAGACTGGGAGAGATTTAAATGTTAACATCAAGTTTTCAATCAGGATGAGGAAGGATGGAATTCTGGACTCCTGTGAGTTAAAAACTTTGTTATTTAAAGAAAATAAATAAACTGGATATTAATGTTTAGTCATTATAAATTTTACTGAAAATGACCAGAACCACAGACAGAAACCTTGAGTAATATAATAACCTGACCTCTTTAGCATAAGTTAGAGAAGAAACAGTTTTTGCTTCTCAGGCATTTGTAAGGGTACAAAAGGTCTCATTTTGTCAGCGGCTTGTTTATTGGGGCACAGCAGTACATCTGGCTGAAGACAATCAACAGCGGGCCTATTATCTGTTGCAGTAAGCACTGCTAACATGTATGAATACAGTGATGTATACTACATTGTGAATTAGCAAATGTAACAGAAACAAATATTTCAAGTAATTTTAACATTGAACGCATAGGTCTAGTCTTATAGAAAAGGATAACAAACTACGTGCTAACTCGATTTAAACTATTTATTTTTGTGAAAGAATCAAAATACCCACAGATTTCTATCATTTGAATTGAAAACTGAAGTTGGCTGATATAAAAAGCTAGAACATTATATCTTTAACTTTCTACTAATGTCTGTAACCCAAAAAGTGATCTTCATTTAGAACATTAATTAGATCAGGTTTCTCCTCGCCATGCTTTTTTTTTTTTTTTTTTTGAGAGAGTGTATGTGTGTGTGTGTGTATGTGTGTGTGTGTGTGTGTGAGAGAGAGAGAGAGAATTAGAGGTGTGTGTGTCTGTGGAGGCCTAAAGGTGACTTCGGGGAATCATCTTGGATTGTTTCTATCTCCTTTTGGCTATTTGTTCTGGGGTCCCCAGGCTCCACCTTCCAGGGCAGGAAGTGCAACTGCCACCATTTCCCTCCTGACTGGCGTTTTCATGTGGGATCCGAACTCAGGTCCTTCTGGTGCAAGGCAGAGGTTTAACTCTTGGGTCATCTCTCCTGCTCCTTGTTTCCACTTTTAACAAGAAATACCAATTTGGATTAGTTCAATCAGCATCATTTAGCATGCTACTTTTGTCTATGTCACTCAACACATCTGTTATCCTCAATTTCCATACAAGAGCGTGAAAGGGTAGCATACACTAGCATACACAAAACCTTGATAATGAAAAGCCTGAAAAGCAGAGTGGCACCTGTGTCTCTAGGGAGTGGTTTAGACACACTTCCCTCTCCCACTTGCTGAATAAGAATCTACATAAAAAAGAAGGCTCCCATACACATTCAGGTTGAAAAAATTACTATAAAATGCACAGAGTTCTTCATCAAGCAACTTCACTCTAAACCTAGAACAATCTAATGTTTACTTTTAGTTGAGTAAAATAATCTTACAAGAGTTGCTCAGGACAAAGTGATACATTACTTATGAAAGATATTTTATTAATGGTGGCATATTTTTCTGTGAGGTTACCAGTTCCTGGAACAGAATCTCTAATCATAAGATGGATAACAAGAAATTAAGAACAGAACTTGTTTCTTTTTCATACTGGCTTCTGGGAAGCTCTGAGCCCAAACTGAACCACAACTTTTGAAATGAAGCTTATGATCTGCCTCTGCATTTAAGTTCCCTAAGATCATCTATTTCATACATTTTATTTTATAAATTCTTTTATAGACTTATGTCAAAGTCAGAAACAGAATACTAGTTACAAAGTGAGGGCAAAGGTGGAGTCTTCATAATTTTTGAGCTTAGAAAAAGTTTGCCTCTTTCTCTTTGATATGTTAGATTTTGAATCTGAATAAATAAATGTGCCTTTGCTTTTTAGAAATTGCCTTATGATATGAGATATGCAGGTGAAAAAGAACTGCCATCATAAAACTGATTTTACAAAAGCTAGGGACAGATCTTGAAGCACTGCTCTAAGTGTCAAACAACTATGGACAAAGGACACGCAAAGTTCCTGTTTGAGATACATTTCCTTCTAGTTTCTACTAAACTTCTGCCTCCTCCTCCCCACAAAAAGCCACTGGCAACTTCTTTTCAAACATGAAAGAGAACTTTCAAGACCACATTCTCCTCCTCTACAAAATTGGTGGCAAGCTACTTGGAGGATGGGGAGTTTCTGCAGGACCGCTCTTCAAATGAGGAATCAAGAGTGAAAGCAGAAGTGTGTGAGTCAAAGCTGTGTTCTGTTGTCCTTAAAAGGGAAAAGCTATGTAAAGCTACGGTACACAGTTTAAGAGGATTAGCAGATATTGGCAATGCTAATTACAGCATCTTTATTTATAATCTAAGAACAGGGATCCATAGGAGATGAATGTAGAAATGACTTGCATTTCCACTATAGTTTCTTAACTAAAAGTACCAGCCATTATTCCACAAACTAACAACACACTTTACTGTTCCAACAGATTACCATGGACATGGACCATACAGGACGGTGTCTGTGTCTTGCTTTTCTGATGACGACAGTTTTCCCCTTATTTCTGGGAATGAAAGTAAACTATACACATCTGTGGGCTAGCAACACTACTGCCTGGGACTCGGTCATACAAAACAGCACAAGTAGATATCAAAGTGAAAGCAGCATGAACCCTGTAGCTCCTACAGCAGATTACGAAGTTGATTCTACAAACACGCCTGCAGAATCTCGCTCTGTATCATTAACCCCCACGTTTGCACAGAAGCTCTCCACTCTTCATGCAACCAGGAATAGTTCTCTGCCAATAGAGGACATTGAAAGCACAAGAAAAAGCCACGGGGAAATTTTTAAGAAGGAGGTCTGTGAGGAAAACAACAATAACACAGCTATGCTCATTTGCTTAATTATAATTGCAGTGCTGTTTCTTATCTGTACCCTTCTATTCCTATCAACTGTGGTTTTGGCAAATAAAGTCTCGTCTCTCAGACGGTCAAAACAAGCAGGCAAGCGCCAGCCTAGGAGCAATGGCGACTTTCTGGCAAGCAGTGGGCTCTGGCCTGCTGAATCAGACACTTGGAAAAGAGCACAACAACTTACAGGGTCCAACCTCCTGATGCAATCTGCTGGAGTGCTAACAGCTTCCAGGGAAAGGAAGGCTGAAGAAGGAACTGAAAAACTTAACTAACACATGTACCAAGGGAAGGAAAATGCAAAGCAGCAACTAGGAAGGCTGAAGAGTAGAAATGCAGCTAGTTTGGCATTTAATGACTAAATGTTCAGATGATCTGAAACAGGTGTTTAGCATCAGACGAATAGCTGCTTAAATTTCTTAAACTGTATTTCTGTTTGACACTGATTATTGAATATTTAAAAAATTAAAAAATAAAACTAATACAGATGGCAAGAGATAAATAAGTAAACTTTCTCTGTTCGGCAATAAGCAATGAATAGAACTGAATTTTGGAGTTTCAGCACATTTTGAGAGCCAAGCACATGCTTCAGCATCTAACAGAAGTCAAACTCAGAATGTGCGAAGTTGAACTGTATAATGCAGTAGTACCTTCTTTTTTGAAACAGATGAACTCAAACCGATTCCTATCTCAACAGAGCTAATTTTGTGCTACAACCCTTTACTTTTACATATGCTTTTCTACAATATATATTAAATTAAAACTTAGTATTGTACAATAAACTAAAACTTATTAGAATAAAGTGATAATATATGGTTGCATTTACTTTATTTTCTTAGACCACATTATAAAAACAGTAAAGAAAACAGAATTAACATCGACAAGATTTGTAGCCACAGAAGGCTAAAAGTAAATATAAAGAATGTTTCACTGTTTAAAATTAACATGTTTAAGAATATAAATAATAACAATATATAACATAATGATGTATAATATATAATAAATAATAAATAAATACTGCTTTCTGGAGTATCAATTATCAAGCATCTGCCACAGTGGTAGCACATATGTGTAATCCAAACATTCAGAAATTGAGGTCTCTAGAGAATCCTGAGTTTGAAGCCAATCTGGGATGCATAGCAAGACTCTGTCTTATACAATAACAAACAAGTAACAGATACTCTATGAATAGTTAATATTCAACCTCAAAGAATGCAAACTAAATAAATGACTAATTTTTTTCTATTCTCTACAACATGACATTGTGTGTGCATGTGTATGTTCATGCATATGCCTATTTAATCAGAATTGGCCAATGAGATACTCTGGATGATTGCTTAAACTCTGAAGAAATTGACTTCAAGTAAAATAACAAATGATACTTAAGTACAGCCTCCATCTCTCAACTAAGCACATTACAAAACTTGATTAGAGAGATTTTCCAACTATACCAAAACTGAAAGAGGGCAAGCAACAAATAACTAGAGTTCATTTAAAAAGTCTCATCTCCTACTGAACATTTACTCTGTGTAATATGCTAGCTACTGAAAAAAACATTTTGTGTGGATTTCTGCTAAGTTTGACTATAACCTTACTTTTTAAAAAACTTTATTTTGTGTGTGTGTGTGTGTGTGTGTGTGTGTGTGTGTGTGTGTGTGTGTTAGTGTACCAGAGGACACTGTTATGTCCCTGTGAAGGACCAAGGATGACTTCGGAATCATCCTGAATTGCTTCTACTTCCTTTTTGCTTAGCTCTGGGATTTCCCAGGCTTCGCCCACCAGGGCTGAAAGTTCAGGCTTTTTTATCTAACATTTTTTATGTGGGACCTAGGATCCAAACTCAGGACCTTCAGCTTGTGAGGCAGACTCTTAATCTCTGAGCCATCGCTCCAGCCCAACTTTACTTCTTGATTAGTGATTCGCATCCTGGCTATATATCAGAATCATTTGAAGAATTAAAACAAAAATACCAATGTGTTTGGATGGAGAAAAAAGCTGTATGTATTACAGAAGAAAAGGGGGAAATGGGGCAAGTTTCAGTCACTGGTGATGTTTCCACTGATAACATGGACGATTCTGCCTTTCTGTCAAGTCACATGTCTAATTCCATGAGTTCAAATATCCAGGTTACATCTTTAAGTGTGTGTGGGGGGTGGTGGTGGAAAAATAACATCAATTTTCTCAGCACTATATTAACAATTTTTAAATTAAAAAGTCGATTCCATAAGCAGTAGATTATAACCACAATATACCACATAAAGTGAGATGTCAACAAAGTGAAAAGAAGTCATAAGAAACGCTCTTGCTATTCCTAGTGACCTCCATTGTTTCTTTCCTCTTTACTAAAATCTTCTCTTCTCTTCTTGCTTGCTACTCCAGATCTTTTGTTTTGGAGGGTGGTTTTGTTGTTGTTATGGGACAGGATGTCATGTAGCTCAGGATGGCCTCAAACTCCTATATAGCCAAGGATAGTCTTAAACTTCAGATCTTCCTGCCTTTCCACCTCCCAAGTGCTGGAATTATACTCACTACTCAGCTATTAAGCACACATGCTTAGAATGACACCATATAATGATAGTTCATAAACAAGCAGAATAGTTATTTTCCTAATGTCATAGACAGTTAAAGATGGTTGGTAAGATGTCTTTGATTTTAAAATTTCTAAGCTATTTCTGAACAAAATCATTTTCATTTTCTACTCCAAGGTATAGTGACTTACTAGATCAATTAGAAGATTTTAAATTATTAAATTAAAAGCTTTATAACAGCAGAATATGATGATGCAAACCTTTAACCACAGCACTAGGGAGGTCAAACAAGAAGACTGCAAGTTCAAGGACAGTTAAGGCCACACAGTGACCTTGCCAAATAAATAAATACAATCCATGCTACAGAACAGAAAGATTGCATTATAACTTAAAATAATATTCTGCTATTCTTTTTTGTACCAAGCTGTAAGTACCTTTAAATTAAGAACTAGGCCAGAATAATCTATGTTCCTTGGCAGTGACCAGGAGTAAGTATCACAGACAATATCGTAATAATTTAGGAATTACAATCTCCACTTTTCAGATTTGGATGAAATTAGGTAATGTGCTGAAAGATATTTCATGAAGAAAGATTCATACTCTTTCATATACTTTGCTTAGTTAATTCATTCTTTTAAAAAATATTTAGGGCTAAAACTTATCTAGGATTTACCTAGCAAGCACGAGAAACTAGGTTTGATTTGAAAAACCACAAATAAAAGCTAATTGATGATAATCCTTTAAGTATATCTTTACTTGGGCTTTGCCTATCTTTTGCTTGGGTATGGCCTATGAGGAAAAAATACTGACATTTATAGACATCATCTGGTTCAGTGTTCGAAATAGTCCAAAGTTCCAAGCAGGAAGTGTTGATGAGATGCACAGTGGCTTACCTAACATACACATCAACATCACTGCCTTTTCTAAATCTCACTGTAATACCCAACCAGCAGTTTTTCCTTAGAATACCTTTTTCTCTGCAAGGATTCATCCAGATACTTAAATTGTGTAATGCATTACTAGAGAGTCTCAAATGTTTATTTGTAAACACTAATTAAAAGCATTTAAGTCATATACATTCAAATCTCGTTTCAAAATAAGTTCTGTGAAATAGCACATTTCTTAGTCATTTTGTGGCTTATTGCACTTCCTGTCACCACTATTGATACACTTCCTGTGCTCTACAAAAACCATTTCAGTGTGCTAAAAGACCATTTTTATCTGAATTGAAACACCTCTTTTGCTCTCTCAGCCAAATCATCAATATGTCCTGTTAGAACAAGATTTTAATATTCTGCAAAAGAAGTGAACAGGTAAGAATGTTTTCACATAGGCCTTTGGGCTTGATTTTTACCTTATATGAAGTTTGTTTTAAAAGCCAAAATACCATTAGTGTTTTATACTTAAATTCAAATCTTGGTAGGTTAAAGATGTTTATAGCAAGTTTTTATGGTTTTGCTGCATAGAATCAAAAGAAATATTGAGTGTTGATCTTGTCTAAAAAAAAAGTTTTCATCTAGGTTTTTCATATTATCAGCCCTTTCAAGTTTATTCAATTGAAAAGTTTGTTAACACTACTTTAATAACTAAAATGAAACCTCATTCCAGGGGCTGTGACTAAAAACATTAAAAATATTGTTAAAACCTCCACAGACTAAAGGTAATAGCCTCAAACATACTTGAGGCCCTGGGTTTGACCACTCCAGTACTAGGAAAAAAAAAATAAATTTACTTTCTTTAAAATTTTGTTATTCATTAAAAAATTATAGATCGAAATTGCTTTTATATTTTTAGTCTCCTTTAAAAGTTTCCATGGCAAGAATGGTCTTTTTTTTATTTTTACTTAAAAAGAAGTAAAAAGAAATTAGATGAAAACTAATCATTATGTTTTTTATTCAAACAGAATTTTATGTTGAAATAATAATTATAACATGTAAATATTATAGTTCATTTTAAAAGTCCCTTATGGCAAACATGCTATGAAAACAATTACATTATCTGCATACATATGCTACATATTCTTACCCGATCTTTCAGTAAAGAATATAATTAAATATAAATCCAGGAAAAAAAAATCCACAAAATGAACAGTTAAAAAATGGTTAACATACAAAAGTTATTTTCTCTATGAACAAACTGGGAAGTTATAAAGTAAATGTTTCCAAAAATAAAAATAAAAATAAAAATGCAGAGTTGACATAGATCTGTAATTCCAAGAAATGGTAACTTATAGTGGGCTATATCTTATTTCAATACTTCATATACTTAAGATTTTCTTCCTTTTATGGTTTCAAAATGTCACTAGTTAGAGATAATACTACTCTAAGTCTTAATCTATTATAGATGTACTAAACTTGCTTTTATCAAAATAATTTAACAGACATTATTTTTGACACAGTTATCTATACTCGCTATTTTTTAGGATATACTGTCTAAAATTCACTGATTCCTTATAAAAGACAATTATGTATTTCTTATCATTCTAACCTAACAGCTTTAATTCTACTTATTTTTACGGTGTTGAAGATCAAATTCAGGACCTTCTGCATAGTATGCAATCACCCCATCACTAGGCTATATACCTCCAGCCCTGACAGCATCAGTTTATATGTTAGATCTTGCATGTATCTGTGCATTATGTTCACAAGCACATAGCTTAAACACTGAAGCTCCTGCTTTAATGTAACTGTGTTTAAAATGCTTATTGGTTAAAACAACTTAATGTTTGTTCTTTAAAAACATTTTAAGTATTTAGGAAAAAGTAACAAAATAACAGGCTTAAACCTCAGGTGCTAGTCTAAAATCTAGAGGAATACAATGCTTTACCAAGGTTGACAAATTTTAGGATTTATCTGAGCAGAAGGCTAAAGTATTTCTAGATGAGTCCTATATTGACAGTGTAGTTTTTGAGTAACTTCAGGTAAGTGCCAGAGGGAAAAGGGTTGGACATCTCAAGGACCCTTAGGGCTGACAGAAGCCTGAAAGGCAAGTGTGTCTGAGATGGAGCAGCAAGGTCCTCCATGGTGGATGGTCAGCTCCTTTCCACTGGTTCCCTGAAGCCACACACAGGGAGCGGGATCTCAAGGCTGCTGCTTTTATCCGCTTCAATCTTCTCCCCAGTTTCATTTTATGTACTTTGATAATCCTCAGTAACTTCTTGCTAATGACATAAACCATTAGTTTTTTCTAGCTTCTATTTTTCTTCTTTTCAATACCTTTTCTAAATCAGTTGATTCTCCTTTCCCATATATCTGCTGCATCCTAAAATGCATCTTTCATTTCTTCCTTGTGCCAGTTCTCTGCATTTCCTTGTGAGCTTACCCTAAATTTTAAGCATTTTTCTTTTTTTCTGGCCCTATATTTGCCTTACTAACTTCTTTGTCTGAAGAAACAACATGTGCTTTGGGTACAGATTTAAAAATATGTATGCTTAAAAACTTTCTGCACTGCTAATAACAACAGCATCATTAATCTGGAAAAAAATGTCATTTTTTTTCATTATTAAATCTGCTACCTATTCTTTAAGTCTAAATTCTTTTCTAGTTTATTCTGAACTGCTATAGTAAAAGCCTAGCAAATACCAGTATTCTGACAAAGTATATCCTAAAAGATGGTTGAAGAGTGGGAGAAAGGAATTTGATTTTAATATTGCTGACACCCTTACCTGACAAGGGAAACCTAACACTGAAGCCTCTAACTTCCTGCTGACATTAGAGGTCATAAGCCCATCAACACTTACCTTACAAACTTCATTATACTCCTGTTTGGGTTATTTCCCCCACTCCCCTTTCCTTTTTCAGCTAACTAAAAAGAGGAACCATATGGTTTCTTTATTTTAAGCAAAGTCACAAAAGAGGAAACCGTTTTGGCTGAAGACAATTCATGGCCTATATTTTGTGCTGTTTTGGAAAGTATTTTCTAAAACCATTAAAAAAAAAACCCCAAAACTCTGAAAAAGAACATTTTCTAACAAAGCCCCTCCCTTTTGTAATCTATAAAAAAATAACTGGCTAGAACTGCATGGTTGATGACCATCTAGATATGATTTAGACCCTAACATCTATGCCAAAAGTTTCAATTTTTTTTCCTTTAAACACTTTTCAAAATAGACAAAAACCAGAATTTTACTTTTCCACTGACACTGTGTGATAGAAGTTTTAATGAAAAATGAATAGGAAAGGAACTGAGAAGCCCAACAAGGACTAAATGTTTACAAGTTCCTAATATAGATGGAACAGAGGAATCGAAATATGAAAGCACATGACAGTGTGGAGGAACAGAAAGAATGCGGGCTTCAGAGTCAGACTCTCAGGCCACTATGAATGGTAATATACACTGGGCAAACTTCCTAACTTATTTCAATTTGTCTCCATGAAGGTTAATGAAAGAAAGTACACAAAACCTCATGAATAGCACAACTCAACAAAATGCTCGACATAATCTTTCTTTTCTTCTTTCTTTCTTCCTTCAAAGTTTTTTTTTAATGACCTTGCTTGAGGGGATGGAAATAATAAAATATGAAAAGCTACATATTGAAAAATAAAGTTATTTAAAAAAATCTGAGTGAGAAACTCCATGAGGAATTATCTAAAGAATCACCAAGATATTAAGAACTCAGGAGATGCAGAGACTAGCCAATCTCTTTGGATTATGGTCAGTCACAAGAACTTAGTTTAAGATGGAGAATTTAAACTGAAGTATGTAAAAATGAAGCCAGGTTTAAAAGGCAAGGCCTCAGAGGGTAAACTGGGCAAAATCAGAACACATTTGAAGAGAGTGAAAACGGCCTCATCAAACATATTTAGGGAGACAGCCATGTGTTTAGGAAGCATGCAAGGAAGGAAACAGATTAGAAAATTTCTCTACACAGTAAAAAGGAGCCCTCAAGAAAAGAAGTAGTAGCCAGATCATGCACGACTTTAAAGTAGTAATTCATTAGTAGCGGGCAGGAGAATTCAAAGACTGTTTCATAATGTAAACTTAAAGCATTAGAGAGAAAATACAAAGAAAGATATCTGGAGGGAAATCTTTTTTTTTTCCTTATACTAAGATAAAGTCATTCTGACTTGTGCTAATAATCCTGGCACTCAAGAGGCCAAGGCAGGAGGATTGCAAGTTTGATGCCAGCTTGGACTACACAGATTATGTTTCTTGAAAAAAGGAAAAGAAAAAAGTGTGTGTGTCATTTATCATTTATTCAACTAGAGGTGCAGAGATGAGAAATGAAAACTACTAAAATATGGTAAAAAGTCTATTTTAAAAATCTTTTATTGTACGGTGCAATAGGACAGTCATAGAAATAGTTTCTTGGGCTGGGGACCTGACTCAGAATTTAAAGCACTCACCTGGCTAATAAAAGCATAAGTCTGGATCCCTAGATCGCACATAAAATGATGGGTGACTGTGGTGGCCTGACTGTAGTTACAGCCTTAGAAGGCAGAGTCTGGCAATTCTCAGATCAAGGTGACTTTATCAGCAAGCTCTGGGTGTGATTAGAGACCCTGTCTCAAAAAGAGTAAGGCAGACTACAACTGAGAATGATTCTTGATATCAACCTTGGGCTTCCATATGAATGAGTGTGCACCTACACATGTGAACATGCTTACACATAAGCACACACATCCTACACATGCAAATGGAAAAAGGAAAAAATAATTTATTTTATCATATGCAAACCAGGATCTAGCAGTCTGAGATTTTCCTCTCATAATATTAAGAAATAATGATTTCTGATAGCTGCTACTGTGTTTATGTTAAACAAATATGTTATACTCTAGGCTGAAAGCTGTCCTAATGTACCATTCGCTTTGGAGATAATAGCAACTGAGAACAGGGTAGGTTAAGCATCTGCTAAGTCCCACAAAAAGCCCTGGCTACCAAACCTACACCTGAGTCTTCTTCTCTGTGCCATGTTCTTCTTAGCTGCAACTTTTTTTTCTTAATTAGTTCTTACAGTCCTTCAAGATTCAATTCCAGTTTTAAGTCTCTGAGAAACCATCTTTGCAGCTCTCCCAGACTAGGTTAGTTCCTCTATGTATCCACTGAATACTTTTATGAGGAAACATCAAATTACTGTAATTACTTTTTAACCTGCTTTATTTCTATCATTTGAAATTAGCAGCTTTCTTTTCTTTTCTTAAAATATCCCAACTAGAATAGGTCCTGGCACGAAGATCATGCTCACCAACACATAGACGAAAGTGACAGCAGGCTTACTTGACCAACTGGGCAAGAGTGTCTGGAACACTTAAGATTTTAAGCCTAGGACTTTGAGATGAATTGATTTCTTCAAAAACAGGAAGTTCTTAACACAGAACACAGGAGTAGACACTGGGGGGAATCTTTGTGGAATGGCTAACTGACATGAGACTTTTATAAGGGAAATCTCTTTTAACTATGTTAAGTGTGCTAATAGTGGGCTAGATGCATAGAATGCCCACCAAGAAGTTACACAGATTTGGAACTAAGTAGATTTAGGTTGGAAGTGCAGGCTTGGGAGTTACAGCATAAAAATGAGAACTGAACATCAAAAGAAAGCAGATGTAAGGGGCCTGAAAGGAAGACTGTATTACTAGAGCAGCTAATATTGGTGAAAGAATAATAAAAAAGTCTAATGTGGTGAAGAGAAAGAAAAGAAGACAAGACAGATTGTTAAAGCAATATGGTCACTGGTTTTCATCAAAGAGGCAGAATCAATACATCTCTAGGAATGGGAGGTAAAGCAGGTGGTATATATGGACCCAGCAGATTGCACCTATGCTCATGAAAGGTTTAAGATATGAACTGAAGGAGTGGAGTACAAGGAAGTGAGAGGGGCTTCAAAGCCAAATGCAGGTTTATAAAAGAATTAACACTATTTGCCAACTCCAATTGGTGTCTATGAACTGGAGTATATTCAAGAGTTGCTTACATCTGTCGAGTATAAACTATAACAAACACTAGTCAGGTACTTCTGTCTTATTCTAGGAATTGTAATGGAAAGTCAAATGTAACGACCCGAAATAACATCTAATTATTTTTCTTTCTTTTATTGCAAAACTACTGGTAAGGAGGAAACATCCTGAAATGGATTGCAAATATTTCATCTTAATTTTATTTTGTCAATACTTGAACAATACATTTTTCTCAGAGACAGAGGCAATTACAACAGAGAAGCAACTGCAGACAACTTTATTTACTTCATCAGTGCCATATGCCTCGAATAATTCTGAAAACCCAACAGGGAATGTTACTGATAGGCCAACACATTTCAGCAACATTTCTTCTGGACAACCACTGCCTGCCAAAGTCACTGCTGGGCAACCAACACCAGCTACTTACGTTTCTTCTGGAAAACCAGCATCACACATTGCTGCTGGATTATCTACCCACATCACCACACAAGCTATCCCAACAAGCAACACCTCCTCCCAACAAACAGCACTCTCTGGGCTCACCTCTTCTGGACAACTACTACCTTCTACCCATATTTCCATTAAAAAACCCCCAAGACCTTCTTTCTATAATTCCACTCAACAGTTACCATTAAGTGCTCAGTCTTATTCTGGAAATCTAGTTCATAATGTATCCACAAAAACAACATCAACTGTTTATTTATCGAGAGCTGCCATTTTACCTAAGAATACACCACCATTCACTTCAGAACCTACCAATAGCAAAGAAGCTCCACGTAAAACTAGCTACAGTACAATAACTGCCATATTAATTGGCACAATTATGATTTCTATGCTGGTGGCCATAATGATGATTGTAATGTGGAAATACTTTAAAAAACCAGTTTCAAATGATCAAAACTGGGCAGGTCGTTCTCCATTTGCTGATGGAGAAACCCCTGATATATGTATGGATAACATTAGAGAAAATGAAGTATCCACAAAGCGAACATCAATCGTTTCACTTATGACCTGGAAACCAAATAAAAGCACACTTTTAGCAGATGATTTAGAAGTTAAGTTGTTTGAATCAAGCGAACACATTGAAGATGCCAACAACCTCAAGGCAGAGAACATAAAAGACCAAGTAAATGGTGCATCAGAAGACAGTGCTGATGGGTCAACAATTGGTACAGCTGTTTCTACTTCAGATGATGCTGATCTGGATGCTGACAAGCCCACGATGATAACGGCATCTCCTCCCACAAATGATTGTACTGCTCTACAACCATCTCTGGACATTGTAAATCAAGTCTGTGACGACCATAATCCTGAGATCAAACAGTCATTCCCACCACCCCCTGACTCATTTAACTTGCTCCTGTCACCATCAGATCTTATGAACAATCAACAAGATTCCTGCCATGAGATTCCATGTCAGTTCTCCTTTTCTCCTGATCCTGACCAAGATCTCTCCCTCCCACCACCACCTATAGAACTCCTATAAACATTACAAGTTGCACTGAAGCCTACTTTCCATCCTCAAGTGACTCCGTCTCTTATTGCTTAGGGTATGATGTACATAAAATATAACTGGCAGCAAGTTTGATTTTACTCAGAACTACCTGAAATCTGATCAAAGGCCATGTACATAGATGGATTTTTTAAAAATATAACTGTGATGTGTTTTTCAGTAATAGTACCTATTTTTAAAGTGCAGCAGTATCTTTTACATATTTGGATAACATAGATGCCAATAATTTAACCAACTTGGAAACAAGCAATGTTCATATTATCCAACAGATTTTTTCTCTTGAAAACTTGTCAATAAACTTACCTTGAATAAATAAAAAATAAAAAATTTCCATCTCAGTTTGAGGTGGGGTAGAATAAGAGATTAAATACCTACTCAAATTTTAAACTAACACCTTAAATGTTAAATAAATACTTCAATTTGTAAGGATGAGATATCAAAATATGTGTGTGATTACAAAGAAGTTTTCATTTATGGTCTCACTGGAAATGGAAATACATACATGCTAAAATGTAAAACCAGAAGTTGGGTTGGGGATATTCACCCTAAAAAAAAAATGAGTACCATACTTTGTAGATGTAAAATGTTAGGGCATTCTTCTAACATTTTGGAGGAAACACACATTTCAAAACTAGCCCATTTAAAACTCCTTTTTTATCTGCCTTCAGTACTCAGGCAAAATGAAATCTCATAGAGGATGGGAGGGAGAGAAAGGAAGAGTGAGGGATTTTCTGTTGTTAAACATTGAAACTTATTTCTAAACTGGCCCTTTTAAATGTAGAATTCATCATTAAATCATTACCTGAAAACTGACCAATGTAAGGTACCAGCTGGGAATGGGCCTAACTTTTGTCAAAGTGGACAAAGACAGTGGCCACTGACTGTGCATATGTCAGTCTGAGTCTATACAAGTGCTCTCATGAGGCCCAACAAACACAAACTTTCCCTCACTTTTAATTCAATTGGAAGAGTCACTAAGAATGATTCTGATGCTTCAAAATAATAGCCAAAACCTCATTGCAATAAAAACCAGCAGACTTTTGAACAGTGGGATTTTAAATATAATGCCTGCTTTAAGTCTTCTAGGTCACACCTTATTTTTCTTGAATAAGCATAATAACCAATTACATTGGTTCTTTTTCTTTCTCCCAAATTAAATTTATTTCATGTATCTTCAAACAGTATTTTTAAGACTAATTTACTCAGGAGTTTGAGAATTTCTTATTATCCTTTTGAATTTTAAGTATTTTAGTTAGGTAATAAGACATAATCATCATCTTTGGCATGCCTTCGATAATAACCTCTCCCTTGTTTTTCATACGTAAGAGCTAAAGGAGGCTGGAAAGATGGCTCAGGGGTTAAGCCTCTGCTTCTCGAGCAAAAAGTCCTGAGTTTGGATCTCACATAAAAACATCAAGTGGAAATGGTGGTGGCCTGCACTTCCAGCCCTGGAAGACAGAATCTGGGAAACTCCAGAAGTTATCCTTCCTGAAATCACCCTTGGGGCTCCATAGGCACACATCCATAGGCACACACACACACACACACACACACACACACACACACACACACACCAACTTCCCACATATTTGATACGTTTTCCCCTACATAGGCACACAGTGTACACACACGCACACACACACACACACACACACACACACACACACACACACACACACACCAACTTCCCACATATTTGATACGTTTTCCCCTACATGTGACGGGGGGGGTGGGGGTGGCGCACACACGCGGGCACCTTGGGGAGTTCCTGTTTCTGTCTTTTGAGTGTCTGGGATCCACACTCAAGTTCTCATGCTTGCTGGGCAAATGTCTTATTCATTGAGCCATCCCTTCAGTACTCTGCTTCTCTTTCAACACCTCACCTTTTGAAGGATGGGTATTGGCTATAGGAGCTAATGACATGGTCATTGTCTTGTAAGAGATCTTCAAACAATACTCTTAGCTTTTCGTCCAATGTTCTTTGTACAACTGACACTAGCAAGCAGCTTTTTTTTTTTTTTAAGGGAATTCTTTGTTGGTGAAAAGCAATCACATTTACTGCATACAATCTTCCCCAGATGAGGTCTGTAAAAACTGAGCAGCATAACAGTGGGAATCCTTGCTCAATCAGCAGGAGGAAATGGAAATTAATGAAAGAAATACAGAAGAGAAGAAAATGCTGGAGGAGAAAACAAAACAACTCAGAGAAAAATTAAAAAAAAAAAACTGAGTTTACTTCATACAGAAAAAAAAAAAAGACAATGAGAATGGAAGGTGCTCTACTGAATTAATGGCCCTAAGACCATTTAGCTAAGCCCCTTCTGTTTGTTAGTTGCTGAGAAAAGCAGAATCAGAGAAATTAAGTGATTGGTTTAGAAATCATACAAAAGCTGAGTTTGCTCCCTGACTCCTGGTCCAACACTCTTTTTGCTAATATAGAACCAAAGAGCACCTACTATATACCCCATATGTATCAAACATTCTATTCGGTGGGGTTGGGTGATACAATGAATCAGATGAGAATAGTCCTAATTGGTATTATTTAATTCTGATCAAAAAGCACAGCAGCAACATACTTAGCAGTCTATAATTAAAACACTGCATATGATTAACAAACAGATCAGTGGAGCAGAATAAAAAGTTCAGAAATAGACTCAAATGCCAAATCAGTAGGAATAAGTGTTGGGACAATTCAATAGACATTTGGGAAAAAGATAAAATTGGATCCATGCTTCACACTACATTACAATAATTATCAAGCAAACCACATTTAAATATAATCATTATATAAAATACAGGGAATATGACTGAATTTCTTCATAATCTGCAAATGGGAAACATCTTTCTAACTGAGACTCAAATAAATAAAATATAAAAAAATTTACTGGAAAAAAAAGAAGCTATTCAGATAAGGGCATCCACTATGCCATGATTTGCCATAGTAAAGATATAGAAATAACTCATATGCCTTCCAATAGAGGATAACCAAATAAACCTTGGTATACCCCCAAATGCATCCTAAAATAAATAAGATGAATACTTGCTGACTGAGATGAGTGATATTCAGGAAACACCATTAAAAATATACACAACAATATATATCATAAAACATTTAAATGAAAAAGAAAAACAATATATAATATATTTATATGGTTGTCCAAAGAAATATTAAGATAAAAACAAAAAAAGAAAATGGGATGGAGAGGCCAAAGAAGCAAGATTTCCTTGTTACATAATTTTTGAACTGAATGATCCATAAAAACTTAAAACTAATTGAAAAGATGAACCTAACTGTACACCAAGTTAATGACACATAATAATATTGAGAATCATTTCAAGTTGCATTAGAATACAAAATTGACTATACCTCCTCAGTAAAATATATTCAAACAAAGCTGCTAAGAAACCAAATATCATTCAATAGTCTAGAATCTTGCTGCGGCAATACTAGCATCATTTTGAAACTACTTTGGGATAATGCAAGTAATTATGTTAATGTTGTTAGAAACCATTTATAGGAAGGAGGACATAATAACAAATCAAATATTTCTAGAATGAGGGACATTCTGCACAACAAACACAGAAAAAAATGAAATATTTTTTAAAAAGGAGTAATAAGAGCTGGAGGATAGGGAGAGGTAATGTCAGACAGCCTCTGTTTATATCAGGGCTGTTGTACCCAAGAACTCAATGCAACAATCTCTACTTCCACTAGACCTCCACAATAGCTGGTCTACCAATATTTTGTCATGCAGCAGAGAATATCTCTTGAGAAACAAAGCTACTCTGAGAGACTGAATGGGACTGGTACTAGAAAAGAGAGAGGGAAGCCTCTATATTCCTTCTGGTGGGCCATTTGTGCCCTGGCAGGTATTCACTCACTCACTAATGCAAGCATCCTAGAAACCCAATCAATCACATATGCAGGGGGACATGAGAGAGGGGAGAGGGAGGGAAAAAATGGGATGGAGGGGAGAAAGGATGGGATGGGATGGATGTAGTATGAGGCAATAATTGGGTAATAAAAACATATAAAATTCATTGGTAATAAAGGAGCAACAAGGTGGTTGGCAAACAGACTAATCCACTTGAATTTTTCTATAATACTCTATGATATTTTTCTTTGCTGGTTTTTTCATGCTTTTAATTTTTTCAATATTCTGTTGAAAGTTCATTATACTACATTCTAAGTCACATTAGAATCTGAAAATCTGAAACATTTTCAGTGTTCAAATATTTCTAAGTTTTAGATATCTGAATCCTTAACTGGAACGAAATCTACATACATATTCTGAAGTTCAAAACTCCACACTCTAAATACTTCTGACATTGTAGAAAAGGGATGTTCAACTTGCATCATTAAGAGACAGTTCCTTAACTCTCAGTTATTTGAGACAATGCTATCATTCTATGAAATAAAGGGAAACTGACTGGTGACATGGCTTAGTGGGTAAGGCACCTGCAACAAGCCAGCCTGGTGATCTGAGCTTCATCCCTGGAGCCACACGGTTGGTAAAGAAAACCTACTTCTGAAACGTGTCCTCTGCCCTTGAATGCACATGCTTGTTCTCTTTCTCCCTCTCCCCCACCTCAAATAAATACATACATAAAAAAGCAATAAAACTGGAATTACTGATTAAAAGGAGCTAGCCACTCCTGTCGGGTAGTTTGCCATATATTTCACAATGCTGGAGTGATATATCCTTGGACACAGAGACATGTAAATTAACTCAATGCTTAATCTAGACTAGCTGCCCAAACAGATGGACTTCATGACCTTAGCTGACTTATTTCAAGTACAATTAATGTGTAACAAACACCTTAACGTTTTTCTTCTTGTTTTTTGGAACAACATACTATTATTTAATTTTTAGAGAATTTCTAAAAACCCAAGATGTTGTAATTAAAATATTGAAGTAGATCCCCTTTTTTCTGAGAATTTCATCTCTCAATAATATGAAGCAAAGTTGAAAAGTTTAAAACTATTGTTTTAAACTTTTATCTATGCAACACAACCTAATTCTGATACAGAACTGTTATGGTTTGAGTTTGAAATTCACGAAGTAATGTATTTGAACATTTGGCCCCTGCTGGTGGCACTGTATGGAAAGGTTGTAAAACCTCTGGGTCATGAGGCCTAGCTGGTAGTTTTAGGCCAATAGGGATGGTCCTTGAGGATTAGTTACAACCTGGTCCAGCTTTGCCTGCTTCCTGACACAATAAAATGAACTAATACACAGACTGAACCAAATTAATTTTGAATCCATTGATTAATGACATTACGTTTTTTCAAATGTTAAGTAGAGTGGGAACAGAAGCCTCACACTGGCACACTAAGGCTTCCTGAAATTAAAGGGAGAGTTGAGCAGTTGGCAAATTAATGTTTGGTCTTATACTCTGACGTGACATGGACTGATATACATACTAAATGCCCAAAGCAGCTCATTCTCTATTTCTATAGCAATACTGCTGAATGCAGAATTGTATCACATTATTTTTAAGCACTATGATTACTGACTAGCTTCTGAAATCCAGAGAGAACCTAATGTCCAAATGAACATTCAAAGTGGAAATAAAATACCCAATCAATAATAAATTTCTAACGTTGCAGACTTTTCAAATGTAAATACTTTTCGAGGAATGTTTTATACAAAAGGTGACTCATACAATACAATTTCTCTCCTAAGACAATAACCTACAAATTTTAATAAAATAAATTTCCTTATCAGTACAATTCAAATAAAAGTAAGACTTAGGGGAAAAATGATTTAGTAAACAGACATAAGGGGATTTTTACTGAGATGAGATGTAACCTAGGCTGGACTCTATGTAGTTGCAGATGATCCTGAACTCCTGGTCCTTCTGCCTTTATCTCTCAAGTGCTGGGATGACAGATATGTACACTATCAATTTCTATTTTATGTGGGTCAGAGAATGGAACTCAGGGCCTGGTCAATGTGAGACAAGCTCTCTATTAACTGAGTACCAGTCCTAGCCAAGGGATTTTCTATATGTTCAATGTATTAATAATCACTTCTTTATGAATGGTATCAATTAATAAACATACCATAATTTTACTTGCATTTTTTCCTTAAGGCAAATATGGCCATTTTGGAAATTAGATTTGAACTTTAATACATTATTTAGACAATATGACCACTAAAAAGTGGAATATTTACATCTGACCATCTTATAAAATTCATTATTATGGTTTTCTCTTGTACCTATACTTTGTACCTATAATGATGTATGGAATTTTAAATCTATTAACCTCTTTTTAAAATTTTTTTTATTATTATTATTTATTCAACTGTGCACATGTGCGTGTGTATGTGCGCGCGCGCGTGTGTCTGTGTGTGTGTGTCTGTGTATATGTAGAACCACGGACGAATTCGCGAACCACCATGGACGCCTCCACCTCCTTCTGCCCCGGGATTCACAGGCTCCGCCCTACCAGGACCAGAAATGCAGGCCGCCCCCGCTTCCGCCTGGCGTCTATATGTGGGATCTGGGATCTGAACTCGGGACCTTCCGCCTGCAAGGCGGAGGCTTAACCCCTGAGCCACCTCTCCAGCCCTAAATCTATTAACCTTTTGAGAAAGATAAAATATGAAATACTGAAGAAATAATTTGAAATTGTTACTTTTTGTTTTTGGAAACTCAGGCCAGTTCTGAACTCACTATGTAGTTATAGCTGGCCTTGAACTCCTGTTCCTCCTGCCTGTATTTCCTGAGTGCCAACACACTCAGCTTTGATTAATTTTCAAACATAAAATCAAGTAAGTTATCTTACATATAGTACCAAAAGTATCTCTGGAGAAAACAATACATCTAGTTACTTTCCAAAATAAATTACCTTAAAAAGGAAAAAACCTATCTCAAACATAAAATAAAACAACTTATTTTATATAAGTGTGCTATATTAAAAGTCTAGAGACTGTGCTAATTGAACGCCTAGGGCATTTGTTCTTTAAAATGTAAATGTAATTTTCCTGTGTTTGATCCCTAATACTTAAAAAAAAAAGCAGCGTGGCTGGTCTGTGTATAGGAGCTTTGGTCAAATGATCTTTTTTATTAGGAAGATAAAGACAAAATGATCAAAATAATCCACAAGGAGGGACAAGCTCATTTTCAGTATGTCCCAACATGTGAAAAGAATATGAAAAGAATCGGATTGCTAAAACAATTCAAGCACAGAAAAATATATAGGAAGAGATAAAGGCCATCCCTAATTGGCATGAGGCTTTCCATCTGAAAGCAAATCGGAACTATCTAAGGTACCCTTTAAGTCTGTATATTAAAAAAAAAAAGTCCATTTCATTGCGTGGGCACCTCTTGCAATACGTTTGAGTCAGCACCAATGACAGCTCTGCAGTCCTCCTATGTGGAGCTGATCAGGTGGTTGCAGAGCTTCGGCTCACAGCAGCACAATGCAGCTGAGCAGGCAAGCACAGCCCACAGCCAGAAACCCTTCCGACTCCCCAGAACAAGACGACCTTTAAGCTGCAAGTTTCCGGAGAAAATGACATGCTGATGCTGAAGACAACATTATGGTAAGCTGTTATTTAAACTGCTAAAAGACAGGCTTTGGATTTTTCCCCTTTTTCTTTTATTTTTAAGAAAAAGCCAATGTTAGATTGAATATATATTCAGTAGCAAGAGCATGTACCAAAAATTTTCTACATTAACAGTCACAGGTTTTCTTTTTAATACCCACTGACTTTATATATATGTATACTGCTTTTCCTTTCGAGTTGATACTGGTATATGCGGGAGAAAAACAGTTCATAAAATGTGAGGTTTAAAGGTATGCTGTTGGTCTGGATTTTTCGAGTTTCTTAAGTTGTTTTTTTATAAGAATGTTTATCTTTAAAACGATGAATTTCAAAGGATTGCTTTAATATCTAAAAAGCATTTCATCCAATACACATTGAGTCTTATGATACTGCAGAGATTTAGGAAAAACAGACCCGACAGCCATTTTTTTCCTATCTGAGTAAGAAGTCATGTTATCAAAAATAGTACTAGCTTAAGAATACAGGGTCTTATTTGTAGAGAATGCCATTTTATCACATTAAGGTTCTGAGAAGATGCATGAGAACAAATATGGTGAAAGGGAAAAAATAAAGGAAAAATGCAGAAAAACAGGGATAATCTCTCTCCTCTCTCTCTCTCTCTCTGTCTCTTTCATAGCCCCAATTGAGGAGATTAGGCATTTGGACTATAAATGAAGGGAAGCTTTGTTAGTTTAATCACTGGAACAATTATAAAAGGACTCAACAACAAGGAGGTTTATTGAAAATTTTGCCTAATGCTAACTGACCCATGCAGATGCCTAAACCATATTTGCATATTAAAAGAAGGATGTGTCTGTTTGTTTTCAGGCTTTGACGGAATATCAGATATTGAAAATGTCTCCCTGCCTGTTCATCCTTCTGTTTCTCACACCTGGCATTTTATGCATTTGCCCTCTCCAATGTACATGCACAGAAAGACACAGACATGTGGACTGTTCAGGCAGAAACTTGACTACATTGCCACCTGGATTGCAAGAGAACATTATACATTTAAATTTGTCTTACAACCACTTTACTGATCTGCATAACCAGTTAACTCAATATACCAATCTGAGGACCTTGGACATTTCCAACAACAGGCTTGAAAGCCTGCCTGCTCAGTTACCTCGGTCTCTCTGGAACATGTCTGCTGCTAACAACAACATTAAACTTCTTGACAAATCTGATACTGCTTACCAGTGGAACCTTAGATACCTGGATGTTTCTAAGAATATGCTGGAAAAGGTTGTCCTCATTAAAAATACCCTAAGAAGTCTTGAGGTTCTCAACCTCAGTAGTAACAAACTTTGGACAGTTCCAACCAACATGCCCTCCAAACTGCATACTGTGGACCTGTCTAATAACTCCTTGACACAAATCCTTCCAGGAACATTAATAAACCTGACAAATCTCAGACATCTTTACCTGCACAACAACAAATTCACGTTCATTCCAGATCAATCTTTTGATCAACTCTTGCAGTTGCAAGAGATAACTCTTCATAATAATAGGTGGTCATGTGAGCATAAAGAAAACATTACTTACTTATTGAAATGGGTGATAGAAACAAAAGCCCAGGTGACAGGGACTCCTTGTTCTAACCAAATATCTTCTTTGAAGGAACACAGCATGTACCCCACACCTCCTGGATTTACCTCGAGCTTATTCACTGATAGTGGAATGCAGACAGTGGATACCATTAACTCTTTGAGTATGGTTACTCAACCTAAGGTGACCAAAATGCCCAAACAATACCGAGCAAAGGAAACAGCATTTGGTGTCACTCTCAGCAAAGACACCACCTTCTCTAGCACTGATAAGGCTTTGGTGCCCTCTCCAGAAGACACATCCACAGAAATGACTAATTCACATGAAGCAGCAGCTGCAACTCTAACTATTCACCTCCAAGATGGAATGGGTACAAACACAAGCCTCACTAGCGCAACAAAGTCATCCCCAACACCCATGACCCTAAGTATTACTAGTGGTATGCCAAATAATTTCTCTGAAAGTCCTCAACAAAGCACAACCCTCAACTTGCGGAGGGAAGAGACAACTCCAAGTGTAAAGACTCAATTGCATTCTGTGGCAAATGCCTGGAAAGTAAATGCTTCGTTTCTCTTAATGCTCAATGCTGTGGTCCTGCTGTCTGTCTGAGGGTCTGCATTTTCTAGAACTAATGAAAGCAATCCTCCCTGATGTACAGTTGGGAAAATATGCCCCTATCTAACCAGTGATTCAAGCTATTATTAAGCATTTAAGAAGTCAGTCTTACATTTCTGACTTTGATGTAATGAAGTAACTCGTCTTAAATAAAAGAAGTGCACAGTGTCTTGGTACTTGCTGCTATTTTACTGTCTTAAGTAAAACTAATGACTTTCTTTTTTAATGAAATGTTTTCTTTTTAAGGCTTCAATTTATTGCACAAAATATAAAAAGCATCTAAACTTTAATATGTATTTTATGTATGTTTACATTGTCAAACATCTGGGAAAAAATAAAAGGTCTATGCTCATAAGTGTGTTTTTGGCTTTCAAATACTATCAAGCTCATTTATCTAATACAATCAAAGCAAGTGAACCATTTTTTTTTATCCAGGGCATCTTGGTAAAGCCTTGAAGGTGGATTAAATGTGATGGTACATAAGGATTCTGTTGCTAGAGTGGAACCATGTCCCACACCCATGCATGGTCATGCTACATCATTATTGTTCAGACAAACCATAATTGTTTTAAATCTAAATGATGTCCTGCTTCTGAGGAACTCTTGGCTACTTTACAGATTATATAATGCATAAAAAAGCTCTTCAAAGGGCTGGAAAACACTAGGCTGTGCATTTCAATAAGGAAAATTTAACTTCATCTTCTTATTTAAGTGAGTATTAAAAGCAAACTAATAAAAATTTAATTTAAGGACTTTGTAAACAATAATTTTCAGACATAGTTAATATACTACTTATTCATCAAAACCTTAAATATTTATAGCATTAAAATTCTCTTAGAGAGAAATGTATTTTTTGTACAATCAAATGTTACAATGTGACCTACTAAATTTAAAATAGGATCATCTTATGGGTAAAAGCATGGGTTATTTTGAGGGAGGACATGGGAAGAAGAGGAGAAGGGAGCAAGATGGTGGGATTCCTTTGGTACTATAACCAGTATTTTATTTACCCAATAAAGCAGACCAGGCTGGGCAGGGGACAGGTTTGAAACAGCACTGGACTCCAAGTAGAAAAAAGCACTGACAATTTTCTATAAATATAAAGCTCTTTATCTTGTGAATTAGTACAAATGTAAAAAAACAGTCAAGAATCAGCAAAAGAATCCCTGCAAAAGGGCTGTAAGTTGTCAGCTAGCATGCCTGAAGAAACTACAAATGTAATACCAAGCATTTCTAGATTTAGAAAGACTATACAGTAATTTTTTATGCTCATTATTCTAAAAAATAAACATTCAGATTCTTAGCTTTATTCAGAAGGAAAAGGAACAACATTCTAATAAACTCTTTTCTTTTTGTAAAAGAAAGCTAACAACTCCTGTTGCTTCTTTAGTGGCTCTTGAATATTCTTCTACCCTGTAATCGTAACTGGTTTACTATATTAGAATAACTAACTCATCAGGAGGAAAAGGGGGAAAGTCCCCCCCAAATGATTTTAAAATGCATTATATCTCTAAAGGAGCAAGCTGTCCTCTCTCCCTTCCAATTTAAACCAGTACCTCCATTATCCCTGATACAGATCAACTGTTCAGATAGTGCTGACTCTCTCTACTATGCACTTGTGTTCAAGTACCATGAATAAACAATCAGACACTGAGTTCCACAAGAAAGAGATTCCTAAGAGGTAACTTTTACTTTTAGTATACAGAGAATTCAATGTTGTGTTTGAATTCCTGTTGGGAAAATAATAAGAAAGTAAAATTATGGGGTGTAACAATCTGCAGATTGTGTCATTTGGACTGATGTGTCTGTAAAATGCAGAGGAACAATTACAAGTGTATCTGCCAACTACTAGGGTTCTAGGAAGCACTATTAGGTCTTAAAGTAATTAGACAATGCTTCCCTATAAGAAAATTATATGCTTATTATTAATGAAAGAGAGCTCATGATTTCTCAATACTACTGCATTACCCACAACATATATTTTTTATTATTTATTCAATTGTGCGTGTGTGTGTGCATGTGTGTATAGAACCACATGTGAATTTGGGAACCACCATGGACCGCCTCCACCTCCTTGTTTACTCTGCCCTGGGATTCACAGGCTCCGCCTACCAGGACCAGAAGCGCAGGCCGCCCCCGCTTCGGCCCAGCGTCTATTCGTGGGGTCTAGGATCTGAACTCAGGACCTACTGCCTGCAAGGCAGAGGCTTAACCCCTGAACCACCTCTCCAGACTCTACCCATAATATTTTTTGACATGAGAGTGATATGAGTGGTGTATGTGTGTGGGTGTGGGTGTGGGTGTGTCTGTGTACACAAGAGGACACCTGAATGTGTGTGTTTATGCCAAGGGTAGTGTCATCAGGTCATCAGCAAAGGCTTTTTGTGAATATGTCATATAATCTTCAGAGGAGGTGGAAATCCACTATTTTGTTAACCTATTTTGTAGGAAAGAGTAATTAGTTACAACAGCAAAGCAACTTGTTGGTTGTACAGCTGGGAAGTGGTAGAGTCAAGTTACCTATAAAATAGAACTATGCCTCAGGCTGTGTGTGTGTGTGTGTGTGTGTGTGTGTGTGTGTGTGTGTAAAACAGATACTCTTCAGTTTAAGATGGCTTATGTCCCAGCAAAACTCTTAGTAAGCTAAGGATACCAGAATTTAAAAATGTGTTTAATATGCCTCACTTACCTTACATGTGTTCAGAACATTTAAATTATCATACAGTTGGGCAGATCATCTAACATAAAACCATAATAAGTCACTATATGTGTATATATGTTTAATGTCTGATGCGTTTTATATTTGTGAGGCTGAAAAAATGGCTCAGGGTTAAACCTTTGCCTTGAAAGCAAAAGAATCTGAGTTTAGATCCCCAGATCCCAGTACAAATGCTGAGAAGATACAACAGTCACCTATAATCCAGCCCTGGAAGGTGGAGCCCTAGGACCATGCCTAGTACTAAGAAATAACCTTCCATGACAATACTACAAATTCCTTTAAATCACCAGCAAAATTATCAGAGAAAAGTAGGCCAAAAATCTTTAACAAAATTATTTTTTATAAAAATATATATTGGGGGCTGGAGAGATAGCTCAGGGGTTAAGATCCTTACTCAAAAGCAGAAGGTTCTGAGTTTGAATCTCAGGTCCTATGTAAAAACACCAGGCTGAAATGGTGGTGGCCTGAACTTCTGGTTCTGGTGGGTGGAGTCTGGGAAATCCCAGAGCTAAGCAAGAAGGAGGCAGAAGCAATCCAGGATGATTCTCAAAGTTACCCTTGGTCTTCCACAGGAACACATATGCCTTCTGATACACACACACACCTGAATGAATGAATAGATAAAGTTTTAAAAAAATAATTGGAAAAAATATATATGAAGAACTAGATGCCACAGATAGTAAGCCACCAGATAGTAGCATACTGATGAAAAGCATGTTTCTTGTTTGATCATACTTTTAAACGTAGAAAAAAAATTGTTTACAATTAGTCATTAGACCTTGTTAACATGGACATCCACCCTGGCACCAGTGGCATAGCGCTGGAGCACAGAGTCTTCTGAAGAGGACGGCCAAAAGCAACCTCAGTTAAACAACTAAAAAGGCCACAGATGCCACCACTGCCAACTTTTTAAAATGTCACTTGGAAGAATCCAGAACAAAATACAGAAATAACAGGGACCAGTGAGACAGTTCAGTGGATAAAATACATGCTCGAAAACACGGCAACCTGAGTTTGATTCCTGGAAGCCCACAGGGTAGAAAAAAAGAAGTCCTCCATGGCATGCATGCTCTCTTTCTCTCTCTCTCCTTCAATAAATTATTTTTAAAAATACAGAAACAACAGATAACTATAAGAAAATAAGTTATCAGTATTAACAGGCCAAATAATAAGCCTAAGAGATTCTTTGGAAACGCCATTGGCAGCATAACTCCAAATATTCACCAATGAAATAAGATAGAAATATTAATTTATATAATAAAATAAATATGGAAACACTACTAACTTTCTATATTAGAAAAATAATTAAGAAATTACAGAGAAAAAAATACAATGTTAATAACATCCATAAAAAACTTGTAGAACTAATGGGAAAAGACAAAAAAATTAATGAAAGATATATATCAGGACTTGATGAAAGTAATAAACTAAGGTGTCTCCATTCATTCACTTTTTTCACTCAACAAAATTTACTTGGTATCTCAAACATATCCATGGCTATGTATAAGACACACATCTTAAGTAGATATTGTAAAGTTGCAGTATAGAGACATTGTAATATATGGATTATGCAAATTCTGACAAAAAATCCAATGAGAATCTTTTTAGAATAGCACATAAAATACTGAAGTCATTTGGAAAAATAAACAGACAAGAACAGAAAACAGAAAGAAACAGTAGCTAGATCTTAGACTTTCTCGAGAGAGAAAATTTACTTCAAGCAATATATGGACAGAAAAGTGGTGGCATAAAAGTAGAAAAGAAGGGGCTTGGGTATAGTTTAATGGTACAGCATGTACTTAGCACCCAGGAGGCACTGGGCTGCATCTTCCACACATGTACATGTACACACCCACTCACATCCACAATATAGAAATGCTACAGTGCAACGAATGGATGGTATACATAAGAAAGACCTTCATACACAACTTTCCTTATATGTGTCTGTGGTGACAGTGGTGGTAGTGTGTGTGTGTGTGTGTGTGTGTGTGTGTGTGTGTGTGTGTGTGTGTGTGTGTGTGTGTGTGTTTTGAGACAACGTCTTGCTAAGTAGAACAGGCTGGCCTCAAACTCCTGATCACTTGCTTTCACCTTCTGATTGCTGGGATTAGAAGTCCACATCACCATTATGAGCCAACCAAACTTTTATGAGCCGCATTGATTTGCTTCCCTATTTGGCAGCATCTTAAAAATGTTCAGAACTCACATGCTCTGCATTCAAAGAAACAAAACTCTGTCTCTCAAATCATTATGATTGCTTTTGCCACCAAACTTTCAGCGATGCTGTAGGGTCTTCTTCTTGCCTTGGCAATCCTTTTTATTTCAGTTGGATGTCACTTCCTCCTATGTTTCTGTCACTAACTATCTCTATCTGGATTTATAAATAAGAAGAAAAACATAGATAAAAGATGTGACTAGCATACTAACAATGACCTACTTGAGACAAGTCAAATCTTATTCTAAGTTTATTCCATTTAGGTCAAATCAAAGTTCTGAGAGTCATTCAAAGAAAGTTAAGAAAGGAAGCCAAATGCAGTGGCACATATGTATGTCAGTTACTTGGGAGGCTGATGTAGAAGGATTAAACTGGAAGTCAGATTGGGAAACAGCAAGACCACTTGTCTCAAGGGAAAAAAAGAGAATGAAGGAAGATTTGGCTACATTACTAATGGTCTTATCAGAAACTAGTTTTAGACCATCTAGAGTTGAACCATATGCAGACATTATTTATCATTATTCATTCTGATAACGTGTGAACAATTTAGTATTATAAGCTGCTCAAAGGATGTCATTCAAGGAGTGAAACAGAAATCTCACCTCAATGCATTAATCAGGTTCATTTACTTCACACTGTGAAAACTGTGATGCAAAGTGATGTCTTCAAGAAAATCAATGTGTGTGTATATGTGTGTATGTGTGTGTGTGTGTGTGTGTGTGTGTGTGTGTGTCTATCTGTCTGTGTGTGTATCTGTCTGTCTGTGTATCTGTGTGTATCAGAAGCACTGTGTGTGCCAAAGGAAGCCCAAGGGAGACTTTATGAATCACTCAGGATTTCTCTACCTCCTTTTTGTTTTGTTCTGGGGTTTCTCAAGCTCTACCTTCCAAAAATACAGGCCACTGTTAATTCTGCCTGGCATTTTTATTTCGGATCCAGAATTTGTATTCAGGTGCTGTGCTTCCAAGGAGGAGTTTTAACTCCTGAGCCATCTCTTCAGCCCAAGAAACTTAATTTTTAAGAAATGCTATTTTGATTCAACAGTCCCCAGTTCATGAAACATACTTAATAACTACAAGAGAAATAAGTATGTTCAACAGATAGATGATGGTTTGAGATTCTGAATTTGTTAGCATTATAGATGAAGTATAATTAAAATACATACATATGCACACATAATAAAATAGTAAAACTGGTACAGATTGTGGTAGAAAGCATACCATTAAGTTTTTTCATTTAAAATTGTTGTAATCTTGAGAAGTGATTGTGCTCTGTATTCCACTAGTATGTTCTAAGAAATGGGCTAAGGACTAGGGAGATGGCTCAGTCAGTAAAGTACTTGCTGTGTAAGCATGAGGACCTGAGTCTGGATGACTAATCCCTACGTAAAGAGCAGGCATGACAACACATGGCTGTCATCCCAGGCCTGGAAGAAGAGACAAGAAGATTCTGGGGGGCTCACAGACAGTCAGTCTAGCCAAGTGGTGAACTACAAGCCAACGAGAGAGCCTATCTAAAAAGGTAAGTGAAGAGCAGTAGAAGAAGATAATCATGTTGATCTCTGGCCTTTGCATGTGCATGAATGGGCATGAACACACAAAGAGGAACAGTTTAAATTATGTATATTAAACACTTTGTAGGACTACATAATTATTTTAATGATTATTACTGTCTTTTGTATAAGAGCTTTAAGGTCATTACTAAGATCAGAAAAGGAAATGGCTGGACCCATATGATACATAGCTTCCTAAGTGTATCTACTCTCTTCAGTTGCACTTCAAATAACTGGCTTGCTATTATTTCAGTGGCAATGTGATGTAGCAACAAAAGTTATCTAATATTTCACACAGATACTATGAGGCTAAGGATCAATCTATCTGATGAACTACACATGCCTGGCAATGCAAATATTCTATTTGGTTTATTTTGTTGCCCATGGTCATGTTCTAAAGGTTAAAGAAATCTGAATTGACTGTCAAATAAGAAAATAAGCTAAGATTTAATGGCTTTTCATTAAAGGGGCAGGGGAAGGGATGCACTAAACCATCAGTAAGGGAAAAAAAAGATGCCATATACCACAACCACTAAGAAAGTCATTATTTGCCAACTAAAGCCTCAATGACCATTATTGCTCTGAGATATGACATAGCCTAAGACCATCTGACACACAGCCGCAGACATTTACCAGCTCTATTGTGCAGACATTAGATATTCAGTTTCTTTTCTCATACTCCTGATGACCAAAGAAAGCAATTAACTACTGTTGTTGTTTAATCTTTTTTTTAATTTATCCAATTGTGCATGTGTGCGCGTGTGTAGAAGCACAGGCGAATTCCGGAACCACCATGGACCGCCTCCCCCTCCCCCTTGTTTACTCTGTCCCGGGATTCACAGGCTCCGCCCTACCAGGTCCAGAAACGCAGGCCGCCCCCGGCTTCCGCCCGGCGTCTATACGTGGGGTCTAGGATCAGAACTCAAGACTTTCCACCTGCAAGGCAGAGGCTTAACCTCCTGAGCCACCTTTCCAGCCCCCAATTGTTGTTTTTTAAACTTTCTTCTTTCTTTCTCTTTCTTTCTCTTTCTTTCTTTCTTTCTTTCTTTCTCTTTTCTTTCTTTCTTTCTCTTTCTTTCTTGCTTTGTCTTATCTTTCTTTCTTTTCTGTCTTTCTTTCTTTTCTTTCTTTCTTTTTCTTTACTTCCTTTCCTCCTTTCCTTTCCTTCCTTCCTTTCCTTCTCTTCCTTCCTTCCTCCTTCCCTTCCTTCCTTCCTTCCTTCCTTCCTTCCCTCCCTCCGCTTCCCTCCCTCCTCCTCCCTTCCTTCCTTCCTTCTTCCTTCCTTCCTTCCTTCCTTCCTTCCTTCCTTCCTTCCTTCCTTCCTTTCTTCTTTTTCTTTCCCTTTCTTTCTCTTTCTCTCTCTTTTTCTTTCTCTCTCCTTCCTTCCTCCCCCCCCCTTTCTTTCTTTATTGTGTGTGTGTGTATGTATATGAGAGAGAGAACATTGTGTCCTGGTGGAGGACCACAGGTTACTTCAGTTTTCATCCTGGATTATTTCTATCTTTTTGCTTCACTCTGGGATTTCCCAGTCTCTGCCTACCAGGGCCATAAGTGCAGGCCACCCTGTTTCTACCTGGTGTTTTTATGTGGGACCTGGAAGCCAAACTCAGGTACTTCTGTTTTCAAGCCATCCCTTCAGCCCACAATTAGCTGTTTAAAAATGATTTAATCAGAGCTGGGGAGATGAGCCAGGGATTAAAACCTTTGCCTCACAAGCAAAGGAACCTGACTTTGGATCCCCAGAACCATGTAAAAAAATGCTAGCTGAATATGGCAACAGTCTATATAATTCTAGCTCTGGAACGCAGAGTCGGAGAAACCTAAGAGCAAAGCAAAAAAGAGGTAGAGCAGCCCAGGGTGATTCCTGATGGTACCCTTGGGCCTCCACAGGCACATACATTCTAATGCTTTCATGTACACATCCTGCATATACATGTACACACACATACACATGCAAAAAATCTGTAGGGTCTATGATTTCCTTATGACATGGTTTTTCTATTCTCTTAGGAAATCTATTGGATGGGACAGAGACTTGCTATATATCCAGCACATACACTGGCCTTGAACTCATAATCCCACTCTTGAGTGTTGGATTACAAGTATAAACTACATGCCCAACTTTCATGTTCTAATAGCTTTTATGAAGGATTGTGCGTCATTTGTTCTGTCTTTAAGTTTTACATAAGCTGAAGGTCACCAAATATAAACTTAGAAACATTATGAAAGCCAAAATTTCTTAAAATGTATTAAAATTAAATTAATTTAGGAGTCTTGAAACAAAATTATCTTAATATAGTAATCAGAAATATAATGATTTTAACTTTAACATACAGGTCACACAAAAATATACCTAAATTTCTGTATATTTAATCAAAACAGTAATATTAAGTCATTATGTTTTGGTCTAATGGTGTTATAATTACTAAAACCCTACCCATAAACACTTTTCTTTTTTTAATTTTTATTATTTATTCAATTGTGTGTGTGTGTGTGTGTGTGTGCGTGCGTGTGTGTGTGTGTGTGTAGAACCATGGGTGAATTCAGGAACCACCATGGACCGCCTCCGCCTCCTTCTTGTTTACTCTGTCCGGGGATTCACAGACTCTGCCCTACCAGGACCAGAAACGCAGGCTGCCCCCACTTCTGCCTGACGTCTATACGTGGGGTCTAGGATCCGAACTCAGGACCTTCCGCCTGCAAGGCAGAGGCTTAACTCTGAGCCACCTCTCCAGCCCCCCTACCCATAAACACTTTTAAAAACTACTAAGAGCTACTTTGTAAGTCAGACTAAAAAAAAAAAAAAAGACCAAATCTTGTTTTAATTAAAAAATGTATCTTTTATTTATAAACACTTGGCATTTTGGGGCAGCCAAGATGATTCATTAGGTGAAGGCACCTACAGACAAACTTGAGGACTTGAGTTCTTTATCAATCCTAGAGGCCCTTCAGGTAGAAGGAAGACCAACTCCTGAAAGTTGTCTTCTGATGGCCACGTGCATACTGTGGTACAGCTCTTAAATAAAATATAAAAGTCCCAACATTGTCATTTTTAATAAAAAATTTCAAATATGAATACTTTCCTGCCATATTCTGAAAGAATGTGCTTCAGACTTTGGCAACACTTTCAAAGAACTTATTTTCCTAAAACATTGTGTCCAAAGGCTGCAGTTTGAAGAACATCATCTCTATTGATGACTTTTCTAGAGGGAACAACATTCACTTGAGTGTATTTATTCTTTACGTGCTTCCTTTAGAATTTTAGTAAACCTTTTATTTCTCATGATTGTTTTCTTCCAAAGAATATACACTGAAAGATGATCCACAGATGATTCAAACCATCTTTTCAAAGTACACATGGATACACTAACCATTTCTCTTGTATATGTCAAGTCATAACCCATATATCACTCATTATGTATCAATCAGAAAAACATCTTTGCTAAGAAATGTAAAGCTAGCTAACATCTACAGTTACTCTACTTCTATAAACCAAGTATCACAGAAAACAGAATCACTCATAATACTTTTGACTTATCTCAAAACTCCAATTCTGTTTTTGTTTTTTGGGTTTTTTTTTTTTGACATGGGATCTCATTATGCTATCCAAACCAGTCTTGAGCTCATTCATGGTTTTCTAGTTTTAGCTTCCTGAGTATCTGGGGTTACAGCTGTGTACCACCACACCTTGGCAGACCCTCTATTCCAATCACCAACATTAAATCAGGTACTTTTCAAACTATGAACAAGCATATCTGTAATAAAAATAGACAAATATCAATTCTATCACTGAGTATTTATATATGTAAAATAAAATTAAAACATAGGTTAGGCTGAAAATGGTAGCACACATGGGTAATCCTAGTTCTTACAAGACAGAGGCATAATCCTGAATTTGAGATCAGCCTGGGCTAAAAGTAGACCTTATATGTACCCACACACACATATATATATATACACACACACACCTAGGCTTATTGATTAAGTGTTCTATGAATACCACACATTTGAATTAAAAAGTACAGTGTGGGGCTGGAGAAGATGACTAAGGGGATAAGAGTCTGTCTTGCAAGCAGAAGGTCCTGAGTTCAGATCCCAGGTCCCAAGTAAAAAAACACAAGGTGGAAGCACTGGTGGCCTGTACTGGCTCTGTTGAGCAGAGCCTGGAAATTCCAGAGCAAAGCAAAAAGGAGGAGAAGCAATCTAGAATGATTTCCAAAGTCACCCTTGGTCATCACAGGGACACAACAGTGCCCTCTCATACACGCGCATGCACACACACACACACACACACGCGCGCATGCACACACACACACACACACACATGCAAGAATGCAAAAAAAAATAAAATTTTTTAAAAAAAAATTACAGTGTGCAAACAAAAAATTATGTTCAGACATGGTCACTGCAAAAATAATAATGGAATCCACTATGATTTAATAGAGGAGGAATTTATAAAAATTTGTCTAGACAGACAATACCAAGCATTTAGTAAGGATGTGAAGAAACTAGATCTGTCATACACTGTACTGGGAATGGAAAATGATACAAAATGATACATACATTTGTTTTTCAGAGGTTAAAATTCAAGTTATCCGTTTTAACAAATTCATTCAAAAAACTGAAGACAGACCCACAGAGGAACACATATACAAATATTTGTTGCAGCACTTTTCATAATGACCAAAAAGTAGAAGCAATATACATAAATGAATGAATAAAAAAGAAAATATGATAGCCACAAGGAATGAAGTGCTAATACTGTTACCACACAGATGAACACTTGAAAACATTATATGAAGTAAAAAAAGTAATAATACCACATATCATATTTATATAAAATATCTATAGAAAGTAGATTAGTAGCTGTCAGATGCTAGTGTAGAGGAAGGAAAGTAACTCCAATGGTTTTAAAGTTTATTTCAGGGTGATAAGAATCTTTAAAATTGGGTAGCAATGAGTAAGGCAAAGCCCACTAAATTATAAACTTTTATAAGGGTTAATTTTATAATAATTATAATACTATAAAAGCTCCTATGTACATTTTTTTTAGTCTTGTCTAGAGGATTCAGTCAGGTCTTGAGTCAAAAGTAGGGGTGTATCCTTTTAAGGGAAGGCATGGCAAAAAGCTAGGGCAGGCAAAGGTGACGCAGGTGAGGTGCTCTGTGTAGCTGAAGTGCATGGTGGGGTACACAGTACCAAGCACAGAACACTCTTTACAGATGCTGCTATACACTATGATGATCTATTATTATTAAGAAAGTGACCAATTAGAAAAAAAAAGTGGCTTCAAGACTGTTTTTATATCATTACAGTGGAGTTAATGAATGAAATGTGCATTTGGTTTTCTGAGCTTTCTGGGCAGACTTTTGTAGTTTTGCTGGCCTCTAGGGTCTTGCTGGTAATTGGCAACTGACCTAATGATATCCTCCATTGCGTTGCAATATACTTTCCCGGGAACAGTCCACAAGCTCATACACATTACTAGGACTAGGACTAAAGTCTGTTGCTGCCCTCTCTATTTGTAGTACATAGAAACAGACTACACAGGGAATGTCTAGACCTCAGACTTGTGGTGCCACCTAACAAGGCTGCTATGAGCAGTATGCCTGAAAGGATGGCGAGAAGCACAGATGTACTAAGACTATGTCTCAGAGTAGTATTTAACACCTCAGTAGAAACTGGAGTATATCCCCAAACCACCATGAGTACAACAGAAAGACTGGAAGAGAAAAAAGCCTCACATCAATCCATGCAGAGTTCCAAATAAATTTCAGTGCTAAACTTCTACTGATACAACTTTAGGTTTCAATGATGAACATACATATGACCCACAAAGCAGAAGTGAACCTTAAAATATAGGCCTACAACTTACAGATTTATTCTTACGTCAATGAAAATTTCAAATGACATCATTAATGATATCGATCAGTAGACTTGAAGAAATTAAAGGTTTTTCACTAAATTTCAATGTTTTTTGTCTGTTTGTAATCTCTCACTCACTATGCTTGAAGGTGGATGAAATACAAAGAATAAGAGGTGGTGCCTGACCCTAACAAAGCCAGAACATGTTGAAAGAAAAACAGACTCTGGTAAAACATGAACTCCTAAAATGAAAATTCTTCATTATGGAATTAGGGGAGGGTCACAGAACAAGGTGTTTTTCATGAATTAGTTAGATGGAATTCTAAACAAGGAATCTGTACTTGGGACAGATTGAGGAGGCTGGATAATATCAAATGGAATCATGAAGACCAGTAAGAGAAGACAATGAGGAAACCCAAGGCTGAGGGGCTAACCAGCTGATTAGGTGAAGATGCAATTAAGAAATTGTGAGAATAACAGGGAGCAGAAAATACTGAATTAAATATGGTGAGAATGTATTGTTGGAGGCACAATAAGGAGTTGTATAGTCAGGTATGGGGGCTCACACCTGTAATCTTGGCAATCCGGAAATGGAGGAACCAGTAAGGTTGAGTTCAAACCAATCTGGGCTACATAGAAAGAAAAAGGGAGGTGGAGGTGGAAAAAGTTGTATAAACTCAAAAGATCAGGATTAGGAAGATATGAATAAGTCACTGGCCCATATTACCATTTATACTCCCAAGAAGTCTTCAGAATGAGCAAGCAGGTGAATAAAGCACAGGACCTGTGTGCTTGATTTATAGTATTTACTCTGGTTGCCAAGAAATTTCTTTGTTTATTTCTTAGGACTGACCACATTAACCTCCAGTTAAGTGTGGCTATTTTATGTACCATTTAAGATTTAGCAAATATTTGTCTATTTACTCAAAAGGAAAAAAAAAATTTCACAGCAAAGTAAAGCAAGTAGAAACACGTATTAACTTGTACTTTTGCCACTTAAGCTGTGATTTGCCAACACCATTGTTCACCTTCGATACTTACAGTGTAATGATGCTATTAACACAATGTAGACCAACTTCCTTGTATGCTAATTATCAACAGAAAGAACTAACCATCACATAAAATTCTTTTAAGGACTTAGTATCTTTAGATCTGTGGTTTAGTACTTTAAAAAAAAAACAAATCTTTATAAACTCAGAATGAAAGAATTACTTTCACATGTGATTATTTTCTTAAGTTTCATATGAATACAGTTTAATTTCTTCTCTAAAAGGTTACTTTTTTTTAAGTCGACATTGAAATTCCTGGAATGCAATACTCCTAAATTTTTAAATCTTCAAAACACTTCAAAGAAAGTACCCTATAATATATACACAGATGCTTATGGAATAATACTGATCTAAAATACTTGATTTAAAAATCATGATAATCCAAAGCAAAAGCATATATTCTAGTAAGAAGTCAAGCCAGTGAAGAAATTCATTAAGAACTATCTGTAGACAGGAGCAACAGGGAGTAGTACTTGCCAGATTCTGTCTGTTTACATCAGATGTTTGGAAAACACTCAGTTGGAGACCTCCAAAGAGCAAATAACATGGTTAGGCTTACAGCGCGTGACATGTGACTAGCTGGCTAGTTGTATTTAAATAGAAATCATGAGAATCAGATTTCCTATCAGAACCAGATTCTCCAGGACACTAGAGAAAAGCTGAATTCTAAATCTTCAAAAACATCAAAAAAAAAAAATAACTAAAAGGTAATATTAACTTGAAAATTTCTCATTTACTTATTAGGGTAAAATGTAATTTTTTGTATTGATTTCCAAAATAAAGACTGAACTTTAAGTTAAATTATAATATTTAAATATGCCAAGCAGGGGCTTGCTGAATTATTGCAAATGTAGGAAATTACTGGATTTGAATATAGGATAAAAGAAAATTAACCTAGCTTTAAGAGTAGTTTCCTATTAAACTTTTGGCATATGATTATGCTATGTCTTTACCATCTACATCTGTTAAAGAATACCAGATGAAAAGTCAGACTCAAGTTCCAGTTCTAGCCATTTTTAGAAATATATCCTTAAGCAAGTTATACCTCTATGTAAACCCAGTTGTAAAATGAAGGGGTTGATTTTCATCAATTCTAAATTTCCTTCTTTTTTGAAAGGTGTGAAATACTCAAAAGTTACCTGTTCCCCTGAAGGGAGGAGAGCAGCAAAATGAAGGAAGCCTCAATGCTGGAGAAATCATTTGGTTTAAACTCTTGTAGCTAACTCTTTAGAAGTAGTATTCCAATTTTTGACTTATATTTAAACCTTAAAACTATTAGACTGTAAGTCACAAGAGAGAACAAAAAGTGTTTATTAGTTTTCTTTTTTATTCTTGAAAACTACTTCTCATCCTTCGCCATTACCCTATTCTACAAAGTGACTTGAGGCCTCTATCCTTACTATAGCTGATGATTCATGTTTAACTGGTGCTTTACAAAATAGAAAAACAAAATGAAACTCATCTTTAGTATTTTAAATAGTTCAGCTGAATGTTAGTAACCCTAGGTAGAAAATAAGACTTCTGTCAAGAAGCTTTAGGAATCTGTTTCCTAATAAACAATGGAAAAACCCAGTTACCTAACATGACTGTACTAAATAAATGCAATAATTGGATATGTGCTTGAATATCTGTTTGTGATCCAAAGATTAACTTTTGAATTTATTTTAAAGAAAGGAAAATGATGAAAAAGCAATCATTCGTCCTCGGTCTGCTCTTCATATTTGCTTTTAATTTGGGAAAAATTTCAATGACCACAAATTCCACAGAAGCCTCAAATTCTGGGACAAGCTCCGATTCCATCATGAGCACAGATTCCAAAACAAGCCTAAATTCTGCAACATCGATGAATCCTAGGAACAGCCTCAGTACTGAGGTAAAGTTCTCAAATCCACATCCCAGGACCACTATGACTAGTCAAAAAGACCCAGGATTCCACCAAGATCTTAAGTCCTACCATAAATAAGCCTGAAAAGTGTGTGACAGACAGTAGCACAACACTGAATCCAACGTTCAATGCTTTCTTTCTTTTTTTATGTGGTATTTTTACTCTTGTGTATGTATTCAGGCTGAAGTGAGCTGGAAGTGCCTACATATCTCAGCTCTTGATTACCCATGGCATAACAACTTAGAAATATGAAACTTACTTTAACTTACTGCTTAAAAAATTATCATTATCCTAATGTGAATTGCCTTAATCTTGTACTTTTTTCCTGTAAAAAAAGATGTGCCACCCTATTAAATGTCAAAATAAGTAAAATATCACATTTGTTTTTTTTAAATATTGGCAAGCTAAATTGAAACTCAAATGTTTACATAACTGCTATGAGAAGAAATTATATAGATGACATTTAACCCAAGGGAGAGGCAATACTGGGGGATAAGGAACAGCAGAGAGGACTCTATTTTGCATTATAATACTTTATATCAAATAGACAGGAAAGTGCTGATCTGATAAGAAGAAACAACAGTGCCCAGCAGAATGGAGTGAAGGGAATTGCAGGAGCAGAAAAACTGCAAAAGAAAATCAACAAACCACAATCCAGAACTTCAGAGACTCTATATCAATCACATAGAACTAGGACAGCCTAATCTCTCCCCATCCTGGAGCTCAGGGACATTTGCGGAAGAGGGGGCGGTAAGATTGTAAGAGCAAAAGGATGGGAGGAGCAACGATTTGCAAGATTCTCAACAATAGTTGGGGCCAAAGCAATCATAATGGAACTTTGCATGCCCTGCGCAATGTCCAGCGCACTGTTGCCCTCATAAAGTCTAGCATCTGTTAAGGGCACCGAGACCCCTGGAGGCAAGGGATTGACAGCCATAGTAGTAATCTTATGATTAAGGGGAACAAGAGAAAGGGCTTATGGAAATGCCACTGGGTCCTTATATGTCATCGGAGAGGAGGACCCAGTGGAGAGTTAGGCGCACACAATAAAGGACTCTCTGGGAATTGGGGGGGAGACACTGGGGGAAGGGGAGGGGGGAGGGAGGGAACTGGTAAAAAATTTTAAAATGTATAATTAAATTTTTAATAAAAAAAAAAAAAAAAAAAAAAAGCCACACTTGTACCAAACATTTTACAAGATTAATTGACAGATCAGATGATTATGGAAAGTTAGAATATTGCAGATTCGGATCCGTGTTATCCTGTGCTATCCTTAGTCTTAAAAAAAATAAACTTTACCATTTATTTACTGTGAAAAAAAAAAAAAAAGAAAAGTTTGTGGGGCTGGAGAGGTGGCTCAGGGGTTAAAAAAAAAAAAAAAAAAAAAAAAAAAAAAAAAAAAAGAAGAAACAACAGTTCTTTACAAAAAGACATATCCAACTATAGTACATTATTTAATGTGTGACAAAGATGTCATTCCAGTACACGGTGCCAAGTCTCCTAACTTTTATATGTACTATTGCTATTCCAATGAAAAGACCTTATTTTGACCAACCCTTGACTTATGTTTCAAAAGTCTTTTACAAATCAGACACTTGGAACTAAGAACTCATTTGATCCATAGAAATATGTGCCTTAACTATTGTTTGGATTTTAATGCTCATCTACAAAGATGGGCTTAACACTTTCAAATTTAGTGTCAATAATAATAGTTTCTATGTTTTTAATAGTACAGTTAGGAACTTTAGCTTAGGTTTAAAATTCAATTCTAATTTTAACTAGCTATGCTCCTAAATTCAAAAGTTACAAGAGGATAACCAAGCAAACAATAAAATGGTTATAGCTAAATCATTTGGGCTACCTGTTAAATACACAAAGTAGACCTTGTCTCAAGATTTTGATGTGGAATTCCAGTGTAAGGGTTAGGGATATGTTTATTTAATTATCCAGACCATTCATACAGCTGGGTTGGGTTTCTATTTACATACACATATACTACTAGTTACTAAGACTACCTCAGAAGGTGAGGTAATTATGGTATGAGAAATTATATGATAGACATAGCTTGCCTGATGCAGAGAAAGCATTAAATAAACTATTAATTTTAGCATTATTTAGCAATAAAAATTATTGTCAAATATTCAAAATGGGAAACTCTGTATTATAACTCTTAGGTTTAATATTTTAATTATTCTTATAAAAATAGAGACACAGAGCAGACTATTATAGCTGGTCACCTACTTCTCCAAGCATATTCACTCTCCTAAAGCAAGTAATACAAACAATGGGAACTTTCTAGTAGTTATGGCTCGTTTTTGTGTGGTAGAAGATGACTGAACCCTGGGCCTCACACATGCTAAGCAGATGCTTTATTGCTAAGCCACACCCTTAATTCAAATGTGAAAACATCAATGTATATAATTTCACACACTTTTCTGTCCATATACATGCATATGTATGTGCATATATGCATATATATGCACACTACCTTGTACTTTGCACAAAAGTGTCAGAATCATCTTTGGGGACTGTTTTTCTTTTTCCATTTTCATGTGTTTGTGGTTGGGAGATATGTGTGTTTGTGTATATGTGTTCGCATGTGCATGGGTGCACTTGTGTGTATAGGTGCACATGCATGTGAAGGCCTAAGGTTGATATTGCTCTTTCACCTTATTCTTCATACCAGTCTGGATCTCTAGTCAAATCCACACTTCATCTACAGGGCTAGTCGTACTAGACAGTTTGCTCTGAGAATTCCCAGTCTGCTTTCCCAGGATGGAATTACAGGCACGCTACCATACCCACTAAGCACTTTTTACACAGGATCTGGGGAGTCAAACTCTGACTCTCTTGCTTATGTGGCAATTGTTTTAATTGTTAAACCATCTCCCCAGTCTTGTTTGTCTTTGAGACAAAGTCTCATGGTAATCAAGACTGGCCTCAAACTTGTTATGTATCCCAGATTAATTTTGAACTTGAATTTCTCCCGCTTTAGCCTTCTAAATGCTGTGACTAAAGGTACACCACCACAACCAGCCTTTTCTAGGGCTTTTTAAAGGTGCATGCTCATTACTTCTGCTTGCCCAGCATCCACTTTTCTTCATTTTGATACTGGCAATATAATTTCCTTTTGGGGAAAACCTTGCCCTCATCCTTGCCTCTCAGTTCATATGATTCAGGAATGGCTGGCTTTATCACTTAGTTTCAGGAATGGCACACATTCCAGGCATAGAGGGTCAAAAAAGTCTATCTCTCTTGCTAAAGTAAATACCTTGGCAACTGATATGTGACTCAGAGCAGGCCAGCAAGGCTAACCACTTGTGGGCAAACAAGTACGTTTAGAGTTGTTAGGCTTGGAGAACACAACACTGCAGGCATGGCCTGGGAAGAGGTTCTGAGAGCAAAGCCACATAAGGATAGGAAGTAAAAGAGCAGAGAGGATGCTGATGCTCAAAGCTATGTATGAGGCATGCAAAAGGCTAATATGACTCTTGACCTTCTTTTAGGTACACGTCAATAAAAACCCCTTTTGTTTATACACATTTCAATTGCATTTTTGTCACTTATAAGAAGCTAACTGAACTTCATTTCCTGCTCTATTCCATAATATTCCCTTTGGAAATATAGAGGTTGTTTCTTTTTATATTATGCCACTGTAGACAATGTTGTCATGGCATCACTTACTGCTTGTACACAAAAGCATACACACACGCAAGAAACAGCAAACAAAGTCAGAAATGTAAAGGTTAAATTACAGATCTCCTTGCAGGTGTGCTTATAGAACTTGGACTTTACATGGGGAATCAGTGGGAGAGACAACCTTAGACTTGAACTGAAAATGAGACAGAAACAATGAAGAGATGCCCTGGAAATTGTTACCTGAGGTTAAAGGAAGGGTGGATGGCAAAACTGTGCAGTCGGAGAGAGTGAAATCCCCAGCAGTGGAGTGGGGATACAATGGATTCAAAATTTCTGGTATCATCCAATGGTAATATTAGACTAATAAGAACAAATTTAAAATAATTAATACAGATACCTAAGGAGTACCACTGGTGAACACCACCTGATTACATTTTAAATTACATGACTGTTGACCAGGAACAAGTACTTGGCTTAGGGCAGCCAGGTGTTTTTTTACTGGTCAGGACCTAGTACTTCAAATCTTGCCAAAAAAGGTATTTTTTAGCTGAACCATTTCCATTCTGCAATTTTAGAATGAAGCTCTGAGATAATGAGGAGGTTATTAGCTAGGGCTGACATTGAAATGAAATGAAATGAAATGAAATGATGTGATAGAGTTAAACACAGAACCAAGAGAAAAGAGAGCAAGTTGGTTCCACAAGTTGACAGTAGTTTAAAGTTCTGTTCTCATGTGGAAAGGCCCTTCCTTCGGCCTGTCTTCCTGAGAATATAAGAATCCTCCCAACAACAAAGCCTATCTAAAACATACCTCGATTGACTTGTCAGATCTCATAAGTAAACAAAAAAAATTGAGAAAAATTGAAAAAATTGAGAGAAAGGGAAGAATGTACAATGTAAATTGATAAGAGCGTCCACACCAGCAAATGGAAGGGACGGTGAAAAAAAACATGGTGTAAAGACAAGGCTTATATGACACATGTTTAAATGAATTTTGAGCATTTAAGTCTGAAATGTCTGTGGACAGGCTCTGAGACTAGAATCCGCAGTTCAAGAAATGTTCTCTCGTGGAAGTCCAAAATACAGAAACACAGGGAGATTGACTGAGAGGTCAAACTCAAGTGTTATTGGGCAAAGTTGACTGTGTAGATAAGGCCTTTACTAAAAACTGAACATGGCCAATGAGAAACAGAGTCTTCCCCTGTTCTTTTTACCATGTTCATTTGTCCTAGGGCTAAGCATTACACTAGGTGAAAACGAAGGTCAGAGAAGCTCTATGAGGTATAACCAAAAGACATCAGGCATGGTTCACACGACTACAATCTCAGTTCTTGGGAGGCAGAAGGAGGAGGACCACACATTCTAGGCCAGCCTGGACTATGTAGTGAGGCTTTACCTCAAAAAAAAAAAAAAAAAAAAAAAAAAAAGAACACCCAAACCTTAAAGGATTGGCATTTTAAAATTGGCAAGGTCATACCCCTCATACCCTAAAAAAGAAAATCTACACTTTATGTATACAACTTAGTCACAAAACCTTACAGGAGAGACAAATTGTTTTTATGAGCATATTCTTTTCCTTCTAAAACAGAAGAATATCCAAAACATTAAATTAATTAATCTAAGATGATGCAGCTAACAAGCAGCAGTATGGGAGCCCTTGGCAATCTCAAGCTGCATGCTGTAAGAGACACCTATGGAAACCCCTCTCATTGATCTCCACTGAGTGCTCCATGAGGCTCACCCTGCTTCCTGTCAGCTTTTATTAATAACCAACAGAGAAGGAACATAAACTTACTATTTCTGAGAAAATACAGTTTTGACACTTTTTACAATTTTTTGTTACCTATAAATTAATAAGAAATTAAAAAGAGTTAAAAATTAAGGCATATATCTACTTGCCTCCCTCACCAATATTTACTACTTAGACAAAATAGGGAAAGTCAAAATATTCTGACAGTACTAAAGGTTAAAGATGGAATATAAATAAGGTTCATGTCACATAGAGTAGACTTTCATTAAAGGATAAAGAGTTTCCCCAAACCCCTTGGGGGAGTCTTTTTATTTTTGAAACATGGTCTTACTCTGTAATTCAGATTGACCTTTTAACTTATACCAGTCCTCTTGCCTTAGCTCCTGAGTTCTGGGATTGCAGGCAAACACCACAACATCTGGGTATGATGAGATGTTTATGTTGCTAAAAAGCAGAGGGAAAGGGGCTGGAGAGGTGGCTCAGGGGTTAAGCCTCTGCCTTGCAGGTGGAAAGTCCTGAGTTCGGATCCTAGACCCATATATAGATTCCGGGCAGAAGTGGGGGCAGCCTGCGGTTTTGGTTCTGGTAGGGCGGAGCCTATGAATCCCGGGGCGGAGTAAACAGGAAGAGGTGGAGGTGGAGGCGGTCCATGGTAGTTCCTGAATTCCCCGTGGTTCTACACACACACACACACACACACACACACACACACACACACCACTCATGCACACACACGCACAATTGAATGAATAAAATAAAATAAAAAGCAGAGGTAAAGATAAACTAAATTTGAAAGGCTTTCTGATTCCTTAGTCTCTCAGTGCTTGGGACATCTGAATTATGCAATTAGATAAATTTTCCATCTTGTATCTGCTCCCTTTTTTCACCCTTTTCTCATTATTTTGCAGCATTAATTTCATACAATCTACCAGGTTTTTGTCATCCAAGACAAGACCATTGGCTACTAATACAATCCAATTCCATTAAACTTGGGAAACTCAGACCAAATCCTACAAATACTGAAAAGCATAACTAGAGCTAAGTCTAGTCTTTGAGATTTCAAATTAGCATTATCTTGCAAGTTCAAGTACTTTGAATTTATGTCATTCTAAATGGAAAGAAGTCAGACTAACCAAGTTAATATCATGGGTTAGTTTTCAAAAAGCAGGAAGAGTAAGGCAAGAAAAGACAGCAAGTACACCAACACAATACACCACTGTCATGAGAGAGGAGCTCATGACATTTCTAGAAGGCACTCAAGGAACCAGTTCAAAGACAGCAAGAGCAAACAATTCTATTGGTCTGGCTGCTCAAACCACTTTTACAGAGATTTCCCATAGCTCTTCTCAATTACTTCTTACATGACTTCAACAGAATAGTATACTGTATTACTAAAAGTTCTCAGAAATAGATTTTAAAGTTTTATTTCTTATTGATAAAAAAGGTTCTTGATTATTGTGTTATAGACACTATTAAATTAGAATATGCTTGAAAACAAAAGATCTGCCACAACTTTTACCTTGGGTAAATTTCACTGTGGGTTGTAAAAATAAAAAATCTATGTAGCAAAGAGAAATCACTATAAAGACTAGTCTGAAAGCAAATCCTCATTGTGAGCAATACTTTAAAGCCAACACAGCAAACTACTCAGATATACTTGCTCAGATAAGCTTGCCTTCCCGCCCTATTAACTCGAATAGGGAAAATAAAGCCTATCATCTGTTAGCTTTGCTATTTCTTTTAAAACTTGTGTTAAGATTAGGGCTGGAGAGATGGCTCAGGGGTTAGAAGCAAAAGGTCCTGAGTTTGGATTCCAGGTCTCACATTAAAAACGCCAGGCAGAAATGGCGGCAGCTTGTACTTCCAGTCCTAGTGGGGCAGAGTCTGGGAAATCCCAGAGCAAAGCAAGGAGGTAGAAGCAATCCAGGATGATTCCCAAAGTCACCCTTGGTCCTCCACGGGTGTACATGTGCCCTCTGACACACACACACACACACCACATACACACACACTAAATGAATGAATAAAGTTTTTTTTTAAAAAAAAAAGATTTAAAAACATATCTCTTACCTTCGTGCAACATAATAAAAAATAGGATTCCCAGCTTTGGAAGTGCCAGCTTGGTAGAAAATGCTCAGTGTCTTCAGAGCCTTGAACTCTTCCTTTTCATGTACCTGATGCCTGAAAAAGAGAGGAATGGAGTGGCTTAAAAGTTTCAAATAGTTCACCAAGTAAATACAGGATTGGACAATAATAAAATATAATAAAATGACAAAGTACTTCAAAAGCAATGAAGGAAGGGCAACAACAAAGCATCTAAAGTTTCCAGATGTCATACTATGAGTCACAAAAGCACTTCTGGGACTACTCAACAAAACTGCTTAATCAGGATATTAGCCACAGGATTGTTTTTTTATTTACAGTATTTTTTCCAGACAGAAAATTTTGATTTTTCTTTTATTCTCTGCAAGTTCAGTCTATCAATCTTTCCTTGTTTATGGATTTTTAAATATATGAGGAAGGCCTCCTTTTCCTTATGTTTCTTCTTTGACTCATAAATATTTTCTTTGTGAATGGCATGAACATCTTTTTCCAAATGGTCAATTACTTAGTTGCAGGAACACCATTCATGGAAAACCCATTCTAATAGGCCTGGTTATGAGTGCCCCTTTCATATTAAATTCCTGTATGGACTGAAATATATTTCTGAAAAAAGACTTCATAAATTCCACTTACACTCAGTATGCTTCTTTCATATGAAGACTTGTGGCACTGACAAATCCAGAATGGAAAACTCATTCATTATGCCTGCTCAATTTATGCTGGGCACTCTCATTCTACCTTCTGCATCTCTTAACCTCACACATAGTTCCCATTTTTTCATTTCTGTCTTCCAAATGGATGCTAGGTGATTTGCTCAGAAAATATCTAGCTATGTGGTTTCAAAAATCTTTTCTCTTTTACACAGATTCAGTGTCTCTGATCTGAATTTTTGGGAATGTTTCAGACTCTGGATTTTTCTAAAAAAATTTTTAATATATATAAGATATCTTAGAAATGGGAATCAAGACTAGAATCCCATATACATCCCCTATCTATATAGTATGAAGGCCACTTCGCAATATATCTTTGGTACATCCATGTTTTGATTACATTAGTCGTAGAAGGCCAAGTGTAGAATTTTCCAATTGTGGCATCATGCTGGTGCTGAAAAGTTTTGGGAATTTAAGAGATTGTAGACTTTGATTTTTAGATAGAAATCAATATGTAAATATTCTTTTATCTAGTGTATCTATATGTACCTTGTGACCCTGACAAAGAGATTTTAGTTGAAGCCATCTGTTCCTGGAAAAGAGGCTATTTGTTTAACAATAACCTAAACAACATGGAAATTATTTAACAAGGAAAACAGATATATACATCCTTAGATAAGTGTCTGAGAAACTATTTATCAAATTGTACCAGACTTTTTCTTTTTTGGTTTCTTTGAGACAGGGTCTTACTCTGTAGCCCAGGTTGGTCTAGACTTTATATAGCCCAGATTGGCCTTGAACTTGAGGGAATAGTCCTGCCTCGGATTTCCCAAGTGCTGGGATTAGAGGCACAAGCCACCACAACCAAATTAACATGAATTAAAAGGCACACACATATATATGCCATGTTTATGGGTAGAGGTAGGAAGACAACATTCATAAGTCAGGTCTTTCCTTCTACCATGTGGGCTTCCAGAGCTCGAACTTGGGTTACCAGGTTTGCAAGCAGGTACCTTAACTGCTGGGTTATCTCACTGGCCTATATTTAAGATATTCCAAAGATTTAAAATAAAGACTTTTATTAAAAAAACTTTAAATATCTTCTGAGTAATTTAATCATTGCTACCTTTTTTTTTCCCAAAGAAAAATAGGTCTCAAAGAGTAGAACTGGGAATTTAGATGAGAAAAGAATATCTAAAATTTATCAATTTATACATATTAGATACTGTTGGTCTAAATGTACAATGCTAAGACCATTTCATATTCAAAAACATCTTTGTAAGGGAAAGTAAAAGAAAGTAACAAAAGTCATTTTTTTAGAAAAGTGGCAAAGTGGTAAAATGGAAATGATGTCCTAAGTAACAATGAATTTTTAAGTTACATTTTGGCACTATGTACTTTTCAATTAGGTTATTTGAAATTTTTTGTTTGGAAAAATACTTCCTAATTATATAGGAATTTGCTATGCTGAGCAAAATCTAAAAGTTAAAAAGTAGAAAATAAAAATAAAATTTGGAAGGGTATTATTTATTCACACATTCCTTTACAGACTTAACAATATCAATGAATTATACTTTGTGTATAAAACTATGATATATGTAATATGGTAAATAACAGGCAATTAAAATGTAAAGCATGTTATATGCATATTTTTAGTGAATTAACTTCTAACTGTTAAACTGGTAGGGGAGGTTATACCTTTGTCACATACTATGACTAAAACATGCAACTTCCAGTCACAAGGAAACATTTGTGTGGAATATAGAAAAGTAGGTTAAAAACTGCCTATTTAGCAAACAATTAATTATGAGACTCTATATGTTTACAAACTAGATTTATCTAAATGAGATTCAAAACAAACATCCACAGAAATGTTTATTAGAGCAATACTGAAGCATACTGTATTTTTTGAGCCATAATCTAAAAGAAGAAAAAGCCGTTAACTATTAGACGTATTTTGAAAAAAAATTAGTGGGGTAGACAGGGCCCAGCACTTAAAACCAAAAAAAAGCACAAATCAGGTGTGGACCCTCAGGCAAATTAACTATGTATATTCAATGCATTTTCTTAACCATAATATGAAAGTAGACTTGCCTACATGTCCTTGTAATTTTTTTTTAGTATGTGTGTATATGTGTGTGTGTACTCCAGAGGGCACTTAAGTATATGTGCCTATGGAGGTCCACAGGTGACATAGGGTATCAACCTATATAGATCTACCTCCTTATTGTTTTGCTGTGGGGTTCCCCTCCTCCACTTTCTGGGGCTGAATTGCTGGCTTGAGTCACCATATCTGCCTGGCATTTTTATGTGGGTTCTAGGTTTCCAATCTCAGGTCTTTTTGCCTATGAGGCAAAGGCTTTAATCACCGAGTCATCTTCCTAGTTCTGTTCTTCTAAGTGTTTAATGTAAAAATTCACCAAAGCAAAATAACAAGCTATGATTCATTGTTATTACATAAATACATAAAACAAAGTAAAACATGGTGATGTTATTACAAGCATATTTAATAAGTCGACTAGTGCTAAACTTCATTTCTCAATCAAAAAGAAAAAAGCATTTTCCAAAGCTGAATTTTACCTAGTCATAAATTCCTCAAACTTTGAGCTGGTAAGATTAAGGCTGGACCAATGTGTGTCTGCCACAGGCTTGTGCTCCGGAGGACCGAGGTATGCAAGAAGTGTTGCCATCTTGTCAAAAGGTCGTCTTCCAACAGCTTTATGATCCCTAGACACAGCAAACTACTTAGAAGACAGCACTTTACATTAAGCAAAATAACACATTTTTCAGACTTTTATTGTTTTTTTTTTTTAAACTAGTCGGTACCTTCTGATTTGTAAGCAGCACCAAAGAGACCCTATGGTCTCAGAAATAGGATTATTTCCCACCTATAAAATTTATGGATTTAAGAAATATTTTCAATTATGAATTTAGATTTTAAATTCATTTATTTTACAGAATTCATACTCCTAACATCAACTTTTTCTTAGGGTAAAAAGAATACTAATCGAAAAACCAGCATTTAGGAAATGAACATATATAACTAGAGGAGTTGAATGCTTTGTGTATGTATTTATTTATTTAGAGATGGGGTTTTGCTATGTAGCCCATGTTGGTCTCAAACTCATGATCCTCCTGCCTGAACTTTCCAAATGTTATAGGTGTACCTCATGATACCTAGCTCAAAAATTTAACTTTTAAAAGTTATTGAATGTGTAAAACCCTTCATAATGAGATACTAATCGATAAACATCAAGTAACAAATGAGTATACCAATGATGACTTTGCTGAATATGTGTGTAAAGAAATACTCTCACAAAGTACAGGTCAGTGTCTATTGACTCACATATTTTGGAAGTGATTTGGCAGTATATAGTAAAGTTGGGGTGGATATACTCCAGACTGAGCAATTACACACTTAGGCAAACATAAATATTTACTATATCGCTGCAATAGTGAAATACTAGGAACAAGTCTAAATGCTTATCAATTTGGACATGGAAAAATAAACACAAATATAATCATTCAATAAAACATTAACATAAGCTAAATAAATGATCAATTTCAAAATGTTGTATGAAGAAAGTATACTTGCTGTATCACTGCTACAAAATTTTGAAACAAAGTATGGTACATACAGTTTCTTCTTTCAGTTATATATATGTAGAACTGTATAAAAATATATTCAGGAGGCATATCCACCAGTTCTAAGAAGCAGGCATGGAAGCGTAGAAATCAGGTCACCGAGTAGCCTTTAAGTATGTGTGCACACATGTATGTAAACATTACTTAATTATTTCTCGCTCAAGAAATAAAACTGAAGCAATATCAAAAGTATTTACAAAAGTATATACAGGTAGTAGATAATGAATTTGATATATTTTGTATGTTTGAAATACATACCTTTTTAAAACAGTATACTAAAAAATCTCTAGCATCAAACTGTGAATATGTATGCAAATTTTCAAGAGAAAACACTGTTCATCTTTGAAAGTTCCACAGTTCATTTTCGTGTTACAAGGATAAAGCATCTGCCATTTCTTATTTTAGTGATGCATGTATGTCAGCCATGCCTATGTAATGTCTAATCCATTAACAACTCACAAGGACTAAAAGACCTCTCTTGTAAACACTTCTCTCCTAATTGCTTACTTAGCCTTAGTGTCGTGTCTCCTGCCTTTTCCATAAAGGAACAAACCATTTTTATTGGCAGTTAAAATAGTCTGGACTCATATAACCTTGGAAAGGGAACTCTTTTATCACTTATAAGCTTGAACACTTTACAAGCCTATAAAAACTAAAAAGGAAGTAACTCATAGAACAGCAAGTAATATATACTACAAGAGGCTGTAATTAAAAACAGCTAGTGAAATATTTCCCAAATAATTTCAATTATTAGTCTTTCTTTCAAAGCTATATTTGCATATATTTAAGAAAATTACAAATTGGCTTATTATAAAATTTAAGTAATAGAGATGGTTTAACTATTAAATTCCTATGAATGAACTGAGTCCATGAAGATGATTTGATTTTCTAGTAAATTTAAACTTATCTGTGTTTCATTATACATTGTATTTGGTAGTTTTCAAACAAGAAAAATAACTAAAAAGAATTTGCAATTTATTAAATTGATGTTTAAAAAGGTAGCAGCACTTATAAATATGTTTGTTGATGTAATACAACTTAACTTTTGGAATATATATAGTTAAAAGTCTGCACTTCTTATTCCAAGTCATAATTCTTACTGCCAAAACCACCAAAGACTTGCACTATTCAGAATCAATAATTTTGTTAGAATTAGTTTAAACTAAATATTGAAATTGTCAAGACTGGGAAATCATACCTGTTGCTGGAAAGATACTGGCCAATTTTCTCCTGATTGTTCCAGAGCAGACGATGTAAGGCGAGCACATTTCCATCACTGATGAAGGAAAGACTATGATTCACTGCATCACTTGTGGGGCAATCTGATGCTATGTCAAGGAAAAACCTTCAAAAATGCAAAGCCATTAGCATTGCCAATAGCAGGAACACTCATACCTATATGTGATTAATGTTTACAAGAAGAAAATACTATCAAGTAACAGATTACAAATGTGGAAGGTTTGTGCAGAGTGTGACTGCCCTTAAGCCAAGCAAGGACACGGAGAAAGGTGGCTTTCTGCTTCTGTTTGATATCTGGATTCAGCTTCAGAGTAGGCTCTGAAGTTAGAGAACAACAAATTTAAATGAGTTCTATCTGGAGAGTAAGCTAGTACTTTACAGATAAGGAAATGGAAGCCTGGATAAAGGCTCCCCAAAGTTATACAGCCTATGTGAGCCAAGATTGGAATCCTTGATTCCCTTAATTTTCCATGGGTAGTCATCCTACTACAACAGGATATTCACCTTCCCTGCAATAAAACTTGTTGCTGACCCCAGTGTCCCTGGCAGAAAGGTCATTAAGAACTGTACTAATGAACTGGAAGAGAGACCTTAAAAAAAAAACCAGCTGACACTACCAGCGACATCAATTGGATTACAATGCTGGAAAGTAGATTTCTGGCCATTGCTTTTACTTACAAAGCACTTTCTGATGAATTATCTTAAAAAAAAAAACTCAGGCAAAGAGAGCATTATTCCTACTTTACGAATAAACCAGCGACTCGGGGAAATAAAATGAACCACATAGTTACGGAAATCCAGCCAAAAAAAAAAAAAAAGGTCTAAAACCATATAGCTTCAACATTTGTTTTTTATAATTATAAAATACTACACACTTAAAGAGTAATATTATAGTTCAGATATACTCCAAAAATACTGTAATCTGAAAATTCTTAATGTATTATCTGTTTGGTTTTCATCTTTAATAAAGAAACCTTCTCCCTTACTTCTGCACTAGAGCAACCCCATGGACTTTACTTTAGTAGACATCCAAACTTAACAACAACATAGATTTATTTCCAGATGTCTTTTAGGCTAAAATAAGACAAAATGGGTTGTTACCCAAGAAAGGGCAGAGAAAACTGCTTACATGGGAAGTTACTGTAGCGCTAGCACACAGACTAAGTGCAACTGAGCACAGCTCACTGAGAACAATCATTAGGTGTCAGGTACTTACCTCCGTGCCAAATCAAAGTTGCTTTTCACGAAATCATTAAAAGGGCGCATATGTTCTTCTTTTGTGAAGAGAACATGATTGGCAATACTCTGAAGTATCTAAACAATCAAAGAGGGTTACAAATAATCATTATTTACTGTATAAAATTTACACCCTAATATATTCTTTCAAAATGTGTATTTTTTTTACTCGTGTGTGTGTGTGTGTGTGTGTGTGTGTGTGTGTGTGTGTGTATATCAGAAGACACTGTTTGTCCCTAGGGAGGGTCAAGGGTGACTTCAGAAATCATCCTGGATCGCTTTCTACCTCCTTGCTTCCCTCTGAGATTTCCCAAGCTCTACCCACCTGGGCCAGAAGTGCAGGCCGATGCTGTTTCTACCTGTTTTTACATGGGACCTGGATCTGAACTCAGGATTTGCTGCATGTGAGGCAGTCTTAACTCCTGAGCCATCTCTCCAGTCCCAAAATGTGTATTTTCTATTGATATAATTTCTACTGGCAGTTAAAAAAAATCAATGATTTCTTATTCTACATATTATTCTAGATATTTCTATTTTTCTTCAAATATAATAATTACATAGACATATTACACATATAGAATACATTCAAAATTTTAAATGTATTTTTAAAATTAAGAAAAAAACTATGGCCTACAGTTCTATCTCCATTTCAAAATCCCCAGTCATTACAATAAAACAATGTTTAGAAAACAAGGCATTTGCTAGTGACTCTTTCTTTCCATCATCTGCTTAGCTAATGAATTCTCTGTAATACAAACAAATTACAACAAAACACACATAACTGAAAACCACAGGGATTCAAATGTAAGTAACGACAAGTACTTCAGTGTGAAAAACAGAAAATTCAGTTGAAACGGAAATTGAAGATTTATAAATTATCAAAATAATTCACCTTTGACATTAACTTCAAGCCCCTTTCGATTCTAGGTGGTGGCTTTTTATCTAAGATCCCTGCTTCATAAGGCGAGACAATGGCGGGATTGATAAATCTGAGGAACATGGCACTTCCTACTGCACCGATGCTGTTCTGAGGGAAACGCTGGCTAACCACCTGAGAACAAGGAGTTGAGAATTGAGTATAAAGTCTGAATTTAAATAAAGAAATGGGAAGGAAGAGTTCAAAGGTCAAACCTCAAAACAATACATTTTTATTTTTCCTTCTCCCCAACTTCAGAAAATACCGAGTTTATTCTTTTAACTGTAATCTTGTATCATTCAAAGCATAATTAAGATAACTCAGAAGAAAACCCTCCTCATAGGAGAAACCTGGAAAAAAGTCTTATTTTATTATTGTTTGTTCTACAAGTCTAACAGGCAAAAAAGGTGATCCAATGTTACACAAAGATTAACACATTTTTATGTGTGGAAACCAAATGTGATCGACTTTTAAAATGCAAACCCTAAAAGCCTATAATTAGCAATAAATATTTACATCTTGTTACACAGCAGCTAAAATTGAATTTTTTTGAGGAGACTTACCATATACAACATTTTTTCTTAGATTCCTTATAAGTACTGTTACTTCAAATTCCTTTCCTTCATCAGCATGCTCCCTAATTCAAGGACCTACCTATTATTTAGAACACTAGAAAAGCAGGAATTCTTGGGGACCTAAAAGAAAAAAGGATCCCACCAGAAGAGAGAGCACCTATGTCTACCTCAATCTATAACTCTGTCAAGTAAATAAAAAAGATTAAGGACTCAGAAAATAATGCCTATCTCCCCAAAGCAACATGAACCCAGTAACTCAAACATACATATTTTCTCTTTAGAGAACTCTACCCCCAAGATAAAGCCACAGGTATAACGTTCAAAAAACTGGCTTAGCTTCCATCTCTTTCTAGCGTCACCCCCATTTTAAGTTAAGATATTGTCATAGTTAAGCACAGGTGTCAACTTGACTCTTGAGGGTTTGGGCTCTGGGCACAGTTGTGGAGAGTTGATGGTTGAGTTAAGCCCAGAGCAAACCTGAAGGAGATTGTCTAGCTGATGGGACAGGACCCAGCCCATGATGGGTGGGATTAGGCCCTGGATAAATCACAGAGACCTGGTTGAGAGAGTTGGCATCCTTCTGTATACTTGGCCAGACATGCTGGTCTGGCAAGTAAGGATTGTCCATCTCTCAGCCGTTATGGTGGCCAGTTACCTCGGCCCTGGTGTTGGTGTGTGTTCTCCCATCAAGCTGGACTATGAACTGTAACTGGACTATCGTAAGAAAGTAAACTCCTTGTTCCCTTAAGCTGTGTTCTGGTCATTTATCAGCAACTATGCAGGCGGACTGCAACAGATATTAAAACTAAATCATGAATATTTGTTTTTCAAAGAACACATGTATTTTCACCTCTATTATTCTGCACTTGGCAAGACTAAGTGCTACTTCAAGCAGTAAAGACGACATGATCCTGGCACTCAATAGCTCTAAGAAAACAAGCAAAAACCTGCTTTCAGAGGCTGCTGGATGCAGGGCAAGACAATGGGATCTAAACAAAGCATCTTACTTAAATCTACTTTTCTTTTACTTTACATTACAAATTCCCATGACTCACTGACTCTACATTTCCTCTAGGAAGAGGGATTTCATGCTGTCCTATCCCATTGGTCCTTCATAGGATCCATACTTAAAGTATGTTTTATCAATGGCCATAATTTCAAAATAATTTTCTACCACTTCTGAAAAAAGAACTAGTAAATTAAGTTTTCAGAAAATGATTTTTTTCAGTCAAATTTGTGTAACACTGAGGTGCTTGTAAGGTATTTTCCTGTTCTGCTGTTTGGGTACTTACTGCATGCACAAAAAATGACCTTAAAATGAAATAGAAGGAAATAGGGAGAACTGGCTAAACACAGCTGTCTTAGCAAAATGACTTTAAAAATCAAAGTATGTTTATTTTTGGTTGAAATAAAGTTTTCCAGATAGAACAAAGAAGAAAATTCAAGTATCTTTATTGTTCCAGTAAAACACTGAATTTTGGGGGGACTAGGAACCACTTATTTAGTGTGTGTGTGTGTGTGTGTGTGTGTGTCTCAGAGGGCACTATGTGTTCCTGTGGAGGACGAAGGTGACTTCGGGAATCATTCTGGATTGCTTCTACCTTGTTCTTGTTTTGCTCTGTGATTTTCCAGGCTCCGCCCACAAGAGACGGAAGTGCATACTGCTGCCATTTCCACCTGGCATTTTTACGTGGGACCTGGGACCCAAATTCAGGACTTTCTTTATGTGAGACAGAGTCTTAACCCCTGGGCCATCTCTCCAGCCCAAGAATTTCCAGTTTTTAATTAAAACAGTATTAATAAACAAGACCTTAAAACCTTTAAGAAATGAGCAAGCAGAAGATTATTAAAAACTACCTTTTGGGGGGCCAGTAAGATGGCTGGGGGAATGGTACCTGCCTGTAAACTTGGCAACGTTTGCTACCCACAGTCTAACTGGTGGACGGTGAGAAGCAACTGCATATACAACTGTGCATTGCATGGTCTCTCCCCCTCGCTCTTCCCCATTTTCATAAATATATATTGAAAACTGCATTTTTCAGTTTTGGTGTTAGGGCATGTAACTCTTCTTAAATCCAGTCCTTAAAATACTCAGATTCAATTTTAAACAGGCTGTCTTTAAAATAAGTAATGTATTCACTTTAACCTATTAAAATCCTTAAATAGTTTTTAAGAGGCCAAACGCCATAGTTTGACTTCAAATAACTAGTTTGGCTTATAAACTAACCTGTGAAAGTTGTTTCATGACATCAATATAACATATGCATGCGCACACAGTTTTTACAATATATTTTTAAAGTAGCTGTTTAAAAAGATCCAGCACGGGAAACTAAGGCAGGAATTCTGTGGTAAGTTCAGCCCACCCTGGGCTACAGAATGAGACCCTGTCTCCAAAACCAAATCAAAACAAAAAACAAAAAGTATATATTTATTGACTTTCTCTTGGATAAAGAACATCTTATACTGATAACCTGTTTCTATTCTACAGTATTCTTGGCCTCTGGATCTAATGAAAATTTGAACTAATTAATAAAATTTATAAAAACTATACTTTCACCATCTTCCGCATCTCCAAAAATAAATTTATGTTAAAACCCAAAGAATTCACATCCCAAACTTCATGTGTGAGTCCCATGGATGGTATTATCTATACTTTTTGGACTAAAACCTGACCAAATATAATGCTAACAGTAATGCAGAAACAGTTTTATAAATCAGTTCATCAAAGCACTCTTTTCTTTTTACCACTAATTATTATCAATGTATTTTATCCAAAATACATAACTCAAATATTTAACTTTTTTCTATAAAACTGTAATTTGAATTCAAAGGATATGCTACATATGAAGTCAATGTTGAGCTAATCTGTAAACTGAAAGCAGTTACCAACTAATGTCCCCTCTTTTATTTCCCTTGATAAACAATGAACCACAAAAGTAGACAATGCAGTTACATAATGGGTCACTAGATATGAATGAGGACATATTGTAAACTGAGTTAGGCAGACAGCTTCTAAAGTAAACCTAATCACACAGTATTTGAGGGTAATAATTATCTGGATTATGACTACTGAGCTAAACAGCAGAAGCAGAATCTTTTCACTATTATTTCACATTTTCCAGACAAAGTCAACTTGCTCTTAAAAGAAAAAGATTCTCTTAAGTAAAAGAATTTTAAAAAGTTAACATTCTAAATTTATGATGATTATCCTATCTTTTTCCTTTGGAATCTCTTCTAAAATATTATAAAGTTCCTCTTATGAAGACCTCCTGTTGTCTGTGCTGAGAAATATATTCCCAATTTAATGTTCCACAGAATGTTTTTAAAAGTCAGAAAATAATTCTAATAGAAAAAAAACATTTCAAGGAATAATTTTGGATAAAATCTTAATAAAGCAATGTTAGAAAGGCTATAAACATGCTCTAGAGAAACAGAAAGTCTGGCTTTTAATTTATGTGATATACGGCACATGGAATTAGTATAACACTGAACAAGGAAAGTTAGAAACAGTAGATTAATTCAGAGTGATGGCATATCTTATGTTAAACCCACAAATGCTGAGAATTAAAACAAAGCACTAGAAGGAAGGACCGTTAGCAGGAAGGCCATCAAATTCAACCCATTTACTCATGAGTAATCCAATTTACTTCATGTGTTCAAAAGGAAAAATGAATGAACATGATAAAAACATGCCAATATTCTACTTTGTTTTGAATTGAAAAAAGAACTGTGTATGTAAAGCTGAAATAAGGAATAAAAGATGAAAGTTTTAAATTATTCCTTCTTAAGAAAACTATATACCTGACATTAAAAGCTTTCTTTACATCTTTTTCTGTAATTATTTGGATTATACTAACAAAGACAGGTCTTGACCAGGTAAGAGTAAATCACATTGACCTATAATAGCATTTTAAAAATGAGTGCAAATTACACTGTGAACAAATTAGATTCATTGGAAGAAAAAAACTTAGGACTGCCATAGTTTTCGTCCTTTTACATTATATCAAGATTTCAGAAACAGGTAATATATTCTGATCATGTCTACAAACTGAGGTGCTTCTGTATAAAATACAAACTTGCTGAGTTTTTATTTTTTCAGTAATTTTGATTTTTTTCTGAGTTGAAAGTAGTTTTGCCATTAAAATCTCTATGCTCTAAGCACAAACATCTAAATTATGAATGGCTGAGACCACGAAGATAAAAACTATAAGGAATAAATCTAAAATTTGGCAATTTGTAGATTGGATTTAGAAAGCGATTTTTCCCCAAGATCCTGTGTTTGATCCCTAGTGCCAAGAAGAAAAAAAAAAGATACTTTTCCAACATTATTTTTAAAAATTGAGAAAATCTTTTGTTTTAAGGAACTATTCACATGACTTGCAAACAAGAAGCAGGAATGAAGACAGCATTTCCTAAGGCCTTGAAATTAAGTTTCTTTTGCATTCATTTACATTTTTAAAATAACAGTAAAACTGATCAAGGATATTCAATGTAATAAATGCCCAGAAAATGTCTTTGGGAATAAATCAAACCAAAGGAACACAGAGAATGTTTCAATGTAACTTAATTCCAGGGTTAATTGAAATGAAAGCTATTTTGTGCCAGAATTAGTAGAATGATCTTACAGTGAAGGTCAAATAGGCTGAGGTGAAGATGTTCTTAACAAATAGCAAAGATTTTTGGTTTGCTTTGAAAGAAACAGCCAATAAAAAGTTCTCCAAACTTACTGATTTTTTGTTTTCCTTTTTTTCTTTAACTGTAGCTTTATTCAGTAGGGAGTGGCAAGTTGCCTACAGAACAGAGATGAGCACAAACAAGTCACGGCACCGACTACATACAGCAACAAAAACAATGTTGGCTTGTACATAAAATTACACAATAAAATGTAACACAAATGGAATCAACAGAAAATCAGAAATCAACTGAACTGAGCAGTGAATTTTAATCCTGGATTTTAATTTTTATTTCATTTTTAAGCCAAGCACTAAATAAACAGCAAGAAATGTTGAGTCCAAATCATGTCTACTATTTCTGGCTATGAATTACAGAAAAGCTTTCCCCAAGTGTATTTGAAGATATGGAATATTTACATTTTCAGTCATTCCCAGCTTTTGGTAATTTTTTTAATAAGATGTTCATTATGAGTAGACCACATATTAAAACATTTGTGTCTACATAATTTTTTCCTAATATGTAAAATATTTCTCTGTGTATCCTTCAATTGACTTAGTATTTTTCTAACATTCGGCATTTAATTGAGATCCTATTATATAAAAATTAAATAGTCAAATTTAGTAGAACAATTTGCTTTAGGGTTTTGAATTATAAGTATCTCTAAAAAGATTATTGTCAAAATCTCACATTATCTTTCAACGTTTGTAGCTATTTCCTAAAATGGTTTTAACCAGAAGTCATTAAAGACACTGTAATATTTGGAAGATGAAATGTTACCAACTTGACTAGGAAAATAATTAATATTGAAGTTAGGAAACTACAGAGACAATTACACACTCAAGCTTTAAACCTAATTAAAATGCCACTTACTATGCAAAAGCACTTATCAGAAAGTGAGTCTCCCTTCAAAAAAGAAAATTTACTCATTCAAACCCACACAGATGTTTTAGTTTCATCACTCGGAATTTTTTCTGGGGTAAAAATTTCTTTCAACAACGAAGATTTCTTTTAGAAATGGCTATTTTTGAAAATATTTAAAGGTTTAAAATATTTAAGAATAAATAAAAATATTTAAAGATTTAAAAATATTTAAGAAGTTATTTTAATTTTTAAAATTTTTATTCAATTGTGCGTGTGTGCATGTGTGTGTGTATGTGTAGAACCAGGGGCGAATTCGGGAACCACCATGGACTGCCTCCACCTCCTTCTTGTTTATTCTGCCCCAGGATTCACGGGCTCCGCCCTACCAGGACCAGAAACGCAGGCCGCCCCCGCTTCCGCCCAACGTCTATATGTGGGGTCTAGGATCTGAACTCAGGAACTTCCATCTGCAAGGCAGAGAGGCTTAACCCCTGAGCCGCCTCTCCAGCCCCAAGAATAGCTATTTTTAAAAATATTTTAAAAGCCTAACATGACAGCTAGACATGGTGGTACACACTGTAATGACATCACACACCTATAATTTCAGTACTCAGGAGGTGGAGGCAGAAAGGTCAGGAATATAAGGCAGCCTGGATTGCATGGGGCTCTTTTACACACATATCACCACCGCCATCATCACCAATAACAAAAAGCTAACACAGTGTGAACTGTTTAATCCACAGATACATGCCATTTTACTGTAAGAATTCTAGGTATCCAACACTCAAAATAACTTGGACTTGAGCTGATGAGGTAGCTCAGCAGTGAAGAGGTGCCTGCTTGCAAATATGGAGACCTGGAAACCCACGAGGTGGAAGTAACTTCTAGAAGTTGCCTTCTGACATCCACCATGCATCAGGGACATGCCTGTGTGTATCTTTCTCCCTGCCACCACTCCTTAGATAGATAGATAGATAGATAGATAGATAGATAGATAGATAGATAGATAGATAGATAGATAACATTTTAAAAGTCAGGACACAGTATAAGATTTAAAAAAAAAAACTAGAGCTTAAAGTTAGTTTGATATCATCCATCCATACTGCTCCTGTATACCTATAGACCAATACCACTCTAGGCATTACAAGGCAGCAATAAAACAAAAGCAGTCTCTCATCTCAGAAGCTTTGATTCAAATGAGACTGTTTACGAAAATACTAATAAGCCATGTTAAATATGAATTTTCATCTATCTTTTCAATTTTGGTATATAACTATCATTTGTAGCCTTAAGACACTTATGCAAATAGCTAGGAGAAGCTGATTTACTAGGGATAACATTTACTTAAAATCATGGTAGCTCTGTTTTAAGACACTCTAACCAGAAAGGAGTATAATACTGTCAGAAAGAAGTGGAGACAAATATAAGAGAACTTGATTGATTATAAATCATAAGTATGTTTCACATTTACAATTGACTATTCTTGTGGAATATTAACCATCTTCTCTAAATATATAATCAGAGAACTGGTTAAGCATGATACAAAAAGGCTTAGAGGCCAAAATATGAACTCAAGTAAAAAGAGCTAAAGTTTGAAGAAGTTTATTAGCTAGTAATAAACTTACTTAGCTTTTAAAATTTTTCCCAGTAGATCGTCAAAGCAAGAGTCATGTTTATTAAAGAAAAAAATGGGCTACTATCCTCCTCAGCAAAACATAAAAGTACTATCATGCTAATGCCAAAGCCAAAAGAGGGAAGATGAATAAAAAACAGAAAAGCAAACTAAAGGGAAAAACTAGGTTTGGAAGAAGACTCAATGGAAAAAACAAACGAAGGAACAAATAAACAAAAAAAACTGACATCAAAGTTTTTTACTTCTTTCTCTTTAATTAGTGAATATAAAATTCAGTATCAAAAACAAAACCTTACTCATAAGTAGCTTTGCTCCATTAGTAGTCTACTCTCCAGCTGTGTTAAGTTTATGCAACACAGACAGATGCAAGTCTGCATGTCTAACAGGGAATTTTTTTTATGACATCTTCTATGATAAACAGTGTTAAGGCCATGTAGGCAGCTTCATTGAGACACATAGCATACATAAGCCACAGTCAGTGCTTCTGTTTTCGACATTTCCCTCCCTGCCCAACTGGCAAGAATCATGCTTACTTAAGTGGGAGGAATAGAAGCTTCAGTGCGCCATGAAATATTTCCTAAGTACTTACTAAGTGTCAAGTCCTGCTCCTTTTACATATCAGTATCATGGTCTGAAATTGGTGTCCAAGTTTGCTGATAATACAAAAACATTTTCATTAAGGATGACAACCACATGAAGAACTTCTACTAGAACTTACTAGGGCGGACCATATGATCAGAGTCACAGTTCTCATTCACTTTTGACTAAGTCAAAGCTACTATCATTTTAGAAATCCAGTGACTCTGAAAACCAGTTATGTGTGCTCACTGGTTCTCAACTGCCTCATTTTATAAACAGAAAGTAACAGAATTGACTTTAAACAGGAACCTAAGTAAGGGTAAATTTAAGAGAAAGAAGTCGCCATACCAAGATTCATATTACAAGCAAAGAGTCTTTAGCTTCAGATTTAACTAGCTGTATAAAACTATGTGGTATTTTCTTAAGCTTCCTTATGCTTTCTGAAAAACAGTGAAGCTGTAATGCATTAAGAGACTGAAGACCATGTCTACTTGATCATCCATATATACTGCAGTTTCTTTTCTATAAATATAGCAGACACAACTCTTAAAATAGCAATGAGGAAAAAACTTCACAAAAAGCAGCCTCAGTTTTTTAAAATGGTGACTTCTTTGACGCTATTAATGTCTCAAAGCAACCGAAGTTGCATGCTTAAAAAAAAAGGTTGTCATAACACTGCAAAAAAAGACAAGAAAGACATAGGTTTTGGCAAATGTGTCAGCTCTTTTCTTATTCCTACCTTCATCCCAAACTCTAGATTCTTTCTCCTTCTTGGAAAACTAATATGGATTTTGTAGACCCTTTCTTGGAATAAACAAATCATTCCTAAAGCTACATATGCAATTCAAAACCAGGAAAAGCCATAGAAGAACACAGACCTAATTTTCTCAGTAAGAAGGGGATCGCTGTAGACATCTGGATGCAGGAACATTATTTGCACTAATAGTGTTAGAAAGTCTAATAAGTTTGAATGATGATGCAACAGATAAGGCACATTCAACACAAAATAAACAGAACAATTAGTCTGCTGAGAAAACATGTCCCAAAACAATCCTAAAATTAAAATTACAGATCGAGTAATTTACAATAGCAAAAATGCCTCATGTGTGAAAGACTCTGTAAGCAATTTAGGCAAAAGACAATAAACAAAAAAAAAAACTTTATCTCATTTTAGCCATATCCATCATATCTAATAAATTCAATGGATTTCAATATTACTCTCTGAAACTACTTTAAATGTCTCTGAAGGGGGAAAAAAGCTTCTTTTGAAGTTATTTCAACAGTAACTTTTAGTGTAGTTATTGTTCATTCCACTGACTCAGTATGATTGTTAACCACCTGTCAGCAACTGAAGCTCTCTGGCACAGAATTATTCTTACTGAACTAAGAGTATCTTTGAACTAAGAGTGTCAATCTCTAATGTTCTGCATACCTGGTATAAGCAGTGGCACACACTCCGGAGCTGCGGAGGGAATTCTGAGGAGGAACTGATGATGGCATGGAAGAACTTCTCGGTCATCTGAAGAAGGTTCCGCTGGTTTTCCTCAAGGCTCTCGGAAGGTTCTAACCTACCGAAAAATAAAGGGAAAAATGAAAGCATTACTACTGAAACCAACAATATCACCCCTTACATGAAACTCTTTGAGAGATTCAGCCAGGTATAGTATATGAACTTGTGATCCTGATTTGAAGAAACGAGCAGTTTGACACTAGGCATGACAGCTCACACCTGTAATCACAGCACTCAGGAGATTGAGATGGAAGGATTGGTATGAGGCTGAGGCCAGCCTAGGCTACACATTGAGATACTATCTCAAAACAAATAAATACCTCAGTATACATGAGACAGACACAGGAGGATAAAAGTTCAAGATTATTTTCAGATACTAGCAAGTTCAGGACTGACCTGGGATACATGAGATGGCCAGTCTCCCAGTCTCAAAAACAAACACACCACCATCAAAAAACCCTGGTTATTTCAGGTCAACCACCAGTGGTCTTGCCTTACATATTAGGGAACAAAATAATTTTTTGTTGGCAGGGAAACACCAGAATTTGTTTGTTTTTGAGTGTATGCTTTTAAAGCCTTTATTGGAGTATTCTATCTGCTTTAAAATACCTGGGAAAAGGAAAGGACTGAAGATTGGCTTTAACAGCAGCAGTTGATGGTTCAACCAATCAAGCCTACTTACATAGAGAAGTCTTCAAAAACTCCCAAAACTTTGAAAGCTGCCACAAGCTGAATACATGGAAATTCTATGTAAATACACAGAAACTACTCCCTGTCCCACACTCTGCTCTGCCCATCCAGTTTTCATTTTGTATCCTGTGTAATGTACTTTACGATAAGCAGGATTGTGGGAACAGGAATACCAACTTATCACCAGTTGGTCTCAAGTATAAGTTACAGCTCAGGACTTAAAACCACCATCTGAAGTGTGGGTAGCCTTATGGGACAGATCCTTTTATTTGTGGGATCTGATTCTATTTCCTAGTAGGCATTATCACGATGGAACCAGGTGTCCACTGAAAGTTACTTATGTGAGACAGACAGGATTGAGTGTAAGGAGAAAAAGTCTGTCACTTTCTATCTAACTTTTTATGATGGATTATCTTGTTGAACCTGGAAGTGGCAGGTTAGGCTAGAAATCCCCTGGTCTTTGCCTCCCCAGTGCAGGGATTACAAACATGTACCACCACACCCAGTTTTCCATGGATTTGGAGACTCAACTTCTTGTCCTTCTGCCACATGCTAACTGAAATATCTTCCGGTCACATTTTTTTCTCTAATTTTCTTTTATTTATTTTTGTATATGTGCATACACGTGTATTCATGTGTGTATCAGAGACTATGTTGTGTCTCTGTGGAGGCCCAAGAGTAACTTCTGAAATCATTCTGGATTCTTTCTACCTCCTTTTTGCTTCATCACTGTGTTTACTGACTGTGTCTACTGACCAGGGTTCGAAGTGCAGGCTGCTGATATTTTTTTTAAACTTTTTCTCTCCTTCCTTCCTCCCTCCCTCCCTTTCTCCCTTTTTTTCCCTCCCTCCCTCCTTTCCTTCCTTCTTTCCCTCCATCCTTTCCTTTCTCCCTCTCTGTCTCCCTCCATTCTTTCTTCCTTCCTCCCTCCCTTCTTTCTTTCTCTAAAGTATGTGTGTTAGAGGGTACTATGTATCCCTGTGAAGGACCAAAGGTGACTTCAGGAATCATCTTGGATTGCTTCTACCTCTTTTTTGTTTCACTCTGGGATTTTCCACACTCTGCCCACCAGGACTAGAAGTGTAGGCCGCTGAATTTGAAAGTGAGACTTAATCTCAATCTTCCAGTTTGAGAAACTGACATAAGAAAATATTAACATGTGGCTTACTTTCAAAAGACAAGCAGTTAAAAGCCAATGAAAGAGGGCTGGAGAGATGACTCAGTGGTTAAGACTCTGACTCATAAGCAGAAGATACTGAATTCACATCCTAAGAACCATGTAAAAACACTAGCAGAAACGGAGGCCTGCATTTCTAGTCCTGATATTCAGAGCCTGGGAAATCCCAGAGTGAAGCAAAAAGGAGGTAAGTAGAAACAATCCAGGATGATTCCTGAGGTCACCCATGGACCTCCATGGGGACATACAGAGCCCTCTGATACACACACACACACACACACACACACACACACACACACACACACACACACACTAATAAAGTTTAAAAAACAATGATAGATAAAAAGATGCTCAAAAACGCTCTAAGAGTAAAAACTATCATAAGCAAGTTTCACAGTAGTGCATAAAGCACAGAAAAGAATCTTTGTTCATGTGCATTGCATGTACATGCACAGGTGACAGGAAAGCAAACTCATTAGATGACGGTTTCAAATGAACCTGTACTAACAACAGGCCTCTTTCCCTCCTCTACATCACTCCTCATTACAGGAGCAAAATGTGTTAAGGAAAAGGAACTAAGCTCAGTTTTGGTGTTGTCCTCCCTATCTCCTTCAGGTACATTTTCATGCAGAGAAAATATATTCTGGATTGCACTCCAGTCTTTGACAGGGACACCTATAGTTATCCAGTTCCGCGTGGGATGAATTAGATGTAAAAATTCAAAGGGAAGTGTTAACAAGTTTAGATGTCCTTATGATTTAAAGTAATATTTGTGAGATGAGAAATATGACTCAGCAGGTAAAAGTGCCTGTATACAAACATGGTGACCGGAGTTCAATCTCCAGAGCCCATATGATAAAAGATAAGAACCAATTCCTAAATGTTGTCCTCTTCTATATGCACACTTGAGCATATAAAGTCCCTTTCAAATAAGTAAAAAAATAAAAATAAAGTCACATCCAATAGTTTTTATCAGTAATAAAATAATATCTGAATTCTGGCCTCCCCTCCATTTGATCCTTGTCCTCTTAAGTTGCATGTGTTGTATGCATGTGTACCTATGTGGTGCTGAGAATGGAATCAAAGACCTTACATATGCTTAGCAAACAAATTACCACTCAATACAAAGCCATACATTAAACCTGCCTGCTTTGATTTTGAAGTGTCAGAAATATGGGCCATTGGGGGCTGGAGAAGTGGCTCAGGGGTTAAGCCTCTGCCTTGCAAGCAGAAGGTCCTGAGTTCGGATCCTAGACCCCGCGTATAGACGCCAGGCAGAAGCGAGGGCGGCCTGCGTTTCCGGTCCTGGTAGGGCGGAGCCTGTGAACCCCGGGGCAGAGTAAACAAGGAGGAGGTGGAGGCGTCCATGGTGGTTCCCGAATTCGTCCGTGGTTCTACACACACATATATACACATACACACACGCACACATGCATACACACTCACAATTGAATAAATAATAAATAAAAAAAATTAAAAAAAAAAAGAAATATGGGCCATTAACTTAATATCTCTGCTCCCCAACTCACATTATTTCCATGATATTTAAAGCACATAGTATATACATGAAAGAGTGATGAGGTTATAGTGGATAATAGCCAGATTAGAAAACAATCTATACAACATCTTAACAAAGAACCACTGATGGTTTCTAAGTGACAAAAAGTTAGATAGATTTAGTTAGTTAGTTAGTTAGTTAGTTAGTTAGTTAGTTAGTTAGTTAGTGTGTGTGTGTGTCTCTATGTATGTATCTGTGTGTATCAGAGGGCACTAAGTGTGCCTATGGAGGCCTAGGGGTGACTTGAGGAATCATCCTGGATTGCTCTACTTCCTTCTTGCTTCACTCTGGAGTTTCCCCAGGTTCGGCCTTCCAGGACCGGAAGTACAGGGTACCACCATTTATTTCCTCCTGGCATTTTTACATGGGATCCAGGATCCAAACTCAGGACCTTCTGCTTGTGAGGCTGAGACTTAATCCTTGAGCCATCTCTCAGACCCCAAAAAGATTTATTTTAAGGTTAAGGATATGATATAGTTTAGTAGTAGAACTTAGCATGCACAGAGCCCTGAGTTCAATTACCAGTACTACAAATAAATTAGTAATAAAATTATGGTCAGAAGCCAATGCTTGAACAATAAGGAAGTTACTCTAAAAGCTAAAGGACTACACTATAAAACAAATAATCACATAGCCAAACTACAATATTATGAAGCAGTATAAAAGAATGAAAGCAGTCTTCACATACTTCTTCCATAAAAGAGCTAAGAATCCAATCATAATTGGACTTTGCATGCCCACACAATGTCCAACACACTATTGACCTCACAAAGTCTAGCATCGGCTAAAGGCACCAAGATCCTTGGAGGCAAGAGATTGGCAGCCACAGTAGTGTTCCTATGCTTAAGGGGAACACGGGAAAGGGTTCAGGGAAATGCCACTGGGTCCTTGTACGTCATTGGAGAGGAGGGCCCAAAGGAGAGTCTGGCATGCACATTAAAGGATTCTCCGGGGATGGGGGGGGAGAGGCATTGGGGGATGGGGAGGAGGGGTGAAGGGAGGGGGAGGAGGGGGGTCGGGGGAAGGAGGAGGGAGGGAGGGAACCGGTGTACCTACTAAGTTTGTATGAGCGGAAATAATAATAAAAAATGTTAAAAAAAAAAAAAAGAGCTAAGAATCATGACTAAATTGAAAGAGTTGCTGGAAACGATGACTCATTATGTGACCGTTTTAAATCAGTCACACACTGCACTTATTTTCTATGATTACATGAATATACAAATGAATGGAAAAGGATAGAGTAAACCAGTGACAGTACCTGGAGGTAGTCGTACAAGATGATTTTAACAATTTCTGAAGGAAAAAACATATTTTTTTATTTCTTAAGGAAAAAATGTATTGTATGTAACTTTTATAACTAAAAACAGATGTTAAGAATCAACATGAATGCTTTAATTCCAACACTGCAGAGGTTGAGGTGGGAAGCCTGCAAGTTCAAACACAGTTTGGGTAGGTTATGTAATGTCACCTTGTCTTTATGGAAGAAACAAAAAGCAATGGGAGAAACTATGAGGGTCTTTCTTCAGCAGTGTTAGAGGGGCAACATGAAAACATGACCAACCTGGTAGGATCCACTTCAAAGCTAACATGCTGCCAATCAGAGGATGTAATAACAATTCGTAACAAAGGATCCAGGAGTTTTTGCAGATAAGTAGCACCATATACCTAAAGAAATGTACAGGTAACACAGTTACATGCATCTTACATCGAAAGATGATGATGTGTCCAATATATTCTATATATGATTACTTGACAAATTCCAAATCACACACACACACACACACACACACACACACACACACACACACCCCTAATGATACAAACCTTGAAGCAGAATGTCATTATTTTACTGGCCAAGCTGTTGCCTCGGAAAAGAGTCTGCATGGAGTCTGCCAATTCTACTTCCTTAGAAAACATGTTCCAGAGTAGCTGGTAGAGTAAATGCCGAGAATCAAACAGCGTCACCAGAACTCGAGCAAGTTCATCCTGAGAACAAAACAGAAGTGAGCTTGTGTTAAAGCATTTGCTTTTTTATGCAGTCTAAAGATTGGCAAAAAGGCAAATCTAAATTTCATAACCACCTGTTAAATCGAGGTAAATACTAATTTCTCCCAAAAATTTAGCTGCATGCATTTGTCTGTGATAGATGATTTTTTCAGATGCATTTACAATAGTTGTCAGTGTTAAGAATTAACTGGTGAGAGATGGGAGACCTACACTTTATCGGGAGACAAAAAAGATTTCAGGACTCGGCTCAAATTACATCACAAAATAAAAGAGCAAGAATAGAATTAATACAGTTGACTTTGATTTGAACATCCATTTGATCAGATCATTTTCTTAGAAAGTCACTGTGTAGAAATAAGAACCAGAAGGCTCTACTCTTCTTCTACTGTCAAAAGAACAGTAAACAAAACATGAACTAGATGGAAGAACAATAAAAACAGAAACACTACAGGATCTTCAAGAAGTCAGAAAGAAAATGACCTGGACTGGGGATTCAAAACCTGGACAGACTCAGATCCACAAACAACTAAAAGGGTTAGAATGAGGGCCAAGAGTCTAATCTATGGCTTATACAATATTTCTTAGAATTTGTTAGAGTAGTTTTGGTATGCTAATAATTATATGTCACTATTAAACCCCAGGCTAAAGCAATCCAGAAAGAACAGAAGTGGCATAAAAAGAATCCTCCACCCTTCAAGCAGGAACGAAGTACAGAATCATGGTGCATAACCCCTCAACCTGGCCTTGTCCGGGGTTATAAGAACCAAATATTTGAGTAAAACTAAAAATTTTTTTATTAATACATTTTTTATTATTATTTCAGCTCATACAAACTTAATAGGTACACCAGTTCCCTCCCTCCCTCCTCCTCCCCCCGAACCCCCTGCTCCCCCTCCCCTTACCCCTCCCTCCCCATCCCCCAGTGCCTCCCGCCCCAATTCCCAGAGAGTCCTTTCTTGTGCATTCCTGATTCTCCTCTGGGCCCTCCTCTCCGATGACATACAAGGACCCAGTGGCCTTTCCCTGAACCCTTTCCCGTGTTCCCCTTAAGCATAGGAACACTGCTGTGGCTGCCAATCCCTTGCCTCCAAGGATCTTGGTGCCTTTAGCAGATGCTAGACTTTGTGAAGTCAATAGTGTGTTGGACATTGCGCAGGGCATGCAAAGTCCATTTATGATTGCTTCGGCCCCAACTTGTGTGAAGTATCTTGCAAATCATTGCTCTTCCCATCCTTTTGCTCTTACACTCTTACCGCCCCCTCTTCCGCAAATGTCCCTGAGCTTCAGGATGGGGAGAGATTAGTCTGGCCTAGTTCTAGGTGGTTGATATAGAGTCTCTGAAGTTCTGGATTTTCTTTTTGTTAAGACACTGTTGATTTTCTTTTGCAGTAAAACTAAAAATTTAATAATCCTAGCCTCAAGTACCCTTGAAGCCAAATAATTATTATCCAGTTTTATAAAACATCTTTAAAAAAATAAAAACTCTTCCCTAATTTTGAAATTAAGTAAAAAACAAGAGAATGTAGTGAAAAAACAATAGCTATTGAGCCTGAAAAATAGTTCTGTGGAGGAGGGCCTGCTTAGGACCAAATTCTGGGTTCTGTCCCCTTAGAAAAGAACAAAAGTAGTGGCTATTTTTAGAATACTCTGCTAAGTATTTTCATACGCTAATCTTTGCTCTACATCCTACACATTTGTAAATTTAAAAACATTATGTACAATCAAAGTTTAAAGATATTTTTCTCATCTTTTAGATACAGTTCTAACAACTGTGAAAACACATGCCTGTAATCCCAGCACACACGTAATCTCAGCACTCAGGAGGCAGAGGCAACAGGAGTATAAACTGAAGGCTAGCCTGAGTTACACAGGGGATTTTTGGGTAACACAGGGAGACCTTGTCTTAACAAATAAATAAACAAATAAATTTAAATCATAAAACTCAGTTTACTATAGAAAACAAAATGAATGAAAGCTTCTTGGACTTAATCAAACTTTGTTCTGTTTTGTACTAGAAATTGAGTACAGAATCTCCAATACACTAGGCAAGCACTCTACTATTGTACACATCTCCAGAGAGTGACTATTAAGAAAACTACTATTTTTAGTGTTAATTACAGGTAAATGCCAAAAAGATCATTCGAAATACTCATTTTGAATCATCTGGAGATCCATGAACTAATTTTAGGCTTGAAGATTATAACAGTTTGTTTAGGAACATTACTAATTGATGAACACAAAATTTCAGTTATAAACCAGACATAAATGTTCATGACTGGAAGGTTGCTACCAAATTCAAAGCCACCTAGTCGACATAGCAAATTCCAAGCCAGGGAGGACATATATAAGATCCTGTCCGCTTAAAAAGCAAAAGATAAAACTAAGAAATTCAGTTATATAAAACTGTTAAGTACACAGTATATTATTGCTGTCTGTTGGTACAGATATCACACAATAGTTCTTTGGAACTTACTGTCTTTTAAGAGGATAGAGCTCATGTTAAATAGTCTTACTAGGGGCTGGCAAGATCGGTCAATGAGTAAGGTACATACATGCACACAAACCTACTGACTGTGTTCAATCCCTGTTGGAAGGAAAGCTGTTCTCTGACCTCTACTCATGCAACATGGATAATGGTATATCTGTACACAATTCTTTCTATTTCTCTAAGTTAAAAATAATAAAGTCTTACCAAAATTAAATTTAATCAAATTAATCAGGGAGAAAGCACTGTAGGCTGCAGTGGCAGCAACACAATGCTCTAAGGCAGGAATAACTAGAACATATTTGAGGATCACATAAGCGGCAAGCACAGCTTAGGATTGGAGAACAAGAAGGATCATGACATTATATAAAGGCAAGGATAAGGCTGGGTGGGACCAGACTGGGGACAGGCTTGTTGGCCAGGATAAAGAATGTAAATTTTACTTTGAAGAAATACCCTACAGTTTTTAGACAGAAAGAAATTGATAGCAACCACAGATTACTTTATTACTTAGAAGTTACTGTTATTGAAATCAGTCAAATGATATTTAAAATGGAAAATAGCAACAACTTTTTTAAAAGTTATTAAAAATGATAAAATTTTATGGGCTCAGAGATGAATTTAAGTGAGGAACTAAATCAATCCCTATGAGTCAAGCAAATGAAGGAATAACTTAGGTACTTAGGACTCCTCCACATGACTTAGATTGTACATGCCCTTTTATTCTAATGTTATTTTTTTTTTTAATTTTTTTTATTATTTATTCAATTGTGTGTGTGTGCGTATGTATGTGTGTGTGTGTGTGCGTGCGCGTGTGTTTGTGTGTGTAGAACCACGGACGAATTCGGGAACCACCATGGACACCTCCACCTCCTTCTGCCCGGAGATTCACAGGCTCCGCCCTACCAGGACCAGAAGCGCAGGCTGCCCCCGCTTCCACCTACATGCCCTTTTATTCTAATAATACACTTGGCAGCTTAAGTCATTCACCTGCATATAATATGCATACACATCTCTCTTTGAACAATGCACCTAGCAACCCCAGATCCCCAACTACACTGGGCTACACACACACCTTTCTCTAGACAATAGGATTTTTCTCTTCCATTGGTAACCATCTCATGGACAGATCTTTTCTTAAAAATGTCCGGTAGGAGGTCAAAGAGACTGAAATCAAAAGTTTCAGGTATATATACACAAGGCTAAAACATGCCTTTCAAGTAACCTTTTAGGGGATGCCTGAGCATAACTAGGAATGGATAGAATAAAAATCAGATTCACTGTAGATTCACTATATACATGCATTAAGAAAAATGATTAGATGATCTAATCTATCAATCAAAATAGATAACCACCTGAATTATGATCCCTACTATCCAGCTCCTCTTTTTAGTACCAACTAGTTCCCTACAACTGAAAACTAAATTACTGGGAAAAAAAATTTAAGGGCTTCAAGTTGGTGTACTTTTGATTTTTTTAAGAAGGGTCTCATGTAGCCTAGCCTGGCCTCAAACTTCCTATGTAGACAAAGATGATCTTGACCTTCTGATCCTCCTGCTTCTACTTCCTGAGTGCTAAGATTATAGCTATGCATACTGTTATCTAGATTTCTGCTGTACTGGGACAAACACTCTAACTGACAAAGCTACAGCCCCAGTCCTAAAAATATGAAATTTGGAGGTGCCAAGCAGGAGGACCACAATTCAGATATCAGCATCCAGGTAATAAGTAGGGAATGGTTGCATGTGTATCTATAATTTCAGATCTGAGGGTGGAGACAGGAAAATTAGATTGCTGGAGTTTGCTGGCTTCCATTCTAATCAAGGTGTACAGGAGTATGGCTGGGATTCATTATCTCTAAATTCAGGGAGAGACCCTGCTTCAAAAGGAATAAGACAGAAAATAAAAAAGGAGGATTACTCACAACCTCCTGTGGCTTCCACACTCATGTACAGGTATGTACACTGTACTCACACATATATGCACAATTATCATATATACACGTACACCAGAGTCTCCCACATACAATAAAAAAGATTTTAGAAGGTACAAAATTTTTTCTAGTTCTTAAATTTTATCAATTCACCCACTAAACACTTACAAGCAAAGTTACTTCAAAGTACTTTACGTGACAGGCACTAAATAAACTTACCCACTGAGAACAAGGGACCACATTGGCCAGAGCCATTGCTATCGGGAGCTCTCCCTGATCCCCCATCATTGTGACCAATTCCACAAGTCTCTCAAACCGATCTGCCAACACTGTTTCTGCAAGTGTGTCAAATTCAGTTCCTTGTTGAAGGATTTTTGTCAGAACTTCCATAAATGTAGCTCTTGTCTGGAGATCTTTGTGATAGCCTAAACCTGATATGGATAAATAGATGGAAATTTACTCACACTTTGCTGAACTAATTTTTGTTTTGTGTCATATAGACTAAAAGTTTTATATTTATGTAGATTTCATTTGATCTTACCTATGGAATGCATGAGTCCACTGTCCACATTAGCATTGAGTAAATTTGACATTGCAAGGACCGTACAGTGTCTGAGGGATGCCAGTCTCCGAGACATGCCACGTTTCCTGCCTCCTGTTTGTGCATTTTCATCATCTACTTCACTACAGTCATTCAAAAGGTTCATAAATAACGTGAAGTATCTGGGAAATACAAAGATTGACACTTAAACAGTAAAGGCCTCATCAACCAGAAAGCTAGCTAGACATTATACAATAATCACACACACATCACAAGAGTGGCTAAGGGTACTTGCTTCTCTACTCTGTGGCTCACTATCAAGTTGCTGGGATGAATATGATTTTATCTTAACAAATTACAGTACTTATAACATGAACATGAAGGAAGTGCAAGTTTAATGACAAATTTGTCACTTTTAATATCTAATATATAAAACTTGGTGGTCATAGTTATAAGATGTCATTTTATTTTTAAATGATTTAATAAAGTAATATGGATTTATTACAAATGATGCCATTTAAAACACATGAGGGTTGTTTTCCTATCTTGGGCCTGTCACTGTGAATACTGCTTTAGGGACAAGTATATTTTATGAGAGCAGCCAATCATCAAAATACAAATACTTTCTAATAATTTGCCACTTGTTTAATTTGCTTTACTTTTTAAAAAATTTTTTTTTATTCAATTGTGCATGTGTATGTGTGTGCATGCATGTATGTGTGTGTGTGTAGAACCATGGACGAATTCGGGAACCACCATGGACCACCTCCTCCTTGTTTACTCTTTCCCGGGATTCACAGGCTCTGCCCTACCAGGACCAGAAACGCAGGCCGCCCCCACTTCTGCCCAGCGTCTATATGTGGGGTCTAGGATCCGAACTCAGGACCTTCCGCCTGTAAGGCAGAGGCTTAACCCCTGAGCCACCTCTCCAGCCCCCTAATTTGCTTTGCTTTGGGGAAAGTTTTGCTTGCTGTTTGCTTTTTAGTTTTGGTGGCTAGCTGAAATTTACTTAAGAAATAACTGGGATTTGGCCTCCATCAATTCCACACCATCTCCTTCTTCGGGCTGCAGCGGAAGACCAGCAAGGAGTGAAACTACCGCTTCCATGCTTGCCTGGTCCAAATCTCTGAAGAAAGATAATTAGAAAAGATGAGCCTTTCAGACACAAACTTTAGGACCTATTTATTTCATCAAATAAATTGTTAGCATAACTTAAGTAATCTGAGCAAATATGCAAACCTGGAACACAAACACATACACACCATTTCAAATTGGGAGAAGCTGATAATTCTCTACAAAGTAATCTTAATATAATGTCTACCATAGATAAAAAGTATGGAGCTGGGAATGTAGCTCAGTGGTACTGTGTGTTCTTAACACTCACGAGTCTTGGCTTCAATGTCCATTACCACAAAAAATAAATAAATAAAAATGGAAAAATCTAATCAGCTAATCAGGCAAAAGTATGTCTAAGCCAAAGAAATATATGAAGTTACATAGTTCATAGTGATTGAGTCATTTTCTAATATGTATTAGTAGTATTTATCATTAAAAGCAAATCTGAGCAATTGTAACTTAGATTAAAAAAATTCATCTAATCACAAAATAAATACAATACAATTATAGACATTTTTTTCTCAGCTGACACCACTTTATTTCAGAGAACTCTTCTAAATTGGTTTCAGCTTTTAAAATCTTTCAATTAAAAATAAATTACATATATATGTTTCAATGAAAAAGGCATCGACTAATCACTTAAATACAAAATGTATGTTCAATAGTTATAATGTCAAAGTTTTAATGACTAGAGTAAAACATGCTAGTATTAAAAGTCATTCTTTTGTTACCTAGTGAGACATTTCACATCATCATCTGCTGCTTGGTTTGATGTTCCCATAACCCAATCTGTCAGGTACTCCACCATCTTGTTCCTACACAATGATGAAAAGGAAAATAGCAAACAAATTTTTATAAAGCATACACACATTCACATTCACACACACACACCTTTACTATTTGTTTAGATAGTCTTATTGTATAGCCCAGGTTGGCCTTGAATTACGAATGAACTCATAATCCTTCTGCCATACTCTCCTGACTACTGGGACTAAAAGTGTGCACTGTCAACCAGGTTAAGATTTTTTTTTAACATGGTTAACAGTCAAATAACTCAAAATGACAACTTCATTAAAAGGCATTGCTGCTACAGACAGTGCTATAATATGAGGAGTACACAGTGAGGTATGACTTGCCTACTGTTCCCTTGCACTGGCTTTTGTTACAGTTATCAATCTGAAAACAAAATTAAACTTTTAGTGTAAATAGAGCACAGCAGAAAAACAAAGGATTTCCATGGACACAGAGTTTTGGGAAATTTGGAAGACATTTCTAGAGAAACAAATATGCAATGTTCTTTATCTACCTCCCTTTTCCCCAAGATAACCAATCTCCACTATTTTTCTGCAATCTGTTTAACACAGTATTTATAAGATCCTAGTTTTCTCTTTTGAGAACTCACCTAAATTTCATCTCTTGACAAAATGAAAGGTCGTCTCTCCTTGCCATCATTACTTCAACTAATTGACAAAGTTTTGTTTTTATTTGAATTGCATGGACCATATTCCCAAGCACACGAACATATCTAATAAAGAACAGAACATGTAAAAAAAAAAAAAAAAGATCAGATATAGAAAAAAGGAGAGGTATTCTAAATGCTTTAATCTTTAAATGACTAAATGGAACTTTAAGGATGAATAATATTTTAATTTTGTTCAGAAAAGAAAATATACAATTATAGTTACTTTACTGTCACACCCTACATAGGCAAGATAAAGAAAAGAATGGTGAATTATTCTATTGAGAATTACCACCATCAACTCACAAGTGGTTTTTATAACCTGTTAAACTAAGTCAATACTACATTTCAGTAGCCAAATGCTTACCTGACCAGATTTAGCATCATTGTTTCAATGCTAGCTTGCCCCAGATGCTCAGAGCTGCCCTCAGTATGATTATCTAGTAGGTTCTTCATTATAGCTATGGTTTGCTCTACAAATTGAGTATTGGTGTCAGTCAATAAAACCTATACACACACACATACAGAAAATACATTAGTGAGATGCCATCAATGCACAGAAAATGGATTATATTACATACAGGCAGAAATAAACATACCCATAGGCATGTACTTACACAGACACACAAATACACAGAAGTACTAACACCCACACCCAAGACTCAGTTCCAATACACTCACAATCTTGAGTTATTAAGAAGCAAGTTGATCCTTACATACATGATGTTTTTCTCTATTAATATTTAACTAATTTTTTAAATACATCATGCCAGTACTTAAGCAAACTAACCTGAAAGAAACAGGTTTTACTTATTTCAAGCGTGTCACTATCAGTAGGAAGGGTAAAAATACAACAGAACATTTCACCTGTCCTTGAGAGTCGAAAAACTTGCTGATGGTATTCTTCAATTTGTTAAACAGCATTGGATACAGAGCTGGACTCAATTCCAGACCCACCAGATCCTTAACATTAGTCCGTATCTGAAGTCCCACTTTCTCATGGTTACACACCATTAAGGACAAAAGGCGATCCATAAACTTGCTGACAGGTGTATCTGTGTTCCCCTCTGAGGACATCACTGAGATCATGGAGCCTTTACGCTCACTGACGGGGCCCATGGGTGGGCTGTAGGTTGCCAGGCCAGAGCTACTTCTTTGCTGTAGGCACACTCCCCCAAGGGCACAAAGGAAGCCAGTCATGTTGATCCACTCTTGCAGGGAGTCTGTGTCAGACAAGTCTATGGATCCTCCTCCACTCACATGGGACATCCGTCTCTTAACAATCGTCTTATGAAGGCTTTCAGCAGCCTAAACACAAAATTTTTGTGAAAATCATGAATTAAATACAAGTTGGACAAAAACCAACAAATTACAAATTTCTTCCAGTTTGAAAAGTGTTTTATATTTTAAAAGCAATATTTGAAATTACCACATATTTTTTAAAGAGCAACTGTCAAAGCGTGCATGTGTATGTGTGTGCATGCATGCATGTACAAAAAGGTACCTGAGTGTGCGTGCATGTGAGGGCCCAAGCATGACATCAGGAATCATCCAGGCTTACTCTATTCCCCTGTTGCTTTGCTCTGGGATTTTCCAGGCTCTACCTTCCAGGACTGGAAGTACAGGCCACCAGTGTATAGAAACAGAATATACATTAGTGTCTGCCCAGAGCTGGAAGGGCAGAGACAAAAGATAGGAAATTGGTGAGTTACAGTTGGAAGTGGTTATCAAACACAGGGATTTTTTTTTAAGAGTATGAAAATATGGGGCTGGAGAAGTAGCTCAGGAGTTAAGCCTCTGCCTTGTAGGCAGAAGGTCCTGAGTTCGCGTCATATACTAAAATCAGTTACCGGCTTGGGCAATTACAATCAGAGAACTATATGATATGTGAATTATATACCAATTACTCCCTGCCCTTTGTCCCAAAACCTTTCATTCTAAAGCTCCATCATTTCCCCAAACCACAAGTTTTTCTTGTACTAATGAATTACAACAGAAAAAAACACAAGGCAATAAGAGAATAGCCAATACAACACTTCATAAAGAGAGCAGTATGGGTAATGGGAATCAACATACAAAAACCAGTTAATTATTAATGTTTAGAGAAATAAATTATGACAAATTGGTAACAGCTGATGAACAAAATGATATATTTGAAAATAACTGAAAAAAAATTTCCAAAAATTTAAATTTCATTTTAACTAAGATGGGCTCAATTTTCTGCCCAACAGATCCCTTAACTAGAATATCTAACAAAACAATACAATAAGCCTGGTGTGACAACACACACTTATAATTCCAGCATTTGGGAAGCAGAGAACATCACTGCAAATTCAAGAACAACCTGGTCTAGTACATTGTAAGTTCTAGGCCAGTCAGGGATACACAGCAAGACCTATAGCAAGACTCTGTCTCAGAAAATTGCATATATACATACATGCATACATATATTTATACATTTTTAACCATCATAATGAAATACTTGAATTTTGTTTTCTTCTATCTACATCCATCATGTTCTTTCTGAAAATACTTTGATGATAGGAGAAAGAGCAAGAAAGAAAACAAAGGAACAGTCTCTAAGTTATCTTACGCAATGCTGGGCAATATTTCTGTGATGATGGACACATTTTACATCTCTATTGTCCAACACATCAAGTGACTGCTACACTGTGGCTACCACATGATTGAGGAAATAAATTTATTGTATTTAGTTTTAATTAACTTGAAAATTAAATTCCAGAGGACACAAGTAGTTAGTGGCTACCATGTTAGTCAGTGCAGACCTAGATAAATTACAACTAGTTTTAAGACTATATATTTACTACATAAAAGATTACTTGAGGAAAGTAGATCAATTAATACATAAAGACCAATTGATCGAACTCACCTGGCCATCTTCCATTTTGGCTTTTGGATAGTTGAGAATTAGTTTTGTAGCTTGTTCCCACTTTGCATGTGTATCTTCCCAAGCCTAAAATGAAAAGCAAATTTAGGTGATGAGTTAAAAAATCAATATGCAATTGCCAGGTTTCAAGCATAATATCCTTGAAATAAGCACGTATCTTGGACTGGCTTCAAAAGCTATTACTGATCACACAGATATCAGGAGGTGTCTAACACTGAGGGTGGGGGTGCAGGAGGGTGCTACTGCTGCTGTCATACCTCAGTGTTCCCTGCAGTAGGATGTTCAATACGCCTCAGGAGTGCCATCACTCTCTTCTGAAGAGCTGCTCTTCCTAGGCAAAGACAAACATTACACTTAATAAAAGCTGCACATGTCCTTTCACCAGCCCCCCCCCCCAGAAAAAGCATAATGGCTATGGCATGAAACCGTTTCTCCAAATAACATTCTAATGTGCTAAAAATGTCACACTGACAACTCAAGCAGAGCAATTTCTCTCATCTATAACCAACAGTAATTTATATTGCAGTTATTTATTAACAAATGTACAGCACATTAAAAATTTGGTGAGAGACTAACAATTTACTTCAAATGCTAATAAATTTCATCCTCCTTTATTCAAAATAGGCTTTCAAGTAAACTACTTGAATTAGCCCTGGAAATGAACTTAATTATACTATATTTTTAACACAATCAGATGTCTTGTGATTCAAAGCAGACTAAGTAAAAAAAAGAGAAGGTATTATCCACATTTACCTGTAGACATCATACTGCTGACAGAGGCGAATTCCATGAATGTGTTATAATTAGGCAAGAAGTTGTGCACAGACACTTCATCTACCCCACACCGGATATCCGCTTCCTCACAGAGGTGGCGGAAACAGGACATGGCAACCAAAACAGCTTCAGTATCAGGGCTCCACAGAAACATGTACAAGGCCACTTCTAGCTTGGTCTGGGCTTGTCGGCATATTGGTGGGCTTCCGCTGCACCCTACTGCACTATCCTGGGAGTCAGGAATGGGAGACATTATTTGCAATTTAGGTGATTTTATCTATAAACTCAAAAATACACTAAACTTTGTGCCATATATTGCAGCATACAAAATACATAAGGACCTTTTTCTTTAGTCAAAGGAGTTTTTCCAAATATATCCTGTTATAAATGACATTATTTGAACCAACACAAATGTGAAATACTGCAGCAAAAAAAACTCCCTAATCAATTATAAATGATGGAAGTGACAGGAATATAAGGCAATACACTAAAATAATGACATAAGAACTAAGTACTGCAGAAGACATACTTGAATCTGAATTATATATTTCCCAAATGTGAAGTAGAAGTGTTATTTATAAAGTAAATTCAAATTTACTGTGTAAATCTCATGATATTATTACACTGCTCGGGTTGATTTTGTTTTTTAATAGACTACATTAAAAAATGAGGCTAGAAGGCTGGAAAAATAGCTCTGTGGCTTGCCATGCAAGTAAAACGACAAGAGTTTGAGTCTTAAATCCCATGAAAAATGCCCAGTAGGTATGGTGGCTTGCCTGTAATTCCAGCCCTACAACAGGGAGCTTTGAACTCCCAAGCAAGCTGGCTGGCCCAATTCACAAATTCTGGGTTTAATTAGAGCCCCAGGCCTTCTCTATTGAAAAATCTCATCAAACCACTCAGGACACACTGAGATCACTGACAACGTATAAATGAATTGTGGATTTGATGTTTATGTAAATATCCATTTACCATGCTTTAATTTGCACATTCATATTACAGGGAGCCTGGTGGCTCTCTTGCTAATTTGTGGGTTTTCTGTTTGGAAAGAGTCATACCATCTATTTAAATTTACCTTATCAAATATAGACTGTGAATATTTGTAAATGTAAATCTTCATTATTAGGTACTAGTTTGCAGATATCTTTATATATTTCAATACAGAAACTATAACCTTCAATGGTGTACTGTCAAAGTGTGTTTATTAGCTCATCTGGATATACCCACACTGGTAATGTCTAAACATTCATTTAAACATTTTGATTATCAAAAAAAAATTAGAGATCAAAAATTAGGATAAAAAATAATACGGAAGAGCACACAAATGTGCATATGTACCCACACACACACAAAATAATGGAAAAAGGTAAAAAGATATTGTTGGAAGATGGATAAGTGGTTAAAGCACTTGCCGCATAAGCCAAAGGACTGGAGTTTGGATTTTTAGACCTCACATAAAATATTCAGTGGATGTAATAGTCCACTTGTAATTCTAGTCTCAAAAGGCATAAACCAGGACTCCCCAAAGCAAGTTGACTAGTCAGACTAGTTCTACATGCAAGCTCTAGATTACAGATGATTCCCAATATCAACCCCAAGGCTCTATGTGCCAGTACACACATGTGCACATATACACATGCACACACACCTGCACACATGTATTCATGCACATGTAAACACATGTACACACATATACGCAAAGCTCCCACTTACCCAGGAAAATGAAAAAGAAAAGAAAAAATAAGGCTAGGAAAAGTTGTATCTGAAAGCAAATTCCTTTAAAGTGATTAGAAACTTTAGCTGTATTTAAAAAAAAAAATCATGCACAAGAAATAAAAAATATTACCAGGCATGGAGACACATGCCTATAATCCCAGCACTTATGGCAGGAGGACCATGAGTTCAAAGTCATTCTCAGCTACAAAGCAAATTGAGGCAGACTTGGGTTTTTATGAAAACCTGTCTCAAAAAAAAAAATAAAAAAGGAAAGGAAAGGAGAGAAGAGAGAGGAGGAGAGGGGAGGGGAGATGGCTCCGGCGTTTAGATTTTGCCTCACAAGCTGAAGGTCCTGAGTTCAGATCCCAGGTACCACATAAAAAATGTCAGGCAGAAACAGTGGCAGCCTGCATTTCCAGCCCCTTTGTGGGCAGAGCCTGGAAAAATCCCAGAGTGAAACAAGGAGATAGAAGCAATCCAGGATGATTCCCAAAGTCACTCTTGGTCCTCCACAGAGACACACAGTGCCCTCTGACTCACACACACACACACACATGCGTGCGCGCGCGCACACACACACACACACACACACACACACACACACTCTGAATAAATGAATAAAGTTCAAAAAAAGAAAGAAAAGAAAAAACGAACAACTGCTAGACATGGTGGCACATGCCTATAATCCCAGCACTTGGGAGGCTGAGGTAGGGGGATTATCATGCCATCTCTAAATAAATAATTAAGTAAAAAATAAGAGAAAGGAAAACTTGGGGAATACTTACCCATAACATTAAGCAAAACAATCTGCTTTTACTTAAGCAAATTTGAACGAACCTTTGTTAGTTAACACAGCTTTTTTTTTTCTATTTTGAATTAAGGCAGAGTTTATTAGAGACAGGAAAGGACAACTCACAGATATGAATCCATGAGGGGCAAGAGAGTCCTGGAGAACTCATGGACTCCAGGCATAGAATCCATGATTGGCAAAGAAAATTAAAAGAACTCAGAGACATATCGTCCATGAGAGGAAAGGGAGCCAGCTTTTAAACGTCTCAGGGATGGAGCGATGGTACAGGGGTTAAGACTCTGCCTTGAAGGCAGAGGGTTCTAGGTTCGGATCTCAGGTCTCATATAAAAGTGCCAGACCGAAACGGTGGCAGCCTGCACTTCCGGCTCTGATGGATGGAGCATGGGAAAGCTCAGAGCGAAGCAAGAAGGAAGTAGGAGAAATCCAAGATGATTCCCGAAGTCATCCTTGGTCCTCCATGGGGACCCGCAGTGCCCTCTGACGCATGTGTCACACACACACAGAATAAATAAATTAAAACAAACACATTCTTTAAATTTATCAATATGAATGATCTTTTTTGGGGGGGTTGGTCATAATCTTATTTTTTTAATTTTTCTTTTACTTATTTTGCATGCATGTGTGTGTGTGAAAGAGACAGAAAAAGTAAGAGAGACAAAAGAGGGCACTCTGTCCCTGTAGAGGACCCACCAAGATGATTTCAGGGAATCATCCTGGATTGCTTCTACCTCCTGTTTTGCTGTACTCTGGGATTTCCCAGGCTCTGCCCATCAGGACCAAAGTGCAGGCTGCCACCATTTATGCCTGGTGTTTTTATGTGAGACCTCAAAAGTTGAACTCAGGACTTTCTGCTTGTGAGGCAGAATCTTAACCCCTGAGCCATCTCTCCAGCCCTGAATGGTCTTTTTTTTTGGAGTACAAAATTTTAAATAATTATGGTTATCAAATATACTATCGATAATCAAATCCATTTATACCTCATCTAGTTTAATCCTCAAAACAATTCTGAGCAAGAATTCTTATCAACCCTATTTGTTCTGAATCAATATTATATTATCATGGTTTGTTTTTTAAAAAAGGGTCTCTCTGTATAATCCAGGTTGACCTCAACCTTGTGATCCTCCTGCCTCAGTTTTCTGAATGCTGGGATCATACATGTGTGCCACCATGCCCTGCTATCACTATTCTAAACCAGCGAAACTGAGGCACAGAGATGTTAAGAATCACCCAAGGATCTATAAAGTGCAGTACCACTACTAGATTCTACATGATAAATTACTCAGCTGAACTTTACCAAAATTAATTCATAAAAAAACAGAGCACAGATGGTGATACAGGAAAATTATGAAAGGAGGTGCGCACCATGGAAGAATTTCCTTTTCCTTTCCGTAGAGATGCTCCAGAAGTATAGGTACGCAGAAATTCTTCATGATCCACGGACATCTGAGTGGTGTTTCCACCAGGAGGAACATCATATCCTGCTCCATAAAGGAAGTGAAAGTGACAGGAACTTCTATCTGCCTGCTAGAAAAAAGAAATTCTATTGAAGAACTGATAAGCAGAGGAATAATAATCAACATAAATTCTAAGACTACCCTGCAAAACCTCCCCTCAATCCCTCCAGAAACCTATCAGATTCCTATTCAAAACCCATTAGAACAAATATACTTTGCACAGTCTCTCAAAATTATCAAAACCAGCAGATTTTAGAAATTGAGTTGTCTAGCATGGACACATAATGAAATAGTAACAGCTTAAATCTACTATAGTAAAACTCTAATGAATCTCAATTATAAATAATAGAGGCTTTTCTACCATAAGATTTTATCCTGTGCCTTATCGGGACAATTAGAATTTAAGTTTTTGGAGAGATATGCCAAAGCACTTGACATTGATATGCTGAGTACTTTAGGCGCACCACTTATTAGCGATTTGCCAATACTTGCACTTTAGTTATTAATCCATAGGTCAGGTAATAAAATTCTGACACTGAACCCCTTTCCTTATCTTTGGAATAAACTGAAATTCAATTATATTAATGCACCAAGATGGTCCAGATGCAGAGACCCAGCTCTACATGAGCACTTATCTAAACAGAAATCTAACAAGGTATATAGTATCAAAAATGATTTTCCATGGTACCATTATAGTATTGGATAAATAAGTTTTATTTAGACTCTGTTAAAACAGAAGGACTATTAAATTCATTATAAAAACTGTGTCAGAAAAGATTAAGGTTCTGCCCTTCTCATAGTTAGGCATAGGTGTCAACTTAATGGTTGAGGGTTTGAGCTCTGGGCACATTTGTGGAGAATTAGTAGTTGAGTTAAGCCCAGAGCAAACCTGCAAGAGATTGTATAGCTGATGGGGAAGATCCAGCCCATGGTGGGTAGGATTAGGCCTTGGAATAAATCACGGAGAGCTGGTTGAGAGACTTGGCATCCTTCTGTTCACTTGGCCAGACATGCTGGTCTAGCGAGTAAGGATTGTCCATCTCTCAGCTGTTAAGTGGTGATGGTGTGGCCAGTTCCCTCAGCCCTGGTGGTGGTGCATGCTCTCCTGTCAAGCTGGACTGAGAACTGTAACCGGACTATCAGTAAGAAAATAAATCCCTTGTTCCCTTAAACCGTTTGATGGTCATTTATCAGCAACCATGCAGGCTGACTGCAACAGCCCTACTCCCATAATGTTACCATGTTAAATAGTTCAGTTAAAAAGGAATTCACTACAATGCAAAGAAAGTCCTGATCTCTTCAAAAGATGAAATCATCTCCCAACCTATGGTGCTGCGGTGCTTTATCACTGAACTACATCTCCTGTCCTTAGTTTCTGAGGCAGGGTTTCAATATGAAGTTCGGGGTAGCCAGAAACTCACTATGGAATCCAAGTTGGTCTCAAACTCAGGGTCCATTGTCTAGCCTCTATAATTCTAGACATGTATGGAAAATACACAAAATAAACCTAGACTGAGAACCTCTTCCCTTTGACAGTGTTTCCTGAACTAGCCTAGCCATGAAATCCAGTTCTTACATATGGATTTGTAGATGAAGTGAGAACACCCTTCTTGGCCTACTGAGAACTGGCAGTCTTCATGCTTTCTAAGCAAGCCTAGAAACAGAGTTCTGTTTAAGTCAACCTGGATTCATCAACATTACAGTCGTAAAGATGAAGCCTTAGAATATGTCAATGTTGAATTTCTAGACATCTTCTCAACATACATTTTTCTTAATGACTTTATTGAGAGAGAAACTGAAACAGAATCTAATCTAGCCTATTAACACATACTTCCTTAATTTTTTCCACTACTATTCTAAATATTTTCTTGATTTAAGAAATGTCATTGTGCTTACCTTATTTTTAAGAAGAAATTTATTCCTGCAGATTAGAATTTCCCGTAACCACTTGAGAATTTCTGTGCTACTAAGCATCTGATGGCTAGTCAATTTCTTGCAGATATAAAAAAGCATTTGTGAACTGCAGTAACACAAAGTTCATTGTTATAGAACCATCAAGTAACCTAATATAATCATTCATAAAAATGGCATTCTCTCATGATGACTATAAATTTAAAGAGGCTTAGTTTCCCTTATCTGTCTTATCAAAATGTTACCAGCATCAAAATCAAAGGTCAGCTTGCAGGTATACTTTAAAAGTATATTTAAAATCTTTAAAATTTATAATGTGTTGATTCACTGATGCATATGGCACTTCTCAGTTTAGACAAGCCCAAGTAGCCATGCATGACTCTAAATTTTTCCAGGAATTCCCATCTTTCCCATGGGCATAATAATTACAAGCACAGAGAGATGATTCAGGGGTTAAGTTTCTGCCTTGCAAGTAGAAGGCCCTAAGTTCCAACCCTGGATCCCATATTAAAAAAAAAAAAAAAAAAAAACCAGGAGGAAATGGCATCAGCCTATAGTTCCAGCCCTAGAAGACAGCCTGAGAAACGCCAGAGCAAAGCAAAAAAGGAGGTAGAACAATCTGGGGTGATTTCCAAAGTCACCCTTGAGCCTCCAAAGGCACACACAGTGCCCTCTGAAACACACACACACAGAAAGACAGCGAGAGAGAAAGAGGGAGAGAGAAAAAATAAAAAATAAAATAAAAGATGTATGAATCAAAATCTTGGAAAGGAAAGAATTATAAATTACAGGTAAAGTAGAACTGTATGTAAACAAGTATTCTAGAGCCAGGATTTGAAAACCACTGTCTTCAGGACAAAGCCCGTCCCCCTACCCCCACTCTGCTTTTCTAAATAAGTTTTGGAGAGATGTAGTCATGCCCATTCATTCCAGTATGGCTGCTTCTTGTTCCCAAAGCAGAAGCCATAGTTATGAAAGCCTGTAAGACCCAAGAAGACTGACATATTTTCTTTGTAGCCCTTCCGAGAACAAAATGCACCGACCCCTACTCTAGATATCCTAGAACTGCACTAATAATGAGTCATGCATGGCTACTTGGGCTTGTCTAAACTGAGAAGTGCCATATGCATCAGTGAATCAACACATTATAAATTTTAAAGATTTTATGAGAACCCAAATATAAAATACCTCAATATCAATATAAATTAAATCATGGTGCTTACATGTTGAAATAATATCTATACCAAGTTTAATAAAATATATTATTAAAGTTGAACTTAAGTTTCTTTATTCTTTATATCCTTAATCCTTTATAATTTGGTAACTGAAAAAAAGTTTAACAACAGCTAGCTCCAAAAGCTGTTATTATTATCAAGATTTAAGTCAGTTGTCAAGTGACTTGGCACACCCATGTCTGAGATAAGATGATGATGAAACTTGAGGTTCACAGCTTCACAATGTTCTCAACATGGTGCCTTCATGCTCATTAGAATATAACTTATTTCAAGTATGAATTCAGTGTAATTCTACATATATGTTGCCTTGTAAGCAGATCTCTATTATTAACTTATTAATCAAAAGCACAAATGCTAATTAGAGAAGATTTACGAAGGTCATTCTTCTCCTCCACCCCACTTTATTGCTGGTGACAGAGCCTAGTCTCATGTATGCTGGTTTACCACTGAGCTATGCTCTCCAGCCTGGAAGATCAGAGAATTAAAAACTAAAAGCAAGGCTAAAAAACACTAACACTTTAGGTTTCCAACTATTTTTTTAAAAAATCTATTAAAAACGCAACTGAAACTCCAGATACAAAACTGAAAATAGGGGTTGGAGAGATGGCTCAGGGGATAAGATTCTGCCTCATATGCAGAAGGACCTGAGTTCAGATCCTAGATTCCGCCTTAAAAAAAAAAAATCAGACAGAAGGCTAGAGAGATGGCTCGGGGGTAAGATTCTGCCTCATACGCAGAAGGACCTGAGTTCAGATCCTAGATCCCACCTTAAAAAAAAAAAAAAAAATCTGACAGAAGGCTGGAGAGATGGCTCGGGGTTAAGACTTTGCCTCACAAAGTAAAAGGTCCTGAATTCGTATCACAGGTCCCAAATAAAAACTGCCAGGTGGAAATAGCAGTGGCCTACACTTCTGGTCCTGGTGGGCAGAGCCTGGGAAATCCCAGAACAAAGCAAGAAGGAGGTAGAAGAAATCCAGGATGATTCCTGAAGTCACCCTTGGTCCACCATGGGGATACACAGTGCTCTCTAATACACACACACACACACACATACACATACACACAAACACACGAATGAATGAATGAATGAATGAATGAATGAATGAATGAATGAAAGAAAAAAACCAGGCAGAAATGGCTGCTGTCTGTACTTCCAGCTCTGGAAGGTGGAGCCTGGGAAATCTCAGAGCTAAGCAAAAAGGAGGTAGAAGCAATCCAGGATGACACATAGTACCTGCTGATACTAAAAGAATAAACAAACAAGTAAATAAATAAAAACAAATAGAAAATAGCACACCAAAACAACTTAAAGCAGGGTGATAATCAGTACTAAAGCTACTATTTTATGGGTGGAGACTGGCTCAGTGACCTTGGTCTCACAAGCAAAAGAAACTGAGTTCATATCCCCAAATGTCACATAAAAATGCCAGGCAGGTATGGTGGTCCACAATTCCAGTCCTGGAAGGTGGAACCTGGGAATTCCCAGAGCAAGGTAGTTAGCAAGACTAGTCCTAATAGCATGCTCTGAGTTTAATTTGAGACCCAGGCTCACAACATAAAGTGGTATAATGAAGGAATATGATTCCTGACATCGCCTTTGGGACTCTAGAGGCACCATGGAGCATTTGAGTGCACTCACATACATACGCCTGTATATACATGTGCACCCACCCACATGAAAGCATTCCATAAGTACACACATATGAAAACCAAATAAATTATTTTCTATATTGCTATGATACTCTTCTTACAGTTAAAATTATATTTTGATTTAAAATAAAATATTTTTATAATTTCTTAATAAAAAAATTGTATTTTGACTCAAAATACAAAATCATAAAACCTGTATAAATAGTTGAATACATTTCACAATAATGCAAATTCTATAAGCTAATATTTAAAGATAAAATATAGTTTCAATTTAAAAATTAAGAAAGAATACATACCTAATCTCCCAAAATGTTTCTACAGGAGCATCGGGATTCCACAAATCAATGCTATCTAACTGATGAAGAACTAGCAAAGCCTGAAATTTGAAAAAAGAGTGAAAGAGAGAATTTACTCAATTTTTTGGGAATAAGTAACATTGGAATACTTATTTTACAAATGTCAGCAAACTGAACCATGAAATTTTAGCCTTTTTTTTTTCATTAAAAACAAACTTTCTGAGAACAGCCTTGCAGAATACAATTTTAGGGCACAACTGTCTCAGGATGAAACCACTGGACTCCTCTTACTCACACACATGGCAAGTTATAGTTGAATTCAGAACACTAACAAATAAAAACTGGTGTTAAGAGACAAGCAATTTCAATAAATAAGAAATATAGGACAAAGTTCATTACCAAGTAAGAAGGGTTCTCCCCCAAATTAACACATGAAATGAAACAGAATGGAAATAATCTTTCTTGTCACAATTTTTTTTAGACAGAAAGGATAAATTACATTTTGAATTAAAAGGGGCAAACAAAACAGACTTTGGATTTCCTAAAGTTTATTTATTCTAAAGTATGTCAAGGATAGTAATAATTCCTTCCAAACATAAAACATTATATAAACATGCTATTTCATAAATTAAAACTGTCAAAAGTACCAAAGGATGAACTCTTCCTTCAAATCTACCCAGCCTTAACTCCAATTCTACAAGGCTTCCCTAACAAATGCTTTACAACTCTGCACATGGCAAATTTATTTATGGGTTTACTCTCCCTTTTATTAAAACTTCGATAAAATACTATCTAAAAGAAGTAATAAGAATTGATTTTTTTTCCTCTGTTAAGTCAAATGAGATGTGTGAACCACAAATGGCTACACAAAGATAATCTGTTTTACAAGTGGAAAAGGTGATGTGTCTAACTTTGAACTACTTCTTTATTATTATTATTATTATTATTTATTCAACTGTACACATGTGCGTGTGTATGTGCGCACGTGTGTGTGTGTGTGTGTGTGTGTGTGTGTGTGTGTGTGTGTGTGTCTGTGTAGAACCACGGACCAATTCGTGAACCACCATGGACGCCTGCACCTCCTTTTGCCTGGGGATTCACAGGCTCCGCCCTACCAGGACCAGAAGCGCAGGCCGCCTCAGCTTCCACCTGGCGTCTATACGTGGGATCTGGGATCCGACCTCAGGACCTTCCACCTGCAAGGCGGAGGCTTAACCCCTGAGCCACCTCTCCAGCCCCACTTTGAACTACTTCTTAACAGCAAAAGGTGCAAATTATATAAAGACCAAATCTTTATTACTTCCAATATTCTTATTATAATTACTTTTAGATATGAGGTAGAAACTGCAATCTACTATGAGAATCTTCAAAAGTTACATCATTTATAGCTCTCATGTCAAGGAAAGATAGCACAAATTAAAATTCATTTTTTATTATCATACAAAAACTTGGTATAACTTATTAGTATGTTTAGGTTTTTAACTGGTGTTATTAGTCAAATGCCATACTGCTAAGCTACCACCAAAAGTCTATACTAGGGTTTTTAAATGACAGATTCTCTATGGTTTTGTTGTTGTTGTTGTTGTTAAACTTTGTTTATTTAATTTATTTTGTGTGTGTGTGTGTGTGTGTGTATCAAAGAGCACAGTGTGTTCCTGTGGAGGACCACGGGTAATTCTGGGAATCATCCTGGATTTATTCTACCTCCTTTTTGCTTTGCTCTGGAATTTCTCAGATTCTGCCCACCAGGGCCAGAAGTGCCGACCTCTGCCATTTCCACCTCGCATTTTTACATGGGACTGGGGACTGGAGCTCAGAACTTTGTGCTTGTGAGGAAAAGTTTGAACCCCTGAGTCATCTCTCCAGCCCTCTCCCTGTGTTTAATAAATGTTTTCTTTAATATGGAAGAATTTTTATATGAAAAGTGATTTTGTCATTATGCCAGTATCACAGAGCATACTCACATAAACTAAGATGGCTATGACGGTACTAGTGGTTTAAGCTTATGGGACTCACATTATTATATTTGTGGTTCATTGTTGATCAAAATACAGAGTTGGAGAGATGCTCAGCAATCAAACTAGCTGTCACACAAGGGAAAGGACAAGAGTTTGGATCCCTAGATTCCACATAAAATTCAAGGGTAAGTGTAGCTGGCTAGCCAGAATAGTTCTATGGGCAAGTTCTGAGTTTAATTAGAAACCCTGTTTCCAAAAGAGTAAGTTGGAAAATCAGTCAAGGATGATTCTTAATGCCAACCTCAGGTCTCCACAGGCATACGGACACACCATGCCCACATATGTAAAACATATACCTGTAATACATGTACCAACCCCACACATAAACATGAAAACAAAGAAAATAACATTATGTGGTGCATGACTATATATTTCAATAAAGTTATAAACATTACACTCACCTAACATTTTGTAAATATTTCCAAATGATTTACCTATATTTTGATGGATGTTTAATGATCCATCAAGCTGAAATAGCACTTTCCTGCAGTTAACTGTGAACCTATTATCTTACTAGTGAAAAAAATTCAATATTCTCATATATAAAAAATAGAAGTAAACATCTATATATAGCTTTTTTAAAAAATCCTGTCTATAAGGCAAAAATAACAACTGAATTTGAATGACCTACTTGAACAGATCTTTCCAAAACATAAGCAACATATCAATTTACAGCATTGGTAGCAATGAACACATAAATAAACAAAGGAGTACACAGTGAGTGGTGAAACACTTTGTTAGCATGTCAAATACACTCTGAAGTATGCAATAGAAGAGTAAAGGAGCAAATCTTAAGATTAGAGATCAATGACTTCACTAACTGGTTCAACATCGCACTCAGGCCTAGTCATTAGCTCTTTGTAAAAATAGCCAGAGTTCTGATTTCCATTGCCACAGATTATTTGCCTGTTTTTAAACTTTAGAGAAAATAAACAACCATACAGCCTGTTGTCAGCTATAGCTATTTTCATTCAGCAAGATGTCTGTGAGATTCATCCAGTTTTTCAATTTATCAGTAACTTTTTTTATTGTTGCATAGAAATCACTTGAAGTAATAATTGAATCAAATCTGCTCCTTACCATTTTTCCTCCTTATCCTACCAGATCTTAAGATGTATGTTCAGGTATCCTATTCTATCTGGATTTTTAAATAACTTCTTTTATTTTTTTTTTAATTTTTTAAAAATTTTTTTATTTTTTATTATTTATTCAATTGTGCGTGTATGCGTGTGTGCGTGTGTGTGTGTGTATGTGTGTGTGTGTAGAACCACTGGCGAATTCGGGAACCACCATGGACACCTCCACCTCCTCGTTTACTCTGCCCCGGGATTCACAGGCTCCGCCCTACCAGAACCAGAAACGCAGGCCACCCCCGCTTCTGCCCGGCATCTATACGTGGGGTCTAGGATCCGAACTCAGGACCTTCCACCTGCAAGGCAGAGGCTTAACCCCTGAGCCACCTCTCCAGCCCCTAAATAACTTCTTTTAATTATATACTTTTATAATTTGATTTTACATATTCTGAAGCATGTTAGATTTGTACAGATTTATTTTCTAGATGTACTGGACCCCTTTGCATTGTACTAGCTTTTAAACTCTGCATTGTACTAGCTTTCTTGGCTCAGTGTTTGTAGTCATATTTGTCTGTCCTTACACTATCTGTCTTCCAGTATCTTATCAAAGCTATGTCTCTTTCAAAGATTACCTAGCAAGATTTTTGTACTGATCAGAATTTGCCCTAGAGAAATAAAAGCATCTCTCCAAATCTTAAATCTTTGTATTAATGCTCCTAGAAGTTACACTGATCAAAGTCAGGAAGCTGAAAGCAAAAATGTCCACCAACAGATGAATGGATAAACTGTGAAGATTCATATAAAAAGAATATTAAACAGAATAAAATGAGATGGACCTTTAAAAATAAATTCATTTCTCATATACTAATAACAACTATGAAAAATGTTCAGAATTTAAAAAAAAACAAACTTTATGAATGCAACGTAATCTATAGCAACAGAAGGCTGCAAAGGAGGCAGGGGGCAGGCTGGTGTCTGCGTGAGGGCAGGGATGCAGGAAGGTACAGGTTAACTTGAAGCAGTACTATATGTATGTTCCTTATAAGACCATCAGTGAACGAATAGCTATAGTTCTCAAAGATAATTTATCAACAATCAGCAAAAAGGAACTAATACATGCAACAACACACATACATACATTAATTTAAAAAAAATCCTAGCTGAGTTAAAAAAAAAAAAAAAAAAAGCCAAACAAGAGATTCTACTCATGAATTCCAAACTTGTAAAACTAACCTAAAGTGATAGAATCAGGACAGTAGTTGTCTAGGACATGAATAGGAGAAACAAATGCAAAGGGGGAACTTTCTGGAATGAAAAGATATATGTTAAATCTTAAATGATTGTATGATATATAAACTGTACTTCAGTAAAATTTTATTTAGATTAAGGCTGTAATGTAAAATAATCAATACAAAGTAACTTTTAAAAAGTCAAATATGTTCACACAGCAGACAGGCTATATAACAAAAAGAAATAAGTTTTGGCAAGGATACCGAGATAGCAGAACACTCACATGGTACTAATGGGAATATAATGTGATGTAGGTAGGCACTTATCAGCACTGTTCATAGCATCCCTGAACAGCAGCAACTCCAAATGGCTACCAATTGATGAGCAGATTAAAAAAAATAAAAATATCCACATGATGCATACGAATTTATGCCACAACATGGATAAACCCTGAAAAACCTTAAGGCAAAGCCAGACGTAAAGGGCTACATACATTTTCATTTACATAAAATGTCTAAAGTGAGCATGAGAGTTTTTGTCCAAGAAATAAAAACAGATTAGTGGTTGCTATGGGAAAGAAGAGACATGGAATGACCAGCGTATTTTCTGGGGTGACAGAACTCTTCTGGAATCAGATAGTGGTGATGGCTGCCAAATTAAATTATTATGCTAAAAATCACTGAAATGTACATTTTAAAATAGTTAAGTTTACAGCATGTGAATTACATTAAAATTTAAAAATTAATATGTATATATTAAAATTCAAAACCCAACTCCAATTAGAAAATTTAAACCTTTTTAGTAAGAACATTGACATCCAAGAATAGACTAAGTTACATAATGAGACCTTGCATCAAGAAATCAAAACTTTCATAGTTTTTGCACAACATAATCCAGGCACAACTTGCTTTATTGTGACACACAACTACAATTGCAGTACTTCAAAGGTTGAGGCAAAAGAATTGCTTGAACTGAGGATTTGGACATCAATTCAAGGAATATAGTAAGAGGAAGGGAAGAAAGATAGGGAGAGAAGAGAGAGGAGAATCTCTACAGCAATGTTCTGTTGGTAACTGTGATATAAAACAAATGAATCTCTTCTTTCCTGTGTAATGCATAAAACAATACAAAGACGCAAACATGTCACTCCAGAACAGACAACCATCTACTTGTTATTCATTGAAATCAAATAAAACAAATACACCAAGAAAGTAAACAGAAAGAAAGAAAGAAAAAAAAAAAGCCAGACCACTTACTGAACAAGCTAAAGGACCTGAGTTTGGATCTCTAAGTAAAATGAAGGGCAAGTACAGCCTGCCTTTACTTCTAGTCCTGAAAGGCAGAGCCTGGAAATCCCTAGAATAAATTAGCTAGCCAAAGTCATAATGGCACACATTCAGTTTAATTAGAGATGCAAGCCCACCAATCAAGGATGATTCCTAATATTCCCCTTGAGCTTACACATGCATATGTATACAGCATGTGTACATAATGCACAGGCACCCACACACACACGTGCACCCATCTGCATAGATACACATGTATATATATTCATGCACACACCAGGCACAAATACACACGAGAAGAAAAAAAATACCCAGGGAAAAAAAAAAGAGAGAGAGAGAATATAGACAGTTATAATCTTTGCTTTGGGAGTTTAGCACTTATTTCTTCTTACCTCCATCGCTTCCTGAGCAATCTCTGGCATATGTGACTGAGGGACCAGTTGGACAAGCCCTGTAATTAATTCTGCTGTACTGCCTTGAGTTTCAGGGCCCTGTTTTCTTGGATTCTGCAAGAGAAAGACAAACTTCAATTTAAAAAAATTAACTAGCAGGATTCTAAGGAGGAGACTAAAGAGAAAATGTAAAGAGCAATAATAGGTTTCTTTTTAAGGATGTGCTCTAGAACTGGTTCATGGTGATGATTGCAGAACCTTGCAAATATAATAAAACCATTAAATTGGAAACTTTAAGATTATTTTATGACATGTAAATTTAAAAATAAAAATATTTTTAAAAAACGAAGTTTTACTAAAGAATCTCTTTTTATTCCCGTTTTCATATGTATGTCGGAGGGGTGTGCATGAGTGTGTGAATGTGTTTTTCCATGTAGGTGGATGCATGTGTGTATAAGTATACAAGCACATGAATGTATATGCACATGGGGGCCCACGGGTGGTATCCGGAATCATCCTCAATCTCTCATTCCCCTTACTGTCTTCCTCCTTACAGGTCCTAAACTCAAGTTCACAGATAAATTTAATCTATGGGGACTACTGGAATCTGCCATCTAAGGTTGGAATTACAGACCGGTTGCAGACTCACCAGCATTTTACATGGAACCTGGGGGATTCAAACTCCTCTCCTTTGCTTGTGTAGCAAGCACTTTAATCACTGACTGATCTCCCCAACCCTGTTGAAGTCTCTTAATTCACATCTATACTTGTTCTTTTATATTGATACCATCCGGGTAGGTTCCTAATGAAAAGAAAACAAACCCAAAAAGATACCAGCTTTCCAATTAAAAAATACTGTCAGGAGTTGGTAAAAACAAATCAGTGCTGCCTTGAGTCTGATCCTCAATATCTCAAGATTAAAAAAAAAGTCACTGATATGAGGGGTAGATAATTTATCTAACAATCCTGTACTGGCTAAGTAACAGAATTCTAGTTAGGAACTTGTTGGTTTTGACTGTGAACAAAGAAAAAGAACATACATTGCATAAGGATTGAGTGATTGTTCTGTGTAGCTCTTGATACAAAGGTCCTGTTCAAATCTATACAGTATGGGTGGTGATGAAGCACAGCTAGTAGAGTTCTTACCTAACATACACAACACAATGGGTTTGAATCGCAATACCGCATAAACGAAGTATGGTAGAACATGCCTGTAACTCCCAGAACTCCAGAGGTGGTAAAGAAGGTCTGAAGAATAAGGTCATCTTTGACTACACAGTGAGTTTGAGGCTAACCTGAATTAAATGAGATCCTGTCCCAAAAAAATAAAATCCACACAGATGGTACTAAAGAAGCTAGAATCTTTAACTCCAGAGCCACATTTCAACCCTTCTTTTTTGAGAGACAGAGACAGAGACAGAGAGAGGTGCATGCATTCATATGTTTGAATTTGAGAATTGTGCTTGCCCCGACATGTGTGGAAAGTCAAAGGACAACCTAGGGTATCAACCCTTGCCTTCTACTTTGTTTGAGACATAGCTGTAAATATATACTAGGAGAGCTGGCCTGTAAGCTTCTGGAGATTCTCCCATCTTCAGCTCTCATCTCGCTGTAGGAACACTAAGATTATACACAATTACTGTACTAAAGTCTGGAGATCTGTACTTCAGATCTAGAGATCTGAAGTCAGATCACTGATGCTTGTATAGCAAGCACTTTAGACACTGACCCAGTTCCCCTACACACAGTTCTTTCATTGTGGAAAAAGGTAAAGAAAATTACTGGTTTTTGCAAATGTAAATATTGACCTATTAAAAAAAACTAATGTTTCCCATAACTTAAAAAACCTATCTATACACTACAATTGTTTGATGGGCATGGTGGCATATACCTCCAACTTCAGCATGTGGGAGGCTAAGTCAAGAGAACCCTGAGACCAAGGGTAACCTGAGCTACACAGTGAGATCCCCATCTCAAAACTGAGACAGAAAAAAAAAAAAAAGAATATATGGTTCATTTAAGTGAGACCACGTTAACCTATATCTGTATTTTGTTTTGTTGAGTACAGAGTCTTCATCATGATTAAGATAAGCTCTTATCCCAGTATGTCTCAAAACTGTTAGTTCTTTCCTGGCATTTACTATTCATTATAATGCAATAGATTTTGCTGAACACCAAAGATACAGCAATATAAAAGGGTGGTTCCTAACATCTGATAGCATGTAGTTTCATGAGGAAAGCAAATATTAATAACCAAACCAAATATACAACCTCAAATGTGGTGAGATTTGTTAAGTGTAGCTTCTGTAAGAGCTTGTATCTAGGAAATGTTGTCTAGTCTGAGAGGTTTCCTTAGGACAACAATAACAGCTTAGAAAGATCAGGAATCACTGTATGAAGAGGAAAGGGAGGAGGATTCTAGGTAGAGGAAAAAGCAAGGGCACAAATAGGAGGGAATACAGTAAGGGGGCTGACAGGCAAGCCATTAGGACTAGCACAGAGAAACAGAAAGGGAATGTTCACGTGAAAGAAATGATGGGTGAGGAAAGACTGACTGTGCATGGCCTACTTCTATCTGAAGTTGATCTTTAGCCCAAGAACAATTTCAAGCAAAATATTTAAAGCTGGTCTGGGGGCATTGTACAATCTCCTTTTTTGAGGAAGTAAGTATAATTTCACCATACAGAAACGACTAAAGAAATGCAAAATAATAATAATAATAATAATAATAATAATAATAATAATCAAAAGTAAGCCATCGAGAAGCTGGAGACTCTTACATGAACCAGAAGAGAGATGGTAGAGTTGGAAGACAGAATCATATTACTTAAAAGAATTCCATGATTGAGACCATTCCTACATTCTATTAACTAAGATTTAAAATATTTTTATACATATCACTATTTAATTTTCCTATGGTTAAGTGTGAAAAGTTATTTAACCACTAGATGGCAGCAAAGAAAGCAAATTTCACAGGCCTTTTGATGGAATGAGGTTTGTTTACCAAACAAGGACCCTAGGTTTTATAAGTATCATAAAAATACAACAAAATGCAAAAAGAAGCCTCAAATATGGGGGTGCAGCTCAGTGGTGGAGCATTTGCCTAGAATTTGTGGAGCACAAGTCTCTTGGCTCAATCTCCAGTATTGCTTAAAACAAAACAAAATACTAAAAAAAGAAGGAACTTCTGTAACTATTGGAAAATAGCAAATTTTGCTCAAACTCTTTTTCCTCAAACAATTAAAACTCCTATTCTTCAAATAATAGTCTATTAATTGTAGCATTAAAAAAAAAAAACACTGGTAACCCTGGTGTACTACAGAACATAAACTACAGCCATGTGAATTGTAGCTGAAATAATGATGAAATAGCATCACATCAAAAGAGAAAAGAGATTCCTTCCTTTTAGTATCATGACAAAGTGTTCAGATTCCCTACCCCCCCCAAAACCCAGGGTCTATTTATTCCACTAGACTCTCAAATGTTAAAACAATTACAGGTCTTTTTTGGAGGGAGAGGGAGGAGGAGGGAAGGGGAAGAGAGGGAAAAGGAAAGGGAAGGGAAGGGAAGGGAGGGGAAAAGGAAGGGAAGGGAGAGGAGGGGAGGAGAGGGGAGGGAGGGAAGAAAGAGAGAAAAAGAGAGAAAAAGAGAAAATGTACATCCCAAAATGCAGGAGGTTTATAAAATTCTTGAAGCCAGTCATCTAGCTATGAGCCCCTATATTTTGTTAATTTGAAAAGTATATCATTAAAATTGAACCATCAAGCATTTGAAAAGTCTGTCACTGAATAAAGCAATAATAAATGTTGCCTGACTCTGCTCTCCACAGACTGGAGACCTGAACAAAGGTTAAAAAGTTATCCTATGAACAACAATCGTTATTATATAAAAACATTAATAATGTTTAACTATATCTTACTAAAAACAAGATAACATTTAAATGAGTTTATTGTATGCTAAGAATTGTTCCTAAAAAAACCTACACATACTATTTCAATCCTCTTCATGAACTTTCTCAGCTAAGAACAGCTACTATCCACTATTTTGGATGAGAACCCTAAGGCACAAGAACATTAAGTAAACCACCTGCTGGTAGTGAGTCTGTCTCCAAACCCTATGGTTTTAACCATTTTGTCACTATCACTTGGTTACAGTACTTACATTAGTCCCTAATTATCCTGTGTGCCAAAATGATATTCTCAGGATCTAATAACATCTGATGTTAAAAAAAAGCAATTATGACAAAATGGAATACTAATTAAATCCATTTTTCACCTCTTCTAATACAATGATAATGGAAGATTGATGAGACAAAAGGAGCTACAGAAGCTAATGTGTATGGCAGAAGAATGTAAAGAGCCATAAGAGTAAGTGATGTAGATATAGAGAATACTGATTTGTGGTTGCCTCTTACCTGCACCCCAGCCCAAAAATAGGCCTGAATTATAATACATATTCTGACAGCAAACCAAGGACAAATGATGTCACCCAAGTTGTTCAATAAGAGAAATAAAGAACGAAGGTTAGAAAATATAATTCTCTGTTAGTTTTGTAGGGACTGTCTAAAGGTTTCTAGAATGATCAGAAAGGATCAGAAAAGTCTTAGCATTTCACTTAAGCTAAATTAACTTAGTGTAATAATTTTAAAACATTCATAAAAATACTTACACAGAGCAAAAGCTTTGGATCCGCATGAATTAGCTTCACCATAGATAAGAGGAGATACTTATAGCTTCTTGTCTCCATGTCTGTAGGTTTTTCTTTAAATTTAAGGCTCGTTACCTTTTCTTTAAATGTAAGACTCTGATTAAAAAAAAATGGCATCATCTTAGAAGAATCAGACATCAGATTCAGAACAATAGCCCTATCATTTTTAAAAAATATCAAAAAACTTTGAAACAGACACATTTCATACCACCAAATGTATAATATAGATAGAAACACAACACAAATGAGTAAGCATAAAGTTCACAATACATGTAAAAAAAAATTTTGGTTTTAGTCCATTTACGTTATATACCAATGTAGTTAAGATTTAATGAAATCTAACTAAAATACTAGAGAGACTCAGTATCAAGTTGACCCCTATATAAAAATAAATAAATACAGGGCTAGAGAGATGACTCAGGGTTTAAGACTCTGTCTCACAAGCAGAAAGCCCCCTGAGTTCAGGTCCCAATCCATGTAAAAATGCCAGGCAGAAATGGCAGCCAGCTGTACTTTAGGTCTTGAAAAGCAGAGCCTGGGAAACTACACAGCAAAGCAAATAGGAGGTAGAAGCAATCCAGGGTGATTCCTGAAGACACCCTCAGGCCTCCAGAGGCACACAGTGCCCTCTGATACACAGAGACACACACGTAAAATAAATAACATACATACATATATACAATTTTCAAAATGTGGACACATAAGAGAAAAGTAATGTTATCCTTTAAATACAAACACTAGGCAACCCACTTAATAAACAAAACACACAGGGCTGGAGAGGTGGCTCAGGGGTTAAGCCTCTGCCTTGCAGGCGGAAGGTCCTGAGTTCGGATCCTAAGACCCCACGTATAGACGCCGGGCGGAAGTGGGGGCAGCCTGCATTTCTGGTCCTGGTAGGGCAGAGCCTGTGAATCCTGGGGCAGAGTAAACAAGGAGGAGGTGGAGGCGGTCCATGGTGGTTCCCGAATTCGCCCGTGGTTCTATACACACACACACACACACACACACACACACACACACATACATACACACACACACACATGCATACACACACAATTAAACAATAAATAATTAAAAAAATAAACAAAACACACACATACACATACATGTACTTTGCAGACTGTGACACATTATCAATTATAAGATGTATTTCTTTTCTTGATGAACCAAAGAAATGAAAAACTATTTGAATCGTAGGACAGACACAACTCCAATTTCAAAGAAGTAAAAATAAGCCCTTTTTAGAATTGATAAAATATGATGTTTAGAAAATTCTGTATTTCAGGGGCTGGAGAGGTGGCTCAGGGGTTAAGCCTCTGCCTTGCAGGCGGAAGGTCCTGAGTTCGGATCCTAGACCCCACGTATAGACGCTGGGCGGAAGTTGAGGGGGGGGCTGTGTTTCTGGACCTGGTAGGGTGGAGCCTGTGAATCCCCGGGGAAGAGTAAACAAGGAGGAGGTGGTCCCTGGTGGTTCCCGATTTCGGCCGTGGTTCTATACATACATATATGCACACACACACACACATACACACACACAATTGAATGAATAATAATAATTTTAAAAAAAGAAAATTCTGTATTTCAATTATAAATTTTTCCTTTTATTTTGATGGTATTTCCTTCCTCGAATTTTAAAATGCATACACTTTACCTAAAGAATATTCATAAAAAGATCTCTTTAAGAAAGATCAAATAATGAAAAAAATTTTAATTAGATATGATTAACTAAATTAATCATATTCTATTAATCAAAAATGAAACACATTCTGTATTTGATGTTACTTTTCTAATAAAAACTTTGTTTTCTTTAAAAGAATATAAAAGTGTCTGCCTTTACCTAGATGACTATATTTGAACATATATTTGCATATATTTGGATCATATGCGGTCTCTATTCAACCATGACAACAATGTCTAAGGAAACAGGCTATTTTTTTTTTCAAAGTTAGCAAGTGGAGATGAATGTAACACATACTATACACTGATATCAAAGTAAAAGTGTTTAGGAAATGAAATTCTGAAAAGTCGTGAGTATTATTTGCTCTTGTCTAGGTGACACTTTTATTGAATGAATATACTTCCTATGATATAATTAAGTGTGACTATCAAATGGCTCTCACCCAAATGCACAGAACACAAGATCAGAGGACAATCAACAGACAGAACAATTCTTAGTAATTATTTAAAAAAGAAGAAATTACTAGTTCAATTACATCATCTCTTAATGTCAGATATCTTAAGTTTCATTCTGGTATAACTGCCTAAAATGAAATGCAAGACTTAAATAATTTCACCAAATTTATTCAATTTAAATACCTTTTAATTTAATGACTATTGGTGGGTTATATAAAGTCAGGAACAGCTTGTTGCAAAAAAAACAAAGTGTTTCTCAACTAAAAAGATAAGAAAAAATATTCATTTACTAATTTTTCTTCTGTATTTCAGATATTAGTAGAAATGTTAGCTGTATATGTGCTGTGGCAGAGAAAAAGAGTCAGTTATGCCTGGGAAAAAATTTCATAATCTGAACTTTGGGTAGTTATTATGAGCCCAATACATTTGCTATCATTTGTGAGTACATGACTAACTTCAGGCATTGTTAAAGAGCATTTTCTAAGCCAAGATCCTTTATGAGACAAAGATATGGTTCAGATTTGAAATTTTATATAGAGGCAGATGATTTCTAATTTTAAAATGTAAACTATTAGTGCTGAGGCAAACTTTTTTTAAATACTACAAAAGGACAAAGAAGTAGCAACATTTATGAAAAACCTCGTTTAAATGAACAAAAGCACCACATAAAACAATACCATCTTCAGCTGTATTAACAAAAACCTTATAGTATCTAGACAAGCATGCTGAAACGTTCATCAATGATTACACCTATATCTAGAACACAAAGCAGGATCTTAATATGCCATCTTACTGGAAAAAAGTTTATCATTAGATTCTTTCCAGGAAAGAAACAACATAGATGGAGAAGATTTTTTGAATCCAAGTCAAATCAATTCATTCAACAAATAAATACTACATGCCTAGAATGTGCCAGATGTTATTTAGAATCTTAGGATTCTGTGTTACAGAGCCTCACAGAGCCCCCGCACCATCGAGCTAACATGCTATGAGGGAGTACAACTGAAGAACTTGCTAGAAATGAGACTGAATGTCAAGAACTCGAAGAACTACTCTGGTGGACCATCCATCAACCATTCAACTTTTTACTTCCATTAATAAAATTTGGTCTCAATTTGCTTAGCTATCAAAAGCACATCAAACAAAACAAACACTTTCAAAGAAGTTTAAAATAAAATTCCTTTCAATGCTAAAGTTACATAAAATAAGAAGAACCCTGAGGAATCCAAGATAAGTCTATTCAAAGTATGTGCAAAATTGCCTTGAGATAGAATCAGACAGGAACATGATTTTATCTGGTTGATAAAATTAAGCAATTTGTTCTTTCTATCAAGTAATGTGTCTCCAAAACATAAGACCCTTGTCAAGGTTTAAAATATCTGTATTATTTTACCTTTTGCTAGATAGAACTTTCATTGCTACTTTTGCAGCAAGCTGAAGGATGTGGCCTATCAGGGTTTCCAGTCACTTTAGGCAATGCAAATAACTTACTAAAAGTATCATGTAACACAACAGTTCACAATTGGGAAAGATTCTATCCCTCAGGGAACATCTGAATGTATTCAGGTTTGCCTGACTGGGAAGGGGTCAAGTTGTAGGTATTACACTAAGGTCATGTAGTAGCAAAGGCCAAAGATATTGCTGATAAAAGGTCATTAGGGCCAAGTGTGGGAGACTCTCATGTAATGTATGATCTCTGAACTATTTTATTAGACACTTATCACTGTTTCCAGATCTAATGGGTGAATTCTTTTTTACACATTTTGAGGCTAAAGCATGAAGACTTCCAGGGCTTCTGTGAAGCAAAAACTGTTCTGAGCTTGCCAATACAATAGGCATATATGTTCCCTATTAGTTCATGAGGTTTATTGGAAGTGATGTTCGCCTTAAAGATCATCCAAATTCTAAACTTCCTTATTATTCTATCATATTTTAGCTTTCCATTTGCTATGATGAAAATATTAGCCAGAAAGCTGTCCTATAGCCAATATAGGGCAAAAGTTCACACATGAATTTAAAGCACTTGGGAGGTAAAGACAAGGATAGAATTCAAGGTCAGCCTGAGCTACATAGCCATTATCCACCACCAAAAAAAGCTAGAAATTTTGAAAATTAAATGTATACTGATATGTCCAAAAAATAATTGGAAATAAATGAAACTCCTTTAAAAATTGTCTTTGGGCTCAAAGAAAAAATATTCTTCAGTAATGGCATTCACAAAACAATGGTCATAGTACACAATATGTTTCCAGATCTAATGGGTGAATTCTTTTTTACACATTTTGAGGCTAAAGCATGAAGACTTCCAGGGCTTCTGTGAAGCAAAAACTGTTCTGAGCTTGCCAATACAATAGGCATATATGTTCCCTATTAGTTCATGAGGTTTATTGGAAGTGATGTTCGCCTTAAAGATCATCCAAATTCTAAACTTCCTTATTATTCTATCATATTTTAGCTTTCCATTTGCTATGATGAAAATATTAGCCAGAAAGCTGTCCTATAGCCAATATAGGGCAAAAGTTCACACATGAATTTAAAGCACTTGGGAGGTAAAGACAAGGATAGAATTCAAGGTCAGCCTGAGCTACATAGCCATTATCCACCACCAAAAAAAGCTAGAAATTTTGAAAATTAAATGTATACTGATATGTCCAAAAAATAATTGGAAATAAATGAAACTCCTTTAAAAATTGTCTTTGGGCTCAAAGAAAAAATATTCTTCAGTAATGGCATTCACAAAACAATGGTCATAGTACACAATATGATGTAATATAATGAGTTGATTCTAGAGTCAGCTAATAACTAGAGTTAACTTCTAAATGTAGAGAACATCTTCAACTACCAATTAAATCCTTGTTCAAAAGAACAATTAAGTTTCATTTTGTTTCAGTACTCATGCACAAAAAATTAACAGAGCTATTAGCTGGATATTAAAGAGGAGATAAATAATACCTTTCCACCAATTCTCATTATTGGATGCCAACAATTTTTTAATCATAAAAGATAATAAACTTAAAATGCAAAGTCAAATAAAACTTTAATTCCCCAAAAGATACCTAGGATGAATAAATACATTGCTTTATTTTGTTTGTAGTGCTTGGGACTGAACATAATGGCCTCAAGTATACTAAGCAAGAACTATACAACGGAACTATTTAACACCAGCCTGTAATAATTTGGGATTGGAGATGAGTTCAGTGGTACAGTTGTGTTTAGTACAGACAAAACCTTAGGTTTATCCCCAGTATACCCCTCTTCCTGCCCCACCCCCAATGATTTCAAGTAATTACTAAAATTTTTAAAAAGTTAAAGAATATTTAAATAGCTACTATTTATGCTTACCACTAACTTATATTTGTACTGAAAATTAATTTTATTTATTTATTTTGTGTATATGGGTATGTGCATATGCTAGCATGTGAATGTCTTGGCATACATGTGGCGGTCACAGGGTAGCTTTTGGAACTGGTTCTCTTCCACCATGTGAACTCTGGGTATCGAACTTGTGTGGTATCAACTTTTACCTACTGAGCCATCTTGCCATCCCCCTTTAGTGAAATTTTCTGACATTAAATATACTAAGTATGTGATATCACAAAAAGTCAACAAAAGTAACCTTACCTATTAAAGTTTATCTAATAAAATATCATCAGGGCAAGGGGTGTAGCTCAGTTAGCAGATTACATGCCTAACATTCATGAGAATTGAGTTCTATTCCTAAGATTGCCAAAAGAAAAAAAAATAATCACTGACATGACCATTTAGCTATTATTTTTTAGGATAAATAATGTTAAAACACATAGTATAGAAAAATTTTCCATTTGAGCACCAGAAAGAAAAATCTTTATAAATAGTTACTGACAACTGGATAAGAGTGAACCTAACTGCATAAAGCGACATATTTTATTGACCACAGGACTTTAGAAAGAGAAGCATGCTAGGGAAGAAGCTGTTTAAATTATAAGTGTGAGATGGCTGATTTACTAAATAAAACCAATGAGTGAAGACATGCTACATTTTCATTTGAAATGACATGATGTAACTAGAATGGTAACTATGCACAGAAAAGTCAAAGAAATAAAGGACTTTTCTGAGGTAGTTACTATGGGTCATATACTTACAGCCACAGAAGCCCACTGCCATGCAAAACAGTGACTGGTTGGCATCTGATCATGTGAGCGACAGCAGCCAATAAAAATAGAAAATAAGAAGCAGAAGACAAAGCACCACCAATCAATGTCAAGAGTTGCCATGTATAATGCTCTTCCTACATATAAATACCAAGAAATCACTTACACAATCTTATTACCATGTGTTCAAACTGATTCCATAGTTTTAAAATTCTATTATCAACTAATAATCTCTTAGAACATCTAACTTGATAATATATCTTTATTAAGTTTAAATAAACTTCAACATCTAAGTGCCTATCATTTTTAAATGCTCAAGTTTTCTTAAATGTTCATTTTTGCGAAACTACTATTTTATATTTTAACTTAAAAATTAATTTTATTTCTATTTTCCTATGGGTAACATTCAACATCCAAAAAACATTCACTCTCACCCAGGAGTCAGCTTCCATTAATCATCAAAATGAAAAGCTAATCAAAACATTTTATTAAGAAAAAGTTAAAAGGAAAAGAAACTAAAAACAGAAGAGGAACAGGTGTAATTCATTAAGTTTTTAGCAGCATTTTATGAGAAAATCTCTCTAAAAAAAACAAATTCAACTTAACAGAGACAGTGAAAAACAAACATTGTTAACTAGTCGTAAGTGATCTCCACAATATACAACATACCACATTTACAAGAAAGGAAGGACCCATTTGATTCTCTAGAACCAAGTCAGTAGGAATGAGATAAACACTAAAATTGCCATTGAAAGAGATGGAATTCAAAACCCATAACTTCTTACTGGGGCCATCCGTATTGCTGGGTGTGCTCCACAGCCTTGTACTGCTTTGTGAAGTGTTTCACCAAACATATTTCGAAGTTCAACTGAGTGACAATATACAGCATCAATCTTGGGCCACCAATCCAATGCAGACTGAAGAAAAATTTAAAAACATACAGGAAGAAAATACAAAATTACATGGGTTCCATGCTTTATTTCTGTAGTTTTAAGTTTTATCCTTTTGTGAGAAACCTTCTAAGTCCATGCAAACACATCATGATTCTCAGTCTTCAGATGATGTCTTGAACACTAACCCACACACATATTTTAAAATATAATAAAGAGCATGTGCAAATGAGACTCTCAATAAATGACCTATAAATTTGAGAAACAAAGTCCTTTGAGAATGTTTTAGCCAATTTTTTCTATTCTGAATAGCTATGTTTAACACATTTCAGAAACACATGCATCTATTATATAACCCCCACAGGTAACGATACTATATCATCAGAGCTTTACACAAGATTAGTGGTTCAACAGGATGTTGAAACACTATGTAAACTATTAGTTTAAATGCTTACAAAACAATGATAATTAAGCAACATAAAATTAGTAGATGAAATAAAGCCATTAGTAAATCCAAAATCTCAAATTGATATGCAATGACAGCACAATACACAGAAGACTAAACAATCACCATTGACAGAGACAAACTAATTCCAGCTAAGTACATCCACAGTGTCCTGGCCCTTTTTACTATCCTAGGCATCAATCTCAGGACTGAACATGCTAAGTTATTACTCTACTACTGAGCTTCTCAGCCCTAGCTAAGTATTTTTTCCTAAGTATTTTTTAAAACAATTATTCTATGTAGATATTTTTCTTTTTCTGTTTAACCTATCTAACTTTAATACTTGTTTTTTAATGCCTGTTTTACTTGAAAATGTACCTTTAAAATAATTTTAATTGTAAAACAAAATTGATTTATTTCAATTTAAATCTTTGAAAAATGAAAATAGTAAAAAAAAAAGACCAAATTATTAAGTATATCAGTTCATAAAAAATGACAGTGAACTCTCACTTCATTTAGAAATATACAGGAAATATGACTATATAGATTTTCAATATGTAACACTCCAATTAAAATAGACAATTGAAAGAATAACCATATATCCAAATCTTAAATGAGAGTGACTTAATAGGTTCATATCCTATTCTTAGAGCCCTTCTTATTCAAAGTCAAGCAAGTCTCAAAATTCTTGTTGCTTACTCATAACTCAGTATTTTGAGCAGCAACAAGCTATACAAACCTTAACCAAAACTGTGGAATGCTGATAACATAAAAAACTAAGCCAGACATAGTAATCATCCCAGCACAAAGAAGTTTGAGGCAGGAGGATTATAAGTTTGAGATTAGCCTGAGCTACATAGCAAAACTGTTTCAAAAAATAAATAAAATATAAAATGAGTTATTATGGTCGTGTGTTTCTTTATTCCTCGACTCTAATTCCTACGAATAGCCCAATTTCAGCTATATAATAAATATTATAGCTGTTTAGATGTTAAGCATGTTAAATACAAAATGGCTTAAGCTGCCCTCCCCCATGTATGTGTTCAGACAAAGAACCCTTCACAGTTCCCAGTCTACTTAGATAAGGCAGCTCCATCATCCCAAGGATAGCCCCAGTCCACCTACAACTAAGATAAACTGGCACATTCTCCAAAGACTTTTTCAACCATTCGGAGACAAGCTCCACTTCGCATCCCGGTCACATGACCATGCCCAATAAGAGACCCCAAAACTAGATTTCGGCTCTCTCTGTCTCACTGTCTTTCTGCCTCTCTATGCCTCTCTGTCTGTTGTTTAGATAAGCCATGCTGCTTATTGCTTGCCTATTTGTCTTCCTGCTTACTTGCCAATAATTCTGCCGTGCAACTTAGTGCTTGCCTGTTTATTTTACTTGTCTTCTTATTTGCTTGACGATAAGTCTCTTTTATACACATGTTGGTTTTGGTGTGACTTTTATCCTCTAACAATCTGAGGTGGGGGGGTGCTTTTCCAAAAGTCCCCATAATAGCTATGTAATAATTTCTGAATTTGTGATATTTTGTTCATCTCCTTTACCCAAATCAACTATTGCCACTAGATTTCCATATATTTGCTAAATTACTCAGCTTGAGCTAATCAGCTCAAACAAAATCCTGAATGATGAAAAATGTCCAAGGAATAAAGGATACTGTTCTTCCCATAAAAAATTAGATAGTATTCCACATAATATCCTATACAAACTACCTTTTTTTTTTTTCTCTCTACTTCAGACTGGCCTGGAATTTACTATGTTGTTCGAGCTGGTCTGGAATTTGTGATTCTCCTGCTTCAATCTCTTGAGTGCTGGAATGATAGGCATAAGCTACCACATCATTTTTTGATAGCTGTGCAAACTGTATTGGGATACTAGGTACACCTAATATTGTAACTTTTAGGCTTAAGATTTACTAATTTTTAAAAATAGTTAATTTACTTTGAAGTAAAAAGATAAGCTTTTGAATAAAACTTGGATTTAAAAATTAAGACATCATGAAGATAGCAAAAAGCTCAGTATTCTGAACATTACTAAATGTGTCTGTTCTGAAACAATATAATTAAAACAGACATTCTTTTCCTTAATAATACTGTCTCTGTTCCTATAAAAAGATACTTATGTAATACTTATAAGACTAAATTATGTGCCATTCTTTAGAAGGTTATTAAACAATTTTTAAAGCCCTTGAAAATAATTCTTTAACCACTTCTCAGCAGGAGAGCATTTCAATCTCAACATATAAACCATCAATGAACAAACTACAATAAACTGTACAAGGAAAAAGCTTCAATACAGTACCATACCAGTTGTCCCATGTACCAATCATGGTTCACTTAATGTATATATTCCTTCTTTAATTTTCAATTGTTTATCTAATTATACCTTTTAAAAACCTATAAAGATTAAGTATATAACACAGACATTAAAAACTATAAATTACTTTTAAGGAATATCATGTTTAAAAAGGTAATAGTTTAAGTATAATTTTACAAACTGCTGAAAATATGTATTGCAACAAAATTCAAAAGTAATCGACCTAAAGATTTTCTAATAGAAAGTGGAATGTTTTAGCTCTAAACACTTACTATATGAATTACGAGAGTACCTTTTAAGGAAGCAAAACAAATTATAAATGCCAATACTAATACTATATAAGCCCTCGAAAACATGTCAGTAAAACTTTTAACTTATTTGATAATGTGGTAATTATAAAAATGTGTGAATTAGGCAAAGAACCATGGAAAAATAAAACTCACTGAGAAGTAATGAACCAAACGTCAATTTTAAAAACAGTACATACATACTAAGAAATTAAAAGGTATGGAATCAAATAGCTAAGAAAAAAATTCCCATGATGTCAAGATATAAAATATTCTCCTAATAAATTCTTTCATTGAGACTCCATAATGCTCAATTGCATAAGAGTTTATGCAAGAGTTCTTTTCCATTAGAAAATACTTAAGATTTAATATCTATTAGCTTCAAGCTTGTGGGCAAGGGGACACTAAAAAGAAACCATTACCAAGCAAATTACATTGATGTGGTGGTATAACTACCTAAGGTAGAGCTTTAAAAACACTTTTCATCATATTTATACTACTCTGCAAGCTATATCACTGAAAGGCTACTGAAACTTAAGTGTTTAAAATTACTCAATATAGTTTCTTTATTAAAAAAAAACAAACATCCATATTGACTTGACCTTGGGTACAGACACACTTCACCTTCACACATGCAGTACTCATTAGAGTACAGGGGGATGCACAACCACTTCACTAGGTACATTGAGGCATGCATGAAGGAACACTCCAGGCATGCTTGAAACCCAGAAAAAAGCAGCTCAGCCACTTACAGCAGTGCCAAGTCCATGCTTGAAAGTGCTCTATATAGTCAATTGTAGACAAAAATATTTCACAATTAAAGTAACTAGTCACAGAATATTCAAAAAGTATAAACTTGGGTTTATTTAATCTTAAACATTTATTTAAAATTATCCACTCTTAATAATGGAATAATTTTAGTATTATGAGTCAAAAGGGAAAAGGTAACATTTTGTTTCTCAATTATACAAAAACTAGAGGTGGGGGATGAAACCTTTGTTTTGTTTATCATTCGCTTTAAAACAAAAACTTGAGGGAACAATGATCTTGCTAGTTACATTAACAATATACAATAATTTTTATTCAAAGTTTTTAATACCTTATCTACAATCAAATTCATTCAACTTTTGGAACAAAATATTCAATGTCAAGTCTATCCATAATTAAATCAGTGTGCCCCCAAGCATTTTTAGTTGTTTAAAATGGAGGAGATGCAGCACAACTAGTATTTAGTGAACTAGGGACTACTTGATAAATATCCTGCAGTGCTGCATAAAAAGAACAGCTCTTCCTGATATTGCCAGCACTACATAGAGCAGAAAAAAAAGTGTCACTAATAGCTTTATCAACAGTTATTTCTTCCCTGAAGAAATGTCTCAAAGAAATAAGGTGCAGTATTTCATTGGATTTCAATATATTCAAGGCAAACAGAGAGGAAGAGAGTGTTTTTAACTTAGCAGAGACCTTCTAAAAATGGAACTTAAATATTATCGGACAAATACAGTAAGTAATTAATAATAAAAGCCTTATTAAGAGAGGAAAAAATAAGACGAACAATTTAAAAAATAAGTGGAAAATATCTACTGATGGGTAAAAGTGTAATTATAAAACACAAAATCCAAGAACTTTCAAATATAATTGTTCATATAAATAGAATTTAAAAATCTATAGTGCAAATCTAAGAAGGTTTTGCTATCTGCTTTCTACTAAAATATGCTCCTATCAGAAACACATTTTAATGAGCTCATTTACTTTTTTTGATATGCTTTTGTATCTTGTAAATGTCTACTTTGAAGTGTGCTATTATTTCATTATGTTTCAGCAGGATTAAAAAGTACAATCAAATAAGGGAAAACTATTCTCATCAATATCCCACAGGAGGTACAATATAAAACCTACTTTTAACTTAAATGGTGAAGTGGTGAGTCATAACGTATCAAATGCTGGGAAAAGGCTAACATGTTTAAATAAGACCTAACAAGCTTAAAGATGAAAATGTGAAATGAGTTTTTCAGTGGCAGAGTTTTCAAGAACTTTAATCTTTTTTTTTTAGTTCATCTTCTCTTTGAGCTTTAAATAAAATGCCTTAAGTTTACACTTTCCAAAAGATTAATCCAAAGATTAATTCCATCTCTCTCATTAAGTATCCCCAGGTCATAAAAGAAATGCAATTGTATTATCAATTAACCAGGTATAATCAACGTAAGAGAAACTTCCTATACCATACTAACTTTAGAACTTAGTGAAAACCAAGAACATCTTTCTTTAAAAAGGAAAAAAATATATACGATCCCCCTAAAAAAGAAAAAAAAAATTATTTTAGTAATTTAGCAATACCTTTTGGACTTACATTGGTGATGATACGATGGAGAGAATTTACCAGCACATAGTGAAATGTAGAAGGTGAATTCTGAGCTAGGCAGATCTATAGGGAAAAGAAAAATCATACATTTTTATGAGAAAAATATTCACAATATAAATGAAGACAAGATGAACAGGAAAAAAATAAATAGAAGAAAATTTAAGAACTGAAAATTAACATAGATGTGTAATTATTAACCAATATTATTAAAAAGTTCACCCATTCATCTTTCTAAACTTTTCATATTTACAAATGATAACTGCACCAGTAAATGTTGCTGGATAAAAATCAATGTGCTAGACTGGAACAATTGCTAAGGGGTTAAGACTCTGCCTCACAAGCAAGGTCTTGAGTTCAGATCCCAGGTCCCATGTAAAAACACCATGTGAAATTGACAATGGCTTGCACTTCTGGCCCTGGTGAGCACTGAGAAATTCCAGAGTGAAGTAGAAAGAAGATAGAAGCAACCCAAGATAATCCCCTAAGTCACCCTTGGTCCTCCACAGGGACACACAATGCCCTCTGATACACACACACACACACACACACACACACACACACACACACAATTAATCAATTTTAAAGAAAAATAACATGCTCACCTTGAAGTGTTGGTTGTTGTGTGGACTTATGCGAAAGCAAGAGACAAGGCAATCTATCATGAGATCTACATCTGCAGACTGGCTGCCTCTTGAGAATGGTTTACTTGGATTAAAAAGCAAATTCTATAAAAAACAAAATCCCAACAGAAAATAGTGGCCCTTAAGTAACCATGAGATATATATATATACATATATACACACACACACACATAAAGTATATAACATTATAATATTGGCATTATCCACAAAGATAATGGTAACTTTCTGCTGTCAGAAAAAGCATGAAGTACTGATACTATGGTTCATAAATAATTTTTATTCAAATAATTTTTATTCAAAGTTTTTAATACAATCATACCTTATCTGCAATCAAATTGGTTCAACTTTTGGGACAAAATATTCAATATCAAGTCTATCCATAATTAAATCAGTGTGTCCCCAGGCAGAATTTCTTTCAAGTATTAATTTCTACGTTATTTACTATGTGAGTATGTATATTCATGTTAACTTAAGAAAACTGATTAATTATTATTCACAATCTCAGTGTAGGTTGATAAATTGTGGTAACAGCAAAAGAAGATCCTGTGAACTGATTATCACAGATGACTCAGAACTTCAGAGTCATCAACTGTCTTTGGCACAATATTTATACTCCAAGTCTACTTTTCATTTAATGTCCTTATAGTCTGTAGCAGAAAAAGAATAAGCATATTACCTTAAGGTCAACCACCATGGACTGAACTAATAAGAAAATGACAGAGTTATCCTCCCAGTTGATGTAAGTACTTGCTTTACACAGCTTGACACAAGCAATTGCAGCACTTTCTGTTAGCTGCCTGCTTCCTCCATGGCCAGCAAGTGCTTTTCGTAAACTGTCCAGGAACAACTTCTACAGAATTTAAAAACAGTAGTAAGATTATGTATGAAGTATGTATTATCTCAGATCGATCTAACAAAGTAGCAAATTAGCGATCTTTAAAATCCAAACTATAGAGAAAGCACAATTTAGATTTGGGTTTCAATTTTACAATTTAAGAAGTTGTCACTAATTTTTAAGTTTAAAAAAAAAAAAAACAACTTTTCTCTCGAGCTGGATAGATGGATCGGGGGTTAAGACTCTGCCTCAAAAGCAGAAGGTTCTGAGTTCGGATCCCAGGTCCCACGTAAAAAAACACCAGATGAATTATATTGCAACTTACAGATCTCATGTGAATGGGAACTCACAATGGAAACCTTTGGGTCTAAAGTTGGATGAGTGAAGGGAAACGCACACAACAGTGGGGTGGCCTGAAGAGAGGTAACTTTGTATACCACAAAGGCTGGAGCTCCCAGAGGACTAGACAAGCCACAGTGAACCCTGAGGTCTGTAGCATACAGGTGGAAGGGTGGGAGAGAGTAGGAGGGAATGGTGAAGAGAAGGAAGAGAAGAAAGCTGGGATGAATACTCAATATACTTGTGAAAGCAGAAAAATAAAAAAGCTAGGAAATGGCGGTTGCCTGCACTTCTAGACCTGGTGGGAAGAGCCTGGAAAATCTCAGAGCGAAGCAAGAAGGAGGTAGATGCAATTCAAGATGATTCCCGAAGTCACCCTTGGCCCTCCACAGGAACACACAGTGCCCTCTGATATACACACACACTCTTAAATGAATGAATAAAGTTTAAAAAAATAAACTTTTCTTTGCTTTGTTGACTTATCACAATAATCTAATTAACACTCCTTCCCATATATTTAAACTGTGTAGTGCAATCAGCCAATCATATCCTATTGATATTCTCTTTAGATATTCTCTAAATACTGAATGTTTTCCTGTGGCATATGTCAACTTGTTCCGTCCTTTTCTACCTCTCATTTGACTTAACCACTCAGTACTCAGTTGTTTTGAGTAAAGGCTTTTTTTTTTTAGTGAGTGAATGTGTGTTGGGGGGTGGGGGGGTTGAGTATGTGTGCCTATAGAGGCCCAAGGATGACTTCAAGATGATTCCTGGATTGCTCTACCTCTTTGTTGCTTTATTCTGGGATATCCCAGGCTCCACCTTCCAAAGTCAGACATTCCCACCTGGCATTTTAACATGGGATCTAGAATCTGATCTCAGGTCCTCCTGCTTGTGAGGCAAAGGCTTAATCCCTGAGCCACCTCTCCTGCCTGAAAAAAAGCATCAATAGCAACAGAAGAGCCTTGGGTTTATTCTCATTTAGAGGCTAAAGATCAAAAATAGTCAGTGAAAAGCACTTGTACTATTTTGAGTCTGGATCTCTACCCAAATTAAAGTTCACTTACAGGAACTAGTCTGACTAGTCAGCCTGTAGCAAGTACTGAGCAGGTATTGTGGCAGGTATTCCAGTCCTGGAAGGCAGAGTCTGGGAATTCCCATAACAAGTTGACTTTTAAGAATGTGCATTAAAAAAAAAAAAGTATATTTTATTTATTTATTTGTTTGTTTGTTTGTTTGTTTATTGTGTGTGTGTGTGTGTGTGTGTGTGTGTGTGTGTGTATTAGAGGACACATGTCCTGTGTCACTGTGGAGCACCGAGGGTCACTTTGGGAATCATTCTGAATTGCTTCCACTTCCTTCTTGCTTCAGTCAGGGATTTCCCAGGCTCTACCCACCAAGGCCTGAAGTGCAGGCCTCCGCCTTTCCACCTGGCTTTTTTTATATAGGATCTGAAATCTGAACTCAGGACCTTCTACTTGAGAGACAGTCTTAACCCCTGAGCCATGTCTCCAGCTCCCAAGAATGTACATTTATTTAAGGATGTAAATTCTGATGGTGTTGAGTGACATTTTTCCAAAACAGATCATGTGTTAGTCCATCAATCCTTAATACATTTTAGCATATTATCCTGGGAAATATGGATATCCACCAAAAATAAGTGGACGATCTACTTATGCAACATGCAAAATATAAAGAGAATCAAAGACCCAAAGCTAACAGCTAAAATTATAAAACCCTAAGAAGATGGGATGGCGAGATGACTCAGCAGGCACTTGTACAAGCCAAGAGATCAGTATTCCATCTCCAGAACCCACATAAAGTAAAAGGAGAGAACCAACTCCACAAAGTTGTCTTCCTACTTCTATACATGTGTCACAGCAAGCTTGCCAACACACACACACACAATAATAACACAAATTTAAAATAACTTTTTTTAAATGCTCTCATCTTTTTTTTTAATTTTTTTATTATTATTATTTATTTAATTGTGTGTGTGCATATGTATGTGTGCAGCGCATGCGTGTATGTGTCTGTGTGTGTGTAGAACCGCGGACGAACTCGGGAACCACCATGGACGCCTCCACCTCCTTCTGCCCGGGGATTCACAGGCTCCACCCTACCAGGACCAGAAGCTCAGGCCGCCCCTGCTTCCGCCTGGCGTCTATACGTGGGATCTGGGATCCGAACTCAGGACCTTCCGCCTGCAAGGCAGAGGCTTAACCCCTGAGCCACCTCTCCAGCCCCTAAAATAACTTTTAAAAGAAAAAAGCATAGGAAAATCCTAACAAAAATTAATCTGGGCTAATTTCCTGGATATTTCAAAAAATACACAGACAACAACATGAATAAAGGATAAAATGGACTTCACCAATATTGAAATTTTGTATTAATAACACTATCAACAAGTTGTATCAGGGAATGGCTCATTTCCCTAGTTGATAGTAAGTTTGTCCTCCAAGCATGAGTCTTCATTGTGATTCCCAGAGGCCATGTAAACAGACAAGTGTGCACACTTGTAATTAATTCCCAGTGCTGTGAGACAGAGACAGAAAGCTATCTGGAGCTGCCTGGCCAGCCAGTCTAGTCAAATCATGAGCTCCTGGTTCTACAAAATACTTTATCTCAAAATCTAGGATGGAAGCAATTGAGGAGTTTATCTGAAGTGGACTTCTAGCCTCCACATGCATAACACGGTGCAAATACACACATACATGATCATGAGCATACATCACACAAAAAGTGAAGCAAGAATTCACATAATGGTCAGAAATATCTGTAAATCACAGATCTCATTAGAAATTAATATGATATAATATGCAAATAATTCTACAACCCAACAACAACAAAAAACCCTCAAAACTCAGAAAAGATTTTAATGAAAATTTCTCCAAGGAAGACACACAAACAAATAATATATTTATAAAGATACTCAACATTATTAACTATTAGGAGAATACAAGTTAAAAATCACAAGCTCCTTCTTCTTATCTATTAGAGAAGGAAGAAAGGAAGGGAAAAAAGAAAGGGCAAAGAGGAAGAAAAAAGAAAAATCAGAGGAGAAAGTGGGAAGTAAGAGAAAAGGGAGAGGAAAGAAGAAGAAGGGAAGGGATAATATGACATTATGGAAAATAGTATAATGATTCCTTAGAAAGGTGAATACAGGGCTGGAGACATGGCTCAGTGGTTATAAGTCTCTGCCTCTTAAGCAGAAAGTCCTGAGTTCAGACCCCAGGTCCCATATAAAAACGCCAGGCAGAAACGGAAGTGGCTTGCACTTCTGGCCCTGGAGGAGACTGGGAAAAAGAAGAGCAAAGCAAGAAGGAGACAGAAGCAATCCAGGTTTATTTCTAAAATCACCTTTGGTCCTCCACAGTGACATAGAGCCCTCTGACACACCACACGCATACACATACATACATACACACACCCACACACAGTAAAATAAATAATTTTTAAAAATTTTTAAATTATTTATTATTTATTCAAATGTGCGTATATGCGTATGTGTATATATGTGTGTGTAGAACCACGGACGAATTCGGGAACCACCATGGATGCCTCCACCTCCTCCTTGTTTACTCTGCCCTGGGATTCACAGGCTCCGCCCTATCAGGACCAGAAACGCAGGCCGCCCCCGCTTCTGCCTGGCGTCTATACATGGGGTCTAGGATCCGAACTCGGGACCTTCCGCCTGCAAGGCAGAGGCTTAACCCCTGAGCCACCTCTCCAGCCCCAAAATAAATAATTTTTTTAAAAAAATATTTAAAAAAAAGAAAGGTGAATGCAAAATTATATGACTCAGGAATTACGTATGTTAGATATAGAGCTTAGTCAGGAGAGTGCTTGCCCATATATATGAAGTCATGATGATGTCCAACACACTGTAAACCAGGGATGCTAGTACGAGTATATGATCCTAGCACTTGAGAGGCAGAAGCCGAAGGACCAGATCAAAGTCATTCTTGGCTACATAATTAAGTTCAAGGCCAGCCTGGGATACGAGACCTTGACTTAAAGAATAAAACAAAACAAAACAAAACAAAAACCACAGGACCAGAAAGATGTCTTGACAGGTAAAGGCACTTTCCACATAAGCCTTACAACTTGAGTTTGATTTCTGAAACCCACAAAGTGGGAGAAATAACTCCTGAAACTTGGTGGAACTCACAAAAGGAGGACTGACTCCTGAAATTTGTCCTCAGACCTCCACACATACGTTGAGACACCTGTGCACACACTCATTCATACACATGAAAATGAGAATGATAAACAAATAATAATCAAACAAAATCCAGAGATTCCACAGCTTACGTGTCCATCAAAAGACAAATGTATAAATCAAATGTGGTACAGACATATTCGCCCACAAGGAATAAAATTCTGAAATAAGACTATCTCATAGCTAGGCACAGGTGTCAACTTGATAGTTGAGGGTTTGAGCTCTGGGAACATTTGTAGAGAATTAGTGGTTGGGTTAAGCCCAGAGCAAAGAGGGAAGGCCTAATGGTGGGTGGGACTAGACCCTGAAATAAAATACTGAGAGCTGATTGAGAAAGTTGGCATTCTTGTGTACACTTGGCCAGACATGCTGGTCTGGCAAGTAAGGACTGTCTGTCTCTCAGCCATTATGTGGTGATGCTGTGGCCAGTTCCCTCGGCTTGGTGTTGGTGTATGCTCTCCCATCAAGCTGGATTGAGAATTGTAACCAGTAATGTAAGAGAAAATAAACCCCTTGTTTCCCGTAAGCCATTTGATGGTCACTTATCAGCACCATGCAGGCAAACTGCAACAGACCACAATGTGGATGAACCTCAAAACATTAAATTAATAAGTCAGACATAACATGACTCATTTAAGGTGAGGTAACAAGAACAGGTAGGTAGGTAACTAAAGAGGACAGGTAGGTAGGTAACCAGGGAGACAGAGACAGAGAGAGAGAGAGAGAGAGAGAGAGAGAGAGAGAGAGAGAGAGAGAGAGAGAGAGAGAGAGAGAGCGCAACAGCGAGAAAGAAAAAAAGAATATAGAACAGACATTACTAGGGGATAGGGACAAGGGGATGAGTTGCTTAATGAGAACAGAATGAGTACAGAATTTGGAATAATTATAAAAAGTATGAAAATAACAGTGACAATTGCAAAACATTAAAAATGTGCTAAAGGGGTTGGTGGTAGAACTCTGCAGGTAAGGTGCTTGTTCCCAAATCTGGCAACCTGAATTCAATTCTCAGAAACCCAAATGATGGAAAGAGAATTGACTTCCAAAAGTTGTCTTCTAACCTCCACATATATATATATAATGACACAGACACAACAAGCATTCTCATGTTCTTTCTCTCCCTCCTCACAAAAATATTTTTTAAATATACTAAAATTTCTGAATCATATACTTAAAAATGGATAAATGCATAAACACTATCTTGTATATATTTTACCACAATAAAAATTAATATTTTTTAAGAGTCAAGAGCTAAAACAAGGTCTTCTCTAAACCTAAAGTTTCCATTAATTAGTCAGAAAATACCATTTTTCATATGTCATATGTCGCCCCTAACTTCAAACTTTGGGCCTTTCTTCACTGCCTAAATGATGAAAGTTTAGCTAAAGCCAGCCTACAGGTTTCTAGGTTTCTAGCTTCCCTGCATTTATTGTCTTTCATCTTCACTTATCATTCCCGCATAAATCATCTGCACTTTATTTTTTTCTAAACCTATCTTAAACATGCGGTTCACTAGTCTGCCTCAAACAATATTCTGCTCCTCTGATTTAACTTATCATGCAGGGGAGTGGAGTAGGGGAGAGACTGGTATTAAACCCAGGGTTATCACTGTGGCAAGTACACACATTACCATGTCCATCTCTAGTCCCAAAATTCTATAAGCTCACCTAAAGTTCTGTACATCTTGCCAAAAAAAAAAAAAAAAAAAAAAAACCCTACTATCCAATCCTCCTTTGAAGAATTACAATACATATGTCTATATTATTCTCGGTTAACATATGCTCTTCAGTATTTAACTTTTCTTTCATAAAGACATACCTGAGAATTCTAGGAAGACGAAAGTGTGAGTCATCTTTGACTGCCTTTCTCTCCCTAACTCCTTTTCCTTGATCCCTGTGTTTTCAACGTTCCTGGTCATAACTCTATTACTCTGCTTCTGTTGCAGTTACATGTGGCTATGTGACTGAGTTCCTGCCAGTGTCATATGAATACAAGAGATACATCCCTCCCCACACACAGAAATGTTCTTTACTATATAATTTTTTTCCTCATGGCAAGCACAATAGAAACAACAGGAGTTGTGTGACATACAAATATTGTACACAATTTCTACGCCAATGAAACTGAAAAAGTACATTTCCTAGCAATAAACTATCAAAAGTGACTTTATGAACTGGTGAGATGACACAGCAGTTAAAGCACTTGCCATGCAAACAGAGAACCAGAGTTTGGATTCCCAGAACCCACATAAATGTTGAGTGGACATATCATCCTGCCTGTAATTCCAGCCTTAGAAGGTAGGGACAGGGGATTCTCCACAGCAAACTGACCAGTGAGAATAGTGTTACGGGTGAGTTTTGGATTTGACTGAGAGACCTTTACCTCAAAAAGGTCTAAGAACAATCAAAGATGATCCCTGGTATCAACCATAAGCCTCCACAAGCACACACATACACATGTGCATGCAAATACGCACATACTCCACACACATATAAACCACACACACACACACACACACACACACACACACACACACACACACACACACACACAGAGCCTTCCCTACATGTATGCACATGAAAATGAAAAAAAAAGTGATTCTGTAAGAGAAAAAGGAAGAAATCCTTAATATTTTGGAAATAGAGTGGCCCTATGATAAATAACAATTCTATTTTTTTTGGTATATATCCAACAGAATTGAAAGCAGAATCTTTGTGTACCAATTGCTCAGAGTATTATCCACAATAGTCAAAAGAAAAAAGGAGGGACTGGAGAGATGGCTCAGGAATTAAGACTCTGCCTCTCAAGCAGAAGGTTCTGAGTTCAGATCCCAGGTCCCACATAAAAAAAAAACCAGGCAGACGCTATTGGTTGGGGATCAGCATCAAATGCAGGATCAGGCAGTGGATTTAATGGAGGCCTTGACTCCAGCATGGATTCCAAGTCCTCTGGCTGGGGAATGTAGGCAGTGGATTATAGTTGTTTGGTTGGTTGGTTGGTTGGTGGTAAAATGGTGGGGATTCAAGTTTTTCTAAACTCATGTAAGTATATTGTAAAATATCTATGTACTACGAATTTTCAAGATTGGTTTGTTCAGTGTGGAGTATATTCAGCAGTATTTTTGACATTTTTCTTTAGAAAAAGAGGAAGAACTAAAGGAATTTTATAAGTTTTGTTACATAAAGGGTTAAAATATTGAGTGGTTGAAAGTGAATTGCTGTTTCCCTGATTGGTAAACCAACACACTACAATTGATCTCAAAAGGTTTCTCCTGTAATATTCTTTCCCTGGACTTGTTAAGTGAATTCTTTGTATGTTCAAAGTGAAAACTATTAGTTAGAACTACATTCTTCTCTCCTTATTTTAATTTGAATCCCACCATATGGATTTTTTCATTAGGAAAATCTCCTTTTGGGAGATCATGATGTCATGGTGTTTGGTTCTTTTGGTTTTGTTTTAACACTTGTCTTCCTTCATACACAAAAGTACAATATGAAGCCTTCATTTAATCTCTGCAGTTCATCTCATTTCAAATGTTAATGGAAGAAGCACTTCATTGAAAGTAGTGCTGTAAATATCTGCCATAGGAATTCTTCTGTCTACATGCTTTCTCATCCAAGAATTCATCATCATACTGCACAGGGTGCATCTTTGACGGTGGGTGTCCCATTTTTATCCACTCCTCTTTATTTCATGGAATCGTATCAACACTGTGAACGCAAGGCTGTGATATGGAACCAGAAGGCTTTTTGAACTTTTGAAACCTCGTGTGGGATTGATGGTGGTGCCAAGGCATGAAAGGTTAGTATGAGCGAGACAAGGAGTGAGCACGTGCAGAGACTTGGTGGTGCAAAATGGATATTTTTTAACTTGGCGAGATGTGTCACTCAATCCTGTGGCTTTGGTAAGAGAGTGTGAAGAGAGCAATGATAGCAAATAATGTACGAATGTTTTTGCACTCAAAGGACATCCACATCTGTTGGAAGACTTTGAGTTTTGTTCTTAGAATAATCCACATTAGTTGAATGTGTTAAGTGAAATGATACTTGTACTTCCCTCCTCCTCTGTCAACTGCTGTGAATGCTGTATGGTGTGTGTTCTCCTCTGTTACTGATCTGTAAGTGTGGGAACATGAACTGAAGCTGATGGGCTGAGAACATAGACTGAGCTTGTGGTGTGCTTTGCAGGAGAACTTGGAAGCAGAGTTCACCAGTGAGCTCGGGTATCTCAAAGAAGGGTGGAAGTTCTCATGTCTGTTAGCTACCCATAAGAATGCTGTTTGCTGCAGTTCTGTATCCTGTGCTTAGATGCTTTTTATGAGAGTTGTCATTGTTGGAACTTCTTAAATAAAACTGAATTAAAAAAAAAAAAAACCCAGACAGAAACGTCAGTGGCCTGCATTTAAGGCCCTGATGGGCAGAGCCTGGGAAATCCCAGAGAGAAGCAAAAAAGAAGTAGAAGCAATGCAGAATGATTCCTGAAGTCATCCTTGGTCCTCCACAGGCACATACAGTGCCCGCTGATACACACACACACACACACACACACACACACACACACACACAAAATTAAAAGACAAAAGTAACTAATGTTCACTAACAGATAAAATTGAATAAATTAAATGTACTAGTAAATTAGTATAGTAATAGGGTAGTTGTCAAGGGTTGGGGAAAAGAGAGAAGGCATAGTTGTTTGGATGTTATTGGATATAAGGTTTTTTCACAAAATGAAGCTTTGGAGAATAATTATACAACGATGTAAATTATATTTACTACCAACTGTGCACTTAAAAGATAGTTTATATGTACTTTCAATCAGAATATTAAGACAAATTAAAAATAAAAGTATTAACATTTTAAAAACAAAAAAAAAAGAGTGATAAACCTAAGCAAAGTTGAAAAAGACAATCCCTTGATTACTTTAAGCACACAAAAGATACATAGTCTATTCGTAAAAATAACTCTCAGGGCTGGAGAGGTGGCTCAGGGGTTAAGCCTCCGCCTTGCAGGCGGAAAGTCCTGAGTTCGGATCCCAGATCCCACGTATAGACGCCAGGCGGAAGCGGGGGCAGCCTGCGCTTCTGGTCCTGGTAGGGCGGAGCCTGTGAATCCCGGGGCAGAAGGAGGTGGAGGCGTCCATGGTGGTTCGCGAATTCGTCCGTGGTTCTACACACACACACAGACACACACACACGCGCGCACATACACACACACATGCGCACAGTTGAATAAATAATAATAAAAAAAAATTTTTAAAAATAACTCTCAGTAGCCTAACATGGAAGCAGCAGTTTAAAGCTCAAGGTCAGAAATGAGCACTGATGCCTTTTCTGATGTATAGTGAAAATTTCTTCAGGTCAATTTATCAGCTTTTCTTTAAAATCAATGGTAAGCAAAAATCAAAGAACAACTTCAGAACAACAAATCCTAATGATTTTACAATTGTTTTCTGCATATGATTTCTATTACTTATATTACCCCAGGCCATAGAAAAGACTGAAATTCCCAAATTCGCATTGCTAATTAGAATAATTACATTCAAAAGTGAGAACATATTTCCTAGGAATTGCAATGCTGAGCATTAGGAGAAAATACTTCATTAGTTATACAATCCATTCACAGCCAAATTGAACTCATGCAACATGAACAAACATAAGCAAGTATAAATTTCTAAGTATATTTTAGCTTTGAAAATAAAACACAAGCTTAAGTAACAAAAATTATCTGATTTAGTATTGCAGACTTCTGTAACCAGCAGAGTTCAGGGCCCTTTTGATCATTGAATGGTATTACTTATCTCCCAAATTATGTGTGCATATAACTCTGCTAACAGCAAACTAAAGAAATCTAAAATAATTAAGAGGTCTCCTGATACCCTGATTAAAGACAACAGCTAAGTGTAAGCCTTGAGCAAGACAGGCTGCAGGCTGACCTCCAAGGACAATAGGCAGTCATTTTGCCCGCTCACCTTGTTCATGTTACCTTCATCAACCACATCCTTGGATATGTCCTGGATTATTTCTGGACACAAAATGAGGAGAATAATTTGCAATGGCCAAACTGCTGCTTTACGTTTGGTACTTTCAGCAAAACCATCCACCAGGTCAAACAGTTTTTCTGCACACTCTATGTGGAAAATGTAAGTATGAAATGGTCATGTTAGATGAAAAGAAAATTCCTGGTATTAATTACATTAAAAACCAGAACTAGTCAAAAACTCAAAGGCCACACTTTGAAAAGAATGTATGAAAGAGCTGTTTATCATCCTGGAAAAACCCCACACTTTAGAATGGCTGACTGTCATCCTGTTCAACCTTTATGAAAAGTGTGATATGCCCAAGGAATAGACTGGACAGCAACCCAAAGAAAATGACCAAAGTTCCCCAGGTGTTACTTTCTGCCATGTAAGTATTTCCAGAATTCTCACTCCCAGATAAAAAGAATATTACCTCTTTATACGCATTTATTTAAAAATAAAATAAAGCCTTCGAACACAAAAGTGAGCCATTAAATATCCAAAAATAATTCTGAAAACGAGAGCTTCACTGCAAATATCTTTTATGTATTTACTCAAAGGAAAAGAGTTGATGAAGCTAAAAGAATTGAGAATAAAAGGTGTGAAAGCACCTTTTATAACAAAAGTAACTTTGAAAGTGACATGTTTTGATCCCACCAGTAAGAAAATCCACTTAACCCTTACCAGCCATGTCTGTCTGTGGGATCTGGTAGAGCTTTGTAAACTCATCGGGATAATTTTCTACCCAATTCCAAAAGGCCTACAAATAAAAAAGCACATACCTTTATATGAAAGCAGAAAAAAAATTAATTTTCTTCATATAAATATTGCAATGCATATTTTTTTAAAAAATCAATATGAAACTGTCATATAAGTTTTGAAATGTTTATAATCAAAGCATTAAAGCAAGCTTTATAACCAAAATTAAAATTTTAATACCACATAGGTTAAAGCTTACCTTTTCCAGACTATTTATGACTGCTAATTGTGCAACCTTCTTCAGGGCTTTAAATTTAAATGCTGTTTCTGGGGGGAAAAATGTTTTTTATTAACTCAACACAAATACAGCTCACACCTACTAGAAAAAATAGCTTTTGTATACTTTTATGTCCTATTTTCATCTAGTAATTATAAAGCAAGTAAAGGTGAAGAAAATATAGCCCCAACTCAAGTTACAATAAACAGACAAAAATAAGCAGAAAGCGAACATGCCTTTGATTTTAATGAGTTTTCCCTTTGCTTTAGATTTAAAAATAATTAAATTTTCTAAACAAATATAAAACATATGGTCCTTGTGAGAATCTATAAAAATACATTACAGCCTAAAGGGAAGTAAAGCATCACCCATGGTTCTACCACAGACAGCTGATTATAGCTAATAGCTTTGCAAATTTTCTTCTGCCCATTTACAAAACAACTCTATTCAGCATAACAGAACATATTGACCATCCAAACTCATTGTTTCTCTCTTACATAGTATCTTTAATTTTTTATACCACTGAAAATAGTAATTATTACTTGAACAATTTTAATATGCCAGTCTTTTCAGTATGACAGATTCATTTCCTTCAAAATGTCAATGTCTGCAGTTTTTGAAAAAGGAAACTGTACCATCTGTAGTCACACATTAATTCTATGACTGAATGGGACTGCAAAGCAATAATCTTTTCAGTAGGAGTTGATATTTTTCAGAAGATTTAGTCAATGAATTAAGACACTAGTTATTTAAGTTTTCCAGTTTGTCTAATTATTTCCAGTATTTCTCTATATAAACAGCATAAATAAATACTTGTACGTGCAAAACCTTTCCACATGACTGATCATTTTTTCAAGGAAAGCGAATTTCTGAGCCAAGAATGAATCACTTATTTTGTGTGTGTGTTTGTGTCTATGTGTGTGTGTGCACGTGCGCACGTGTGCACTGTGTGTGTCTCTGTGGAGGGCCAAGGGTAACTTCAGGAATCATCCTGGATTGTTGTTACCTCCTTCTTGCTTTGCTCTGGGATTTCCCAAGCTCTGCCCACCAAGGCAGGATTTGCAAGCAGCAGCCATTTCCACTTGGCGTTTTTACGTGGGACCTGGGATCCAAACTCAGGACCTTCTGCTTGCCAGATAGTGAGTCTTAACCCCTGAGCCATCTCTCCAGTCCAAGAGATGAATCTTTTTATGATTCTGCACTGTGGAACAGTGTATTAAAAATGCCTCTGTCACTTCCCTACCATCATTTTCCAGTTTGCCACTTTACATTTTTCTAGTTTGCTTTTAATTCTGCTAATTTGATTAGTCATAATAAACTAAAATTATGAGTCCTTTTTTTAAATTTTTTTTTATTTTCATTGTGTGTATGTCCCTGTGAAAGCTCATGGGTGACTTTGGGAATCATCCTGGATTGCTTCTACCTCCTTTTGCTTTGCTCTGGGATTTTCCAGGCTCCACCCACCAGGGCTGGAAATGCAGGCCATGGCCATTTCCCTCTGGTGTTTTTACATGAGATCTGGGATCACAACTCAGGACCTTCTGCTTATAAGGCAGCCATCTTTCCAGCCCAACTCTGAGTTGGTCAGAGCCTGAGTAAACCCAGATCAAAGTAATTACATTTTACTGAAGCATGCAAAGTGATGGACAACATTATGACATTTCATAAATGTCATTGTCCTTTCTTCTCAATGGTTCCCCCACCATCTCTTGCCCTACTTTGTGCCCCTGCCTTCTCCTAGCTGGCTCTCTTCCTTCTCCAAATAGTCCACTTTCCTTTCTTATCACATATATCCCATTACTCTTTCTTCTCCCTCTCATATCTTCCTCACCTTGCATGATTCCCTTTATAGTTGCATGACCTACATACAAACACACACACATACACACACACACACACACACACACACACACAGAGTAAATTTCATGCATAAAACTACATAAAATTCTATTCTTTGTATGTACACTATTTTTATCTATCTGTCATGGTTTGAAATGTGTGTTGTCCCCCACAGGCTCATGTGTTTGAATCTTTACTTGTTTGGAAAGGTCATGGCAACTTTAGGAGGTGGAGCCTTGCTGAAGGAAGGCAGTCACAGACGGTGGGCCTTAATGTGGTTAGCTTGGCCCTGCTTCAGTAAGTCTGCTCTTGAGCTTGTAGCAGCTCTGACTCTCCATTATATCTGCAATGATTCAAGCTGCCTTCAGCTTCTGCCAGCCACTCATGCCTTTTCTGCCATAGTGAACTCTATCTCCCCTCTAGAACTATAAGCAGAATAAATCTCCTTTTCTCCCATTAAGTTGCTTGACTTTGGGTATTGCCTCACAACAACAGAGAAACAGAGTAACTGGTACACCATCCAACTGTAGATGGACATCTGTGCAGGTTGCAATTTCTAGCTACTGTGAATGGTTCAGCAATAAACATAAACATGCAATAGTTTTGAGCTATGTTAATTTAGAGCTCTCTGAGTGTGTGTGTATGTATATATAATATATATATATCCAAGAGTGGTATATCTGGATCACAGTCTATTTTTAAACTTTCTGAGGAACCATCATACAATCTATTCAGATGGCTTTATGGATAAGTTGCTTGCCTGCTCCATAACCATAGGCAACACAGTCAGATTTCCCGAGTCACTTAACAACTGGGGGCTGGGGTGATGGCTCAGGAGTTAAAATTCTGCCTCACAAGCAGAAGGTCCTAAGTTCGGATCTCAGGTCCGCCCTCTACCCCCCCCCCAAAAAAAAACGCCAGGACAGAAACAGCAGCAGCCTGCACTTCTAGCCATAGTGGTCAGAGCCTGAGTAAACCCAGATCAAAGCAAAAGGACGGTAGAAGTAATCCAGGATGATTCTCGAAGTCACCCTTGGTCTTCCACAGGAATACATCATGCCCTCTGATACACACACACACACACACACACACACACACACACACACACACTAAATAAATAAATAAATAAACAAACAAATATTAAAAAGAAAAAAAACTGGGCAGGCTTGGCTGCTCCCTGTAATTCCAACACTTGTGAGGCAGGGACAAGCTAGCTAATTCAACTAATTTGTGAACTTTAGGTTCAACTGAGAAACCCTGTATTAATAATTAGGACCAGTGTTCTGATCCTTAGAACTCCAGTAAATCTGGGTGTGGTAGCATTGACCTAAAATCTCAGTGATCCCAAGACAAGATGAAGCTGAGACAAGATAATCCCTTGAAGTCAAGGGCCCACTATCCTGGTACATGCAATGGCAAACAACAGAGGTTGTATCTTAAATAAAAAGGACGATGAGACCTGACACTTCGAGTTGTCCTCAACATTCCATACATGTTGTCATGGCACACACTCATACACATATATACACACATACATATAGCACATACACACGAAGACCTTTTTAAAAGAAAACTACTTTGAAAACTATATTACACAGCTATTGAGATTCTCAAAACTAATATATCTCAGTTTCAATCTCTTAGGTGAGACATTAAAACCACTATCTGGTATTTGAATACCTTTTCTTCCTTTCCCTACAGAGTTAGGATTTCACTCTGTAGCCCAGGCTAGTTTTAAGCTCACTATGCAGCCCAAGCTGGCCTTAAACTAAGCCATGTCCCAGCCTCAATTTTCCAAATGAAGAACTTATAGATCCATGCCACCTCGTCCATCAAGACTATCTTCTTTAAGTGGTATAATAGCTAAACAAATAACTTCTATAGCCTAGAGTCAGCCTTAAGGATTAAATTAAAAAATACATTCTCTTTATTAAATGCAAAGACTGTGGGCCAAGAAAGTTTCCCATTACCAAGATTTAGGACACTCCTTTTCTCTACTGCATTATCATCAAAAGTTCAAAAATTAGTCAGTCATGAGCATCAATGGTCATCCCAAAAGAACATTTGCATGTTTTTTGATGTTTTTACTCAAAAAATTACTAGAATTACTACATTCATGATTCTAAGCTGTGACTCAAAATGATTCACTTCAGATACATATTTAAACCTACCCTTCAGGAGTCGCTTCAATTTTGCACAATCTACATTAATATACTGTAATAATTCTATATCATGAACATCAACATTGTCTTCGGAACAAACAGTCAATTCCTGTAATCTGAAAAATAAAAATCAAAAATAATTTATCAATCAAAACTTTATAATAATTCAAGATTCTGATTCAATGAGTTTATGAATAAAAATTTATAAAATAAGAACATATATACTTCTTTTTTAAAAAATTAAAGAATATAACTTAACAAACATGAAAAAACTCATATTCAAATAAACTTCACACCTGTTATCTTTGAGACTGCCTAAATTGTATCTCTCTCTTTTAATTCCAAGATATTTTAGCAGAATAAAGTTATCCTACTCTTTTCACTGAAGGAGGAGGAGGAACAGGCTTAGCTGTGTGCAATTCTATAATACCAGGTTCTAAGGAAACTAAGGCAGGAAGATAGCAAGTTCAAGACCAGTTTGGTCTAGGGTTAGGTCAGCAACAGCAAGGGCAACATGGTGAGTCCTTGTCTCAAAATAAGTATAAAGAAGTACACGGGGAACAGACTTACTGATTCTGCAGGCATCATGAGCAGGTCAGCAGTAAAATGTGGGTTCCAGGACCTTACCAGATAACTCTGGTGTCCACCACACCCCCTGGTCTACTTAGAGACAGTGGGTGTCAACAATTACTGCCTGATGTTCCCAAACCCTGTGTCTGGGCCAGTCACAAAGCATATTATGAATCCAGATAGGAAGGGCGTGAATTTAATGTTGTACTGCACATAGTTGTTGCCTGTCTCCAATTCCAATGCAATTGCTGAGCAAGCAGCCCGCCTCCTTTTAAGACAGACCCATCCAGAAGTACTGCCTTTCCTGCAGCAAGATGATCTTTGCCCAGCTGTCTTAAAGCTGGTACCCTCACCTGGCTCTCCGTGGGAGCCTGTGCCTACTGCATGGACTTCCTTCTGAGCATGGACCACGACTGCCCCAGCTGCAAGGCGCTCTTGGGCACCTACAAGTGCCTGGAGGTCTTGGCCAGCGGTAAGGAAAATGCCTGCTACCGGAAGTCACCTGGCCCTCGTCCAGCCCCTTCGCGGAAGAGGCTCCACTTCCAGACTTTCATCTCTTCGAGGGCTTTAATTCTGTGTCTTCTTTTAGGGGCAAATGTCAGTAGCGTAATGAACCTTCGAACCCCTGAAATTGCTGCTCAGAGTCATGCCCTATGCATACAGAGACAGCAATCCAAATGTTGTTTCCTACCTACCTGAGTCCTGCCCTCACTAAACTGTGATCGGTCCTGAAGTTTCATGTCTTATGGTGATCTGCTATTGGCTGGATCCTCCTCTTTGCAGGAATCACTATGGTGCGACAGTTTGCCACAGTTTGCCTTGTTGTTTTTGTTTGTTTGGTTGGTTTTTGAGACAGCTTTATCCAGAACATAGCCCAACCTAGCCTTTAGCACCCGTGATATATTCCATGTCATCCCAATGACAAAAATTTTGCCTTAAAGACACAGGGCCTCCCACACCTACACCTCTGCACACTTCCTCAGCACCACTCACTTTAATCTTTAAGTGTAGAGGGGCTAATACCCATTGCTTTCTATGCATGAGGCCGTAAGTGCAAAATAAAAGAAAATGGGGCAGTCTTGCCTGTGTCTGCACCATTTAGATGAAGTGGGTTCCCCTTAAAGGGAATGTTTTCTGTGTGCAAGTTCCTTTTGGTCTCAAACACCTAGGCACATTATTTGAAAGGAAGAATTTTTTAAAGATCATTTTTATAATCATAGAAACGGTATCATTTCTTTCCATCACATTTCTTAAGGTGGGGGATTGGCCTTGTTCAGACTGGCCTTGAATTCCTAGGTGAAGTCTCTCTTTATCTTCCCCCCTACTCTCAGTCACTACTTCATAAGGGTTTGGCTTGGTTTTAAGAAACTTATCTGTGTGGGGTCCCTCTGGGGATCCCAATGGCAGAAGAAAGGGAAAGGAAAGCCTGCCTGGGCCCATGCCAGGTAGAGAGCTTGGGCAGTTTCCAAGGAATCCAAAGCCTTACTTTATTTTTCACAGGTGAGCTTGTAAAACCATCCTTACGGTTTCTAACACCTGGCCCTACTAGAGCACGTCCTTGGCAAGCCACAGTTCTCTGAGTGACCATTGTGTCTTACTGACAAAGCACTTTTAGGAGGTAATCTCCATGTGAAATCCATCCAGGGAATTCCTGTGAGCCAAAGTGCACGAACAAATCCTGACTTTAACCAAAGTCAGTATATTGACTGAAATGACAGTCATAATAGTCTATATGGAACTATCCATACAGTCTTTGGAAATTGCTGATAATTTCAGGGAATTATAAATGCCATTTACTACATTGATATTATCTGTTTAAATAAAGTTTTTGGTTCACCAGGAGGGAGAAAAAAAGAAAAATTAGAGCTGGTGGTAGTAGCTGAATGGTACATATAAGGCTCTAGGTTCAATTTCCACACCGCCAAAAAGAAAAGAAAAGAAGAAGGGAAGAAAGACAGGAGTGGAGAAGAATGAATGGAAGGGAGAAAGAAGGAAAAGAAAGAGAGATTTAAGAGGAGCATTTGTTGATGAGAAGACTAAGTTCAAATTATGTTCATGATATTGATTCATCTATTATAAATGAAATGTAAAAATCAATCTTCGGAAATAAATGTTTCAAGCCATGTGCACATTTTAAGTCACCTAATGCTGTAAGGGCAATGGCATCTGACACCATCTAAATTAAACCATCACAATGATCTGTTAGGCTGGTGTCCTCTCTTAAGATCTGCTGCTATTTTTAGTACTAATCAAATGAAAAGACAAATATAATTCCTGTATGAAATTCTATTTCAACCTAGTCTGTCTCCAGAAAGCCAATGACTTTCTGGACACTTAACCTCCATTCTGGCAACAGACAGGAAACTAGACTTGGGAAATATAAGTTATTTATACATGTGCTAATGCTGCAAAATCCCATAAAACAAAGCCCTTTATGGCTAAGATTTCAAAAATGGCACATTTACTGTATTTGTTTTGTATTTTATTTTGTGTGTGTGTGTGCATGAGTGTGTGCATGAGTCTGTGGAGGCTCAAGATTGATTTTGCAAATCATCCTAGGCTGCTTCTACCTCCTTTTTTGCTTCCCTCTGGGATTTCCCAGGCTTTGCCTTCCAGAGCTGGAAGCGAAGGCCAGTCATTTCTGCCTGGTGTTTTTATGTAGGATCTGGGATCTGAACTCAGTTCCTTCTGTTTGAAAGACAGAGTTTAATCTCTGAGTCAGCTCTACAACCCTGTTGTTGCCATATTTTGATAAAAGTTTTTTTGTATTCCACACTGTAGTACTTTAAAATATATTGTACAAAAAATGAAACAAACTGAACCACAACTTAAGTCTTTACTGATAAGTCAAAACCATAGTTATGATGTTACAAATAGAAAGATTGGTCTAGAATATGCACAATGGGATAAATTATAAAATAACAGAAACCTTTCATAAAGAAGTTTGCCTTTCCCCTCCAAGTGACATGGGTTCTTAATTACGACCAAGTATAAGAAACTTAACAAAAATCATTGAGGTTTAGTGAATAAAAGATTAACAGGAACAGAGAAAAAACACTCCTTTTGTTCCTCCGTGCCTCTTTGATTTCTCGTTGTTACACAAGCAGGACTCAATGATGCACTATTTCTTTTGTTATTTTCTAACAAGGGAGAAAGAATATTCATCATCATTTGATAATTTATGTTATGGTGTTTTTGAGGAGCTGACTGCAACCTTTTTAATAGAAAATGTTATTCTATAATTGTTATACTAGAAAGCAGTAATCTGCAATGTTCTCCAGTCTTAACAGAATATTAAAGAAAAGAAAAATTAAAATTTAATTTAATGATATATGTTTGATCTTAGTTAATGTTTATATGAAAGAATAATATTTTCATGAATTCTTCAGGTCATATTGTAAAATCAGCAAGATAACAAATAGGGAAATAGGATTAGAAAGTTACAAAAGCAGAAACTTTTTTGTTTAGGTATCTAATAGATTAGCTTTACTGTTTGAAAAAAGAATTACATTGAGGATAGAAAACAATACAAAACACCATTTCTTAACTCATACTTGTGTTACTGTATAAAATATAGGAAATGAGGGATTGGAGAGATGATCAAGGGTTAAGATTCTGCCTTGCAAGCAGAAGGACCTGAGTTCAGATCCCAGATCCCATGTAAAAATGCCAGGTGGCTGGCTGCAGCCTGCACTTCTGGCTCTATAAGACTACGCCTGTGAAATCCCAGAATAAAAAGGAGGTCCAGGCAACAGGCAAAGGAGTTCCAGGATGACTCCTGAAGTCACTCTTGGGCCTTCAGAGGCACACACAGTGCCCTCTGATACACATACACACACACAGACACACACACACACACACAGAGCAAGATATAACTATCAAAAACAACTGATATAGTGAAACTAATAAAGATTCTAGAGTAGAAATTTGGGGTCTTCCATTATTTGGCAAAACCTCTTAACTTTGAAAGAGTCTTAATTTGCTTGCCTGTAACTTACCTTTTAGCATTATTGTGATAAGAAGACAGCATGACACACGCTGTAAATACTCAATAAATGGAGCTGATTTGTATACACTTAAAACACAGTCCATTTTCCAGAGAATTCTACTTGGCAATTACTTTCTTGTGTTTCTATACTGCCTAGGTTCATAGTAATTTAGGATCTTGTATTCACACAGCTGTAAGATCATTAGAACCCTCAGTACAATGCTCAGTTATGCTACTTAATTTACATAAGCTTACAGAAGTATGTCAAAAACACCAATGCAGGTCTGGGAATATAGTTTAGTAGTAGAGCACTTGCCTACAATGCTCAAGGCCCTGGATTCAGTCCTCAGTACTGGGGGAAAAAAATAATAGGACTGGCTCTGGGAGATACCTTTTCCTAAAATTTAGAGCTTCGAGTTTTTTACAATACTCATATTTAATTGTAAACATCAATATCTCCAACCTAACTTTAGATATTATATAACTGAAGTTTCATAAAATTAATGAATAAATTAAACAACAGCCCAGGCAACAGGTATTTCCACTAATTTATTTTATGGAAATAAGAAATGAATCACAAATGTCTATTATTTAATAGTCCTCCATGGTCTATTCACTAACCTTGTAGAAATGCGACTAAAGACAGCATTGAAGTTATTGCAGCTGAGAGAAAATAAAACCCCAGAAGCAGAATTCCGAAGCTCAGTTGCATGTTGGTTCCCTTCACGGCAGGTGTGAAGGAAATGACAGATTTCCGGCAGCAACTGCTTGACCAGCATTGCTTCATCTAATCTCATAG